>CM038141.1:221140430-221175033 GCA_021437245.1 Aegilops speltoides | reverse complement strand
ATAGAAAGAAAAAACCTGCAGTCAAGACTAGTCACATTAGTGAAACAAGTGATTCACGACATTCAATTCAAATAGAAAGAGTAGTCACAGCTGCGACAAGTTGCTCTAAGAGGAAGGAGTTGACTTACTTTCCATTCCTAATACAACAAAGAGCGGATTTTTTCATGTAGCATTTCTACCCCTATAGGATTTCCCATCTTAACCGAGAATGGGTGCCCACCTTGTATGCGTCTGAGAATGGGTGCAGCCCACCCCATCTAAAGTAGCTGAAATTCGTTCCTCTACAATCTAGAGCAGTCCTAACATGTACCGCGATCCGGACGGACAAAGAATGTCGTACACTTGAGTGACCCCTTTTCTGTGACCACCACCAAATTCAAAAGAAGAGGTGAGATCACCCTGCAAAAATCCTTTGTAGCTCTTAAAATATGGGCCAACCTCTCCATTAATATTGATACTCACTGCACCTCCTTCTACCACTTGTTTAATCCAACCTCTCCACTTCTCACTAAAGAAAACCCTTTTTAAGCAAAACCTCTTGTAGAAAATCCCAATTCACCCTGTCATATGCTTTTTCAAAGTCTAGCTTTAGTATGACCCCCTCTTGTTTAGTCCTCCTAAGCTCATGAAACACCTCATGGATAGTGACCACCCCATCTAAAATATTTCCGTTTTTCATAAATGCCGCCGACTCTTACTCACCACCTTATCTGCAACTCTCTCAAGCCTATTTGTCAAGACTTTAGTCACAATTTTCTAACAAACATAATATAAACATATTGGCCGATATTGCTTGATAGTTGCAGATCTTTCGCTTTAGGAATCGAGTAACCACCCCATAATTAAGTCTTCTAAGTTGCAACTCCTCAAAGATGCGGGCTATTAAGCATTCTTTTGACCATCTCTTTAACCATCTCCCAAAAATGTTTCTAAAAGATTACTGGTAAGCCATCTGGGCTAGGAGCTGTATTGGTTTTCATCTCTTTAACTACTAACTCTATTTCCTCCATAGTGAAAGGCTTAGTCAACTCTTCATTGTCTAGTTCTGATAGCATGTGCTCTGTTGACCAAGGGGCTTCCACCAAGAGATATGTCCCCCCTGTCCTCTGAACCAAATAGTCTCTTATAGTAACTAGAAATGTGTTCTTGCAACTCTTTCTCATCTTGTATAACATTTCCTTCATGTTCCAAAGAAGCAATATTACATTTTATGTGTCTTCCATTGGCAGCACTATGGAAGAATGAAGTATTTGCATCTCCCTCAAGTAAGCACTGACAAACCGACTGACAATGTGGACTGCATGAGCAATGTCGGGCCGGGTCACTGATGAGGTACACAAGGCTGCCTACAAGATGACGATAGCGAGTGGTATCCCTCAAGAGGAGTACCATCACTAGGACGCAATTGGAGATGGAGCTCCATGGGTGTAGCGGCGGTGTGTGTATCAAGAAGACCGAGCGTGAGATCAAATCCTGAGCATAGCAATGCTGAGAGAGATAGTAACCATCATTAGTTTGATCAACCTCAATTCCCGAGAAAATAACGGAGAGAAAATCAATCGACATCTTGAATTGCTCACTCAACTTTTTATTGACAAAAGCAATGTACTTCGATCATCTCCAAAGGATCAACATATCATCAACATAGAGAAGAAGCAAGGTACGACCGCAATCGATGTATGAGTGAAAAGTGCGAGGTCATGCTCACTAGAAGAGAAACCAGCAGCTTGAACCACAGAGCTGAACCGCTCAAACCAAGCACGAGGTGGTTGCTTTTTTCCCATAGAGGGCCTTTCAAGGCGACAAACATGACCATCGGGAACTTCAATACCCGAGGTGGCTGCATATAGAAAAAACTCATGTAGATCACCATGAAGGAAAGCATTTTGACATCCATTTGAGAGATTTGCCAAGATCGAGCTGCAGCCACAACAATCGAGTCTAACAGAAATTGAAACAACGCAACCGTACTATCTATTTACGATAATTTGATTGTTGACAACACGACAACATCACGCTTCTCTTTCTTATTCTTATTTATATAACTGCTACTTTACCGGGCGGAAAAGTGACACCGCCACGCCTCGTGGTCGTATGCCCGGAACAAGAAGGGTCATCATACAATTTCGGCGATTAAAAAGAAGGAGGCGAGCTCCCTATCCCTCTTTGTCTTTCCACTTCCCTCGCTCAGAACAAACACTTCGCCAAATTCTTTTGAGTCCCGCCCGGTTTTTCCCCACTAACCAATTACGTTACGACCACCGAACAAACTTGGTTGATGAACATGGTTTATGCGCCGCTAATCTAGCGGCTTGTCGAGCATTTGACAAACTCACACCATCCATTTCAAATGGGATTTGTCCGTGGACACACGAGCAATCCAACCCGTCGGATTTCCTTTTCCTCTTCCCATTCGAACTTCTGCGGGTTTCCCGTAATAGGAAGATCTGCGAGAACTCTTACCCATATCTTACAATTTCTTTGGAATTGTCCGCCATAGCACGATGGAATTGTCCGATTGTAGCCGCTACCGCTTCAATGGCTCGATATGAAAGATGACCAGCTCTACAACTTTTGGTGCCATATCTTCCAAAACCAAGTTGTGTACCATCCGTTCACGACCCTACTACATCTGCATTTAAAATATTTACTATATTTCAGACGCGTTTGGATATAGCACGTCGCTTCTTATTTTGACTATATGAGATCCGCACTTTGACACCTGAAATTCCTTTACGAGTAGATACTTCGCAGGAGCATAATCGATTTTCTGGTTAAATACATTACAAGATGTTTTTCCATACTTTCCGCATTCAGTTCTAGCTATTTCCGCACCCCTAATCGACTGAACAACAAATCGTATCCCTCCACCCTTTTGGCATTATTAATGGAATATCCTTCACTATTTTACTAAAATGGAACGAAATGAGATTGGATTGTTCCTCGGTTGAAAAGAGATGGCTTGAGCAATCGAGAAGCACTTTGATAAACAGATTTGATCTTTACCGACTCAATTAAGGTATTAGTGTTTGTTCTATTAGACAAAAAGATCGCATTTTTGCACTTCGCTCAAATAAGAGTTGTACCCGTCGGAATTATCCTCTTCTCAAGATGATCTCTATCATCATCTCTATTCCCTTTATCAATTTTCCTATCCTACCTAGGTCTATGAATTTCTCTATCAATTCCATTACCTTATCCTTACCCATGAGGTTCCTACATTTGATCCTAAATTGAGCTAGGAGTTGTTTAGGGCATACTCAAAAAGGGTTATTATACACCCCAACCCCATCCCTTGGAAAAAGAAGGTAGCACCAAGAAAGGAAAGAGCGATATGGTGGTTTTGTTGTTCCTTGAGCAAGATCATTCGCTTGGCGAATGAAGTGGATCAACCTCTTTTGGCTCGGGCCAAACACTTTTTCTCGCTGGTAGAGCTTTCTAAAAAAAAGCGACGCGAGAGCGTATTCTCTTATCTAAGCTTCCTCCCTTCGCTCCCCCCATCATAGATGGTTCAGCCACACCCGGTGCCACGAAATGATTGAGAACTAGGACGGGGTCGAAATGCATTTTATTCTTAGTATTAAAAAGTATTGCATGACCGAATAATTCAAGGAGGCGCCTGGTGGGAGGGTCCTTTTAGTAGATCACTCGTCGGGCCGTCGGAGGGACTTCTTTGGTAAAAATAACTTGATTCTATTCCTTTTAGTAAGGAGGCGGCATTTCCCATAAGGAAAGGTATGTCATTTACAACCCCGTATTGAGGCCGCTTGAAGGCCCGCTCACCAAGTGATTTATCAAAATTATTCTTTCTCGATGGTGATCGGTCATGGTATCCATAACGTTGCATCTTTTTCGTCCAAATCCGGTTTCGTTTTGCTTCTCGGTCGATCGACTCGACTCTTTTCCCTGCCCCGCCTCTCACTTCGCTTCGTTCTTCCTCTGTACCCTCGCTTGAATGAAGACACCCGATCGGCCGACTTTCCCAAATGTCGGCCACCAGCCCTTTCCTCCTAATAGTACGGGTCTTGATTTCTTGTCTTGTTTTCGCTTTTAGTCGTGGTGATCGCCGGGAAGAAAGAAATGAATGAATGTCCTTTGGGAAAATGTAGAATAATACACCTACCGAGGCGAAAGCCAAGGGCGAGTTTCAGAGGTGGACGATCGAACTAAAATAAGATCTAAGATTGACATCTTGATACAATGATTTACCATAATAATAAATAGAGTCAATGGTGACAGAGCCGTGGGAAGAGCCGCTTATTTTTTGCGGCGGGGCTTCCATTCACCAAATACAGACTACATACACGTGCTCTCTGAACCGTGCTAGATAGTCACCCATCACACGGCTCTCAAACCCAACCTGTGGTGGATCCCGGGGGACAAAGCAAAGTCAAAGCGCTTGATCCTTTGCCCCATACTTTGAGATCTTCCTCCCCGCCGATCAAGCAGCAACGCAGCTCGTGATAGGCTTAGCTTAAGCCGCTAACGTTCGGTTCGGATAAGTAAAGTCCTTGATTCGGTTCGCTCGGTGGTCTTCCTTATTTTCCCTAACGCTCGAGTTGTTACGGTTTGAGAAAGGAGCACCGCCAAGTCCACTAGGGCGCTGAATGAATAAGAAATGGATAGCTGAGGTCGGGCTTGCATGAAAAAGAAGATAATAAGTTAGATGTACACACCGAGGTTGGTAAGAACGAGGGACAATGCCCCCCCTCCTTTGGGCCCATCAGTAAGCAATCGCTACTTAATCGTAGGTTTGCTTTTGCAAGGCCCCTCTTTGCCGAACAGTGGTTGTCATTTTCAAGTAAACACCCCCCTTTCTTTGCCCGCCGCCGCCTAGCTCGTTATTCTTTGAGATCTGGATAGAGTCTCGCTTGGTGGGGAAGCATGGATTCGATAGATCTATCGAATCCATGCTACAAGCAACAAGCGTAGGCTAAAAAGGCAATAGTCTAACATTGGGGTAGGGCGCGCCAAAACAACCGGGGCCCCGGAGGGGTCAGACAAAAGTACTATATTCTTTCCACTTACTTTCATTGGCTAGCTGCCTTTTGTAGCGCTGCGTACTCGATCCTCTTCTCTGAATCTACAACTCTATTTATCGAGCGAGACTTCATCTATATCCCTAAAAGTGGATTTGGATTCCCATTTATTCTTTGAATGACAGCTTCAACTAGGCTCCACCTTAGAGAGGGTTTTCGGTTTGAATCAAGATAGGGTCAGGCGTCGGAACAGTAGTCGCTTAGTCTCATCCGAGAGTCCAATCTCTTTTGTGCTTGCTTTTGTGTCTTTGAATAAAAAGCAAGAAGGGGTCGATTAGGCTCCTTCCTTCCATTGCATAGCTGCGCTTATCAGTACTACGAGCCCTCCGCCCCACGCATCTAACCAGCTCGCGTGGTTCACGGTTCCACCGAAAACTCTCATTTGTTGAAGCGGAGCATAGTGTGGCGTCGGCGAAAGGTCTCTTTTGGTTTATTCACCGATCTGAAATGAAACTTAGCACTTGTTTTTTATTGATTCACAGGGCTAGGCGTCGCAGAATCAGTCTATCCGAACCGCAGACGCACTTTTCAGATCGTGACGGCCTCTCCAGCAGAGCTGGGCGCCGGGCCCCTGGATGCGCTTAGCGATCGGCACATTAGGGAGTACTTGCCGGGTTTCTCGGCCTGGTATCCTTATCCTCGCGTTCATGATATCTACATTCAAGCGTGCCCGGAGACACGGTCGAAGCACGCCCGCCCATGTGCGTCTTTCACGACATGCTCGTCCCGGTTTCTTCCTATGGTCTTCTAGCGTTAGAAGAAGTCGTGTCCGTCCCGGACATCTGCAACGCCCTCTCACGCCTTTTTGGGGGACAAACAAAGATCAGAAAAGACGGACCGAACCCATTCGGTGACTTTCATGATCGCCCTCGAACCGACTTGGATCTGAACTACGATTCAGATCAAGTCTTACCAAATTGGATTTCCTTTTCGTGCCATATGTCGCTTAGACTTTACTTTTTCCCCTTTCCGCCCTTTCCTCTATTTGTTCGATAGGGTCTTCGTTTTATTCGAATTCTAAACCCATTGTCGTCCACAGTTTCCTTGTCGACGCGAAGGGGCCAGCAGCCCCCAAACCAAAGTCTGAGATCGAAACTCATACATGGTTGTGGCTTGAAGGCCACATGCAAGTTCTGAAATATTTAGAGAGTATGTGTTAGTACGAGATCGCGCTATCAACTTATTTCATCTTTCTCGATGATTAGGACAAAATTGTATCCCTTAGGAACCGTACATGCACCTTTGTTTGGATGCCGATCTAATATTGTTACAATACGAAATACTTGAAGGCCACACGCAATTGACTCACCTACATTTTATGCTCCCACCCTTTTGTAGAAAAAGCCTCGCCTCTGGGAAGTGCTCACATCAACTCCAATTTGGATGGAGCTTCTCGATGGGTTAGAGCGTTTGCGAACCAAAAGGGAAAACCCATCCTCCAAAGTAGTGAAGTGAGCCAAGACAATAAGACAATAGGTCTCATGGGCCAAGCCTGCTATCGAGCGGTGAGTGGGAATCAATCCTGAAAGAGAGAAGGTCTAGTGCTCTCGTAAAATATTTGATTCGCGAAAAATTGGCTTTATCGGACCAATCCATGTTCAAGCCTTCCATCAAAAGTCGATGGTCTAGGCCGCTTTCCTTGACTTTGAGTTGGATCTCATTCTTCTTCCCGCACAAAAAGAGGGTAGACTTCATCCGAGACACATGGGTTCTTTTGCTTCCTTCAAAGAACTCGTCTTTGAGCCTCTAAAAGAAGGGCATAGTATCCCAGCCACCTAGACCACCTAAAAGGAAGGAATTGGTCTTTAGCTTTGAGTGATCCAATCATTGGTGAATGGGTTCATGAGTAGAAGGAAAGGGCCCTCCCGACTGGGAAATTCACAAAGAAAGATCAAGGCCGATCGGTGGCGAACCCTTCAAGACATCGCGTTCAGCCCTCCCTCAAAATCCCATTTGTTTTATTGAGGAATCACTCTTGATCCTCTAAAGGCTCTTCTCCGCCTATAACTCAAAGTCCATCTGCTCTCGTGGAAGCGCTTTAGAGTGCCTAGAAGATCCAGCAAGCGGGGTGCCAATGCTGTCCCAAGACCAGATCACGGTAGGTAGCTGCTTTAAAGAGGTTGGGAGACAGATGGTGAACAATCTTCTTCTTGTTTTCTCCGACCTAGAGCACTCTTTTTTTTAATCGTACGAAGAAACTCCGTGAAAAACCCAGCTATCACTCCTATGAGACGGCTAACTCCCAACTCCCGATACATTCTTTAGAGTCGACCAAAGGACTCGTTGGTTTGGACATAGTTTCTTTGTTCCTGTGTTTCTGTTTTGCTCTCCCCCTTTTTTCACTTAGTTTAGTTGGAATGGAAAGAGAACTTCCTTCAGTTTTTCTTTTTTTTGGTTGAAAGAGGCAGACCCCTACTTCAATTGTCATCTGACGCCTCTACCCGCCCTTGGTGTTCGTAGATCGGTTTTGCCATTTAGGGTTTGTGTGGTGGGTTTCGATGATCTCGGGTAGCTCCTCACTTGGATGAGGAGTGGGGAAAGAAGATTATGGAGAGATCGGTGAAGAAGTGGAACTAAAGGATACTATAACCAAAGCTTAAAATGGGGGGGATGAGGCTGATGTTGAGCCGGTGATGAAGCAACTTCACCGCAGCAAGAAGCCTAGTGAGCGGTTGATATGGCGGAAGGTCGTTCTACCTTTCCTGTGCCAACAAAGCAGGCATACTTGATTGACTCTTTGGGGCTCGTGAGAGACATTCATATTCTGCGTTACGTGATCATAGATCGTCAGATTCATCATTGTATATCCGAGATCCGAAAGTGTGGCAAATGGATTTGAAGGCATGGAAAGAGGCCGCCCTCGTGCAAGACTTCTTTATTCTCCCGATTTCCCTCCTCCGGTTGGATTGACACGAAAGTCCAAAGATAACGTCAAGTACTTTAAAGAGTCCCTTTCAGCCCCCGCTTTATCATAGGAAGAAGAAGAGTAATCTAGTTTAGGGGTAAGTGCCCTTTTGTTGCCAATATCTAGAGTCCTGTTGTGTCGATAGAGCTCGGAAAACTCTTCTTTTAGTGATGGATTCTAGTAGCCCTATGCCTAGATTGCACAAGAACTACTCCGCTTCTATATTGGAAAGACAGACTTCTTGCATTCCTTGAGCCTGGGGAGATCCTATTCATGGTAAACACGTTCCCCCGGGACTTTCCTCTGCTCGAGATCTTAGAACCCTAGGATATCCGAAATATAATTGCTCACTCAAGACAGCGAAGGAAGCCACCCAAAAGGAGGCTAGTAATTTTTTTGGTAGGTTTGTATTGTTTCTAATTGGTAGGTTTCTCAAGTAGTTTTAGTAGGTTTCTCGGAAATAGAGATGCTGAGGCCCCTACTTACCTTATGGGTAGGTAGGGGAAGGAAGAGTGGGTCGAGGGCTTCCTTCACAAAGCATACCTCTCTTTCTCTTTTGAGTTTTTCTGGTCGCAAGATCTTTGGTCTTCCCGGAACCGATGAAAAGCGGGTCGCTTCTTATGGACTCGCTCGTAATGATTCTTTTATATCTAAGGAAAGGGGATGACATTATCGCCATTGATTGAATTCAGACGTCTATCGCTATCCCAGGCCGAGGAGAGGGGTTTCAAAGGAGGAAGGCTCGTTTCATTATCGAATATCGTAGAACTCACTTGCCCTGCCTTTTGCTAGGAGAGTGTAGTTCGAGCATTCTATTGTGTGCTCGATCTGTGATATAAAGCAATCTCCTGCTTATTTGATTGATCTAATGACAGTTGATTGAGACTTGCCATTGTCGTCTTTCGAAAGAACTCTTATCTGGTTGCACTCGGGTTCTCCTGTCGACTTGTTTTTCAATAGTAAATCACAGGCAGTATGCCCTATTTGAAAACATGCAATGAGGGTACGAGCAACACTCCCCAAACTTGGCATGACTCATCGCCATCTTGTATTCATGATCTTACCTCTATTGGTCACAAATGCATAGCATAGGATCGAGTGGATCGGCACCCAATAGGCCAGATTTTCCTATCTTTGATGTTAGAAGTGATTCCAATCTATTTTTCTATAGTGATAGTTCACACATTAGCAATTAGCACTGCCTCAAAGCAAACATAGGAACTAGGGAGTTCATCGAGAAAGTCCCTTTAGTTTCGTACTTCCTGTTCGGATTTGCATATGTCTTTAATCGCAATAGTTGTAGAGAATCCCTCAATCACGGGACAATCCTCCGTGGCAAAGGTACTTCCAAAGCTCGGAAGGTTCATCTGTGCATGAAAGGAATGAAACAAATTCCATAGAAAAATAGGAAAATCCCCACCGAGATCGGTACCTATCTAGATCCCCACTTGACAACAAAACTCCTTCGCATTTTGCGACCATTCCCTTGAGGACTACGATTCGGATTATCTAATGTCATCCCCAAACAGAATTACACCTCTTAAGAGGAAGGGACGCCCTCTATCCGTGTGGGTTCCTCGAATTATTGTATGGTTCGGATCCGGTCCCTCGCCCTTGCTTTTTGTTATTCCATAGGGGTATGGATTGAAGTAATCACTAATCCGGAAAGATGGATCTTTAGCTAGAAAAACGAAAAGCCAATACGCCATGTATCAAAACAATAGGGATAGGGGTAGTTGTATACCACCTACGAATAGGAAGATCCTGGTTTTGTAAGAAAACTACGAATAGGAAGATCCCGGGTTTTGTAAGAAATCCAATTTCATCAATTCTAAGCACGGTAACGGCGGTGCTTCTATCCAACGGCCGATCTATTCGATTTCTCAATTTGCTAATGCCGATAAGCTTAGGTTGTTATTTCATCGTCTTGCGCTAAAAGGCACCCTCCTATTATGCTAACAAAGGGGCGGATAACGCAAAGCGGAACAGCAATAGCGGCAGTACAATAACGGCGCAATCCTAAAAAAGAATCAAAATAGAGAAATTTAGAGCGCTGCGAATTTCCTTCTTTGATAATGCTACCCACACATCACGGCTCCTATCCGGTCACCGGGTTAAACAATTGATTCCTCTCAACGCATCCCGCGTAAAGAGCTAGTCGATTCTTTTGATAATTCTCTAGTTGTATTCAAGCAAGAGTCCTCGGCATCCTACGAAAACAAGCGCTAGGAATATCAATAGCGTTAGCGTTAAGCGTCTGACCTTTGCTTGGGGATTCCTCTATGGAATTCCAAACATGCCATTGCTTTGCCTTTGCTCGTCCTTTGATTCAATCCTTCTTCTCCTCTAAAGCTACAACTAGAAAATATATTCTTCTTTGCGGTGCGAACCCTTCTTTTGAATAACAACCATTGGCAAGACCAGCGAAATCCGAATACTAATCCGAGGAAATCCCATCCCTACTTCCCTTTCTCGTTGCTCCTCGAAATCCTCTACTAGTCATTGGTTTCAAAGCAAAGGTATCCGGTATAGGGGGTCGTGGGCAGGTTAGTGTTTCATTTCGATAGGTGATAGTGGTATACCCAAACCATATGGTATAGGTCTTGGAAAGGAAAGTAAATCAAGTCCATCTTACGTGATTTCTTCACTTGCTTGGGCTTAAGCGGTACCGATGCAGGAGAATAGTTCCATTCTCTTTCTCCACATGACACCCTTGTGTTGTCAAACTAATGAATCCTCTCCGCCCTGCTCCGACAAAGCAATAAGCACTAGGGTATCCACCCACCCGCCAGATTCGAATAGCGGGTTTCCTCCCCTTCGCTCAAGCTAAAGGTTCTGGCTACGGCTTCGGTTCCGTATTCGATTCGCCTTCGGATAGCATTAGAAAATCCCTTTCATGCCTTGCCAATACAACTATTATTTTTCTTAGCCGAGGAGCCTTTGGAAGTACCGTTGTTGGATCGGATTGAGCCATTATAGGATCGGATAAAGATTCACTCTTTGCCAATGCCTCGCTTCCTTGGTTTCCTACTTTACGCATCGAAAGTGACTTTTTGCTCAATGTCGAGAACCACTTCTTCTCCTTTTCGAGGCGAGATCGCCCGTCATCGATTTGCTTCACAAAGCGGATAGCATTATGGAATTGATTATATTCAGAGAAAAAGCACCCTATTTAATAAGTCCTCGGAAATGATCTCATCCAAGATTTCTCTCAAATTATTTGCCAAGACTTTGGAGCATAGCTTGTAAATGACATTGCACAAAGATATCGGCCTATAGTGTGAGATTTCTTGGGGTTCTACTGTCGACAAGTGCACTATTATTTACTTCACCGCGTGCTTAAAGAATTGTTGGTAGCAAAGAACAGCACCGATAGAAAGGATGCTAACCAAGCCTCTTCTGCTTAAGCAAGGCTAAGCGAAATAAGGGTACAGAGGGTGGTGACCTGACGATAGCACTAAGACGCCTCGAATCTCCTCAATCGTTGAAGAGTGCCTCGAATTGAATAAAAGCAACGATATCCATATAATCCTACAATTATGCTCTATTCTCTTGAAGAGAAGACACTTGAACTTCGTCATGTGCTATTGATCCTTTTGAACCTAAATTCACATTGGCTCTTTTTGGCATACAGCTTTTGTTTTTCTATGAAAGTCCTCCTTCCTCCGGACAAAGATTACATTAGAGGTGCCTCGACCGAAAGAGCATGATACAATCAATTAGGACGTAGCTCGCTACAAGAAAGGATAGGACTTTTGCCAAATCTAGAGTTCGACTTCTAAAAAGAGAAAGCCACTAACAAAAAGAAAGAAAAGAGGAGGAAGCTGGACTTACCTCTGTTCGAGATACAATGAATCGAATAAATAGGTCTTATGGATGAATGTTGAAGACAGACGATACAACCCTACTAAAAGTCACAAAGCTCACTTCGCTATCGTGGCCTAGCAACTGCTTCATAATATAGGTGAGATAGATTAATTGATTGTTTCTTTTTTTTGTTATAGAATTCTAAATCGAGCATTAGTTTGAACGACATAGAAAACTCTTTTCCAACTAAGCACTCTTGAGCATCAAGCAATTATATGGCTTGGATTCGGTCTGCTCCATCTTTTACCTTTGGAAAAATAAAGGATTGGAGCCGCAAATCCTTGTTGAAGAGGATATCAAGCACAAGAGTGAAGAGTGAAGAGTAGAGGCGCGATTGATGTGCGCCCCTATGAACGATGTCCCACTAGAAATGGATCTTCGGAGAGAAGAGTGTTTCTCTTGATATTTCTATTCTATTCTATTTCTATAAGTGAATTATTGATCAAGATCAAATGGAGAAAATGTAGATGTGAAACTATGTTCTTTGAACACCTTCTTCCATGCTATTGAAGGCGGCAAACAGGGGAGTGAGTGAAGAGAGAAGCCATGCCTCTTTCGATGTGAGGCAAGCGATGAACAGTAGATGCTGCCCTTAGACCAATTTTCTCTTTCGGTAGTGACACCGAGATGGGCTAGGCTAGGAAACCTTATTCGAGACGATAAGGATGGTAAACAAAGCGATGGGGTATATATGCAATTGGAATACAAATGAAATCATTGCCTATAAAGATGAACCCGTTAGCGTATAGGAACAACACATATGAAAGTTGGGTGGATACTCCTATTTAATTGGTTTAACCAGAAACAGAGGATAGGATTCAAAAGTCAACCGGAAACCGAGCCCTAACCTTTAATTGATGAGAATTTCCATACCCTACTACTCGTATGTATTGGCGTGGGTTCGTATGTAAACATTCAGATTGGCTTAGCAGAGCACTTCAGATCCCGCCACAACCGATCCTTTGCTTCCTTCTCACTCAGCTTTTTGACTCAACGATCGTTCCCCTGTTACACAAAGCTACGATATCAGGGGTAGTTGTTCATCCCTTTGCTTGTGACATATCCCTCGCTCTGTCTTCTATTCCTTCGTGTGTTACGTTACTAAGGCCATCGGTCTTATGGAAAGAGAAGGCATATAATCGATTCTTTGACCGGCTTTGCTTCTTTCGTGATTCACGAGATTGGAATTCACTTTTTAGGGCATGACTAGTTTCGGGTTTTCTAAAACCATCGCCCAACTCTTTCTTATTCGACACGCCTAACCGATATGTTGGATTAACAAGCTAGGGAATAATTGGGGCTTATGTGGACCCCTTCCCTTTAATTTAAGAAAGAGGTCTTCCTAGCTGACTTGAAACTAGATCTTCTTCCGAGTTTCGTTCTCTATGGCTTGTGAATTGTTGTCTTGCTGTTTCACTCTCTTCTAAGGGATCTCCTCCTATGGAGGTATGTAAAGTGGGTTCTATCGCATTTTCCATCTTAGGGCGAGCAATATAAGCAATTCTAGTATCAACAGATACATTGTTTGGGAAAGAAAGTGAAAACAATAGATCCAATTCGGTTTTGGGGATGGATTTCTCACAACCCCGAGGTGCTTGCTAATCTCTCGGACGAGTCGATGTCAATAGCAATTCGATGAAACATCTTAAACATCTTTAGTGCCTTTTGCCTTTGAGCTCAATCGATCGTAAGAAAGGGAATATAACCTGCCCTCATTGTCCTTCAATCATGGTGCAATGAATATCGTAGATAGAGTGATTTCGATCTCATATAGCTAGCTTTCCTTTCAAAGTGAAACGATTTTCCTTTTACGTTGAGATATTTGAATTGGATTTTCTTTCACCACTACTATCGTAACGCACGTAAAACACCGACGCTTCCGCCGCTTTCAACCATTGCCACTTTACTCGAGCACCGTGGACGCAATCGGTCAAGTATTGAGTTTCGCTAGTATATCAAGGACTTATGAGAACCGAAAAGAAAAAAACGAAAAAAGGAATTCTCATAGTTCAGTGAATTAAGGGAGGGCCATTCGTGGGGGGTTCGTGGAAGAGTTGGGTTCGATTCCCTTTATACGCGATGTGGCGAAAAAGACTGATTCAACGAAATATGCCATGCCAAGATTAAGATTTAAAACGTGTCGCCTACTTCCGTGAAATGTTCGACAGAGAACTTTCTCTAATCCAACGCCGTATTCTCCAAGATTGAGGAACAAGAGGAGATCCATTAAAAGAAATCTTTCTCGGAGAGAAAATCAAACAAGAACATCAAATCACAAACTACACGAAAGTTGTCTCTTTATTATGGGGATTTACCCATAAGGGAGATGCACAGAGGAAGAGAACGAACTTCATATATCCCTTTTTTACTCAATCAAGAAACAAGATCGGACGTGATTCCGGTTCGTCTCCATTTTAGTGACACTCTTCCTCAAGCAAGGCAGCCGATAAGTCATCGAAGGGTTTGTTTGAATAATGGACTAGTAACCATTACTCATTTGAAAGTTTCCCACGGTGATCTAATATCTTTTAAAGAAAATGACGCGAGAACCCGCGGTTTTGAAATAAGGAGATCTTTCTATATCGACATATCGCTTGGAAAAATCATAGGCAAATTCCTATCGGCCATATCGGTTGGAAAAAGAAGAGGCAAATTCCTACCGCCGAAAATGGAGAAGAACAAAAAAGAATGGTTCCGCTTACTCACAACTCAGAGGGGATGCCGCTTACTACTCAAATCCAAGGAATTGCAAAAGTTGCGTTCTTATATGCAAGAAGAAGACTTTGAAAGAACAAAGAAGTTTGGATCCGCAAAAGTATGCTTAGGCAGTTCCTTCGCTGAGCACAACAGAATGAAGAGGAATTTGTTTCATTTCAAATACTTCTTCTTGTTGAAAAGAGGGAAGGAGAAAAACCGAAATCTTCCTACTCGAACAATAAGTCTTTTTGTAGAAAAGTCTTCTTTATATAGTAATTCGACCTATTGCTCTGGATCCCCGTTTACTAGGAAGATAAGAATCAAACCATATAAGTGATCACTAGGCCGGGTACTCCGATTCTCTGTGGACGATTTCCTTCTCTCTCGTTCAATGCCCTTTGGTCTCGAGGATCACCATTTGGTGGGGTTGGGGTCACACCAAGTCATATTGGAGAATTGAGCGGAACTACTTCCATGTGCACTCTTTTCTCGGTCAGAAGCCTGCTTTTGAAGCAGAAGACCTCTTCGTCATCATTATTGGGGTATGGGCCCTAAATCATTGGAAAAACGGTTTTATTTAGGAATTGACACGATATCGCCTCCTTCGTACTAACACGGAATGGATGAGTTCACTTAAGAAGCAGGCCTGGCGGTACTAAAACAGAGAAGTCACCAGGTTTCATCTCATCTAAGCAACAACCAAGCGATGATTACGAATCGTGCCATGCTTGACAGTTGGACTTCTCGCCATACATAGAAATGAATGGCGATGAGCTAGCTATCCCGATATGATCTGGTACTAGACTTCACACATGTTGCCATCGTATAATCGGAGAATCAACGCTGCTGTCTACCTCCGGAAAGCAAAATAGATGATTTTCGATACTAGGATGACTACTCCCGAGGCCTGTTTTAACTAAAGAATTTACAGTGGCCCGGTCGGTAAACTATTCCCGAGAGAGGAGAAGCGAAACATCAATCAGTATTTTAGATCATATTCCAGCAGCTCCAATGCCTTAGAGCGGGATCTTATCTTCCTAGAAAGAAATGAGTGTTGCACACGGATAGCCACTACTCCTTATGAATGGGATGCATGCATATTTCAATTCATGAACTGAAGCTCGTAGAAATCCTTCCTATCTGCCTAGTTACCTATCCGGACTTGTTTCAGAGAAATCCTACCTTGCTTTTAGGCGGAGAAAGACTATTTTTTAGTTTCTTCGGTGCAAAAGTGCCGTAGGCAAGTCCGTTTCATATAGCTGCAAAAGTTAGCAAGTCCTTTTTCCCTAAGGAAACTCGATTTCCAATGAAAAAAGTGCGGATCACTATGGGTCAAAAGTAGTGTTTTTCTAGTTTACCTCAAAAATGCATGTTTTGAGAGCAATATTTTTCGATCAAGTCCTAATCACTTAGCTGTAAAAGTAGGCTTTTTTCATCTCCCGAAACCCAGGCCCTCTCCCCAAAACTCCACACCAAGCCTTTAGATACGCAAATATGAGCTTGCCTTGGCTTTATTGCCCTTATCGGATGGAAGTTACGGATGAGAAATGACGATCTTATGTATCGAATCTCAAGTAACGGATGAGAATTGACGATTCAAAGTGGAAAGAACGAATATCGATTTCGTGGATGAACGGAGGAAATGGGAACTTGGTCTTTGCACTCTTCTTTCGGGGTTATCCCATGACATGAAAAAGACCAATCAAAAACTTCGCAAGTTAATCCCTACTATCAATGTCATGCAGAAACCGACACACCAAATGATGCCACGTAAGAGATTGCAAGACAAGAAGAAGAAGAAATCCCACAGGATCGGACTCCCCTCCAAATGAGTATCTCATGCATATTTCGCTCATGCAGTTTGAGGCAGTCACTTCTTGGCACATTTTCATCAAGGTCATTGTTGGTGGACAAACAGCATTGCCCTTATTGATACCGGCAGTTCAAGTACATTCATTGATTTGTATTTAGCGATTACAACCACTTGCCATATCCAAAAGAAAAATCGGCTAAAATAGCCGTGGTGGGGAGGCCAACTTACATCCAGGGCAATCATAGCGATAATCGCATTACGCTTCTTGGTTTTCCTTCCACTTTGTAGGATCGGAAGTATGTCTAGAGGGGGGTGATTAGACTACTTGACAACTTAAAAGTTTAGCCTTTTGATTAGGGCAAGTTTTAGCAAGTTCACAATAATGAGCAAGTCAAGTATCACCCTACACATGCAATTCTAGAGTAGTGGCAGCGGAAAGTAAATTGCACATGTAGTAAATAAGAGGTGGAGAAGAGCAAACGCAATTTGGAGACACGGAGATTTTTCTCGTGGTTCCGATAGGTGGTGCTATCGTCAATCCACGTTGATGGAGACTTCAACCCACGGAGGGTAACGGCTGCGAGAGTCCACGGAGGGCTCCACCCACGAAGGATCCACGAAGAAGCAACCTTGTCTATGCCATCATGGCCTCGCCCACGGAGGACTAGCCTTACTCGGGGTAGATCTTCACGAAGTAGGCGATCTCCTTGCCCTTACAAACTTCTTGGTTCAACTCCACATCTTGACGGAGGCTCCCAAGCGACACCTAACCAATCTAGGAGGCACCACCCTCCAAAAGGTAATAGATGGTGTTGGTGATGATGAACTCCTTGCTCTTGTGCTTCAAATGATAATCTCCCCAACACTCAACTCTCCTCACCGATTTGGCTGTGGTGGAAGAAAGGATTGAGTGGAAAGCAACTTGGGAAGGCTAGAAATCAAGTTTCATATGGTGGGAGTGGAGCAACTTGATCTCAACACAAGGGTAGGTAGTTTTCTTCTCGAAATGTAAGGTAGGAGTGGTAGTTCTTTCGATGGCTCTCTCCACGAATGAAGAGGAGGTGGAGGGTATTTATAGCCTCCACACAAAATCCAACTGTTACACACATTTGACCAATCTCGGTCAGACCGAAGTTGACAACTCGGTGAGACCGAAAGTTCAAATCTTGTGAACGTTGGGATTTTCGGTGGGACCGAAAATACAATCTCGGTTAGTCCGATTCTTCCAAAGTCTAGGGTTTGCCAATCTCGGTGGGACCGACTTTCTCATCTCGGTGACACCGATTTGAGTACAGAAGGTTACAGAAGCTTGGCAACACCAATTTCGGTAAGACCGAGTTTGGAATCGGAAAATCCGAAATTACTAGGGTTTGGGTATATGGCTGAGGTGGTTCATCTCGGTGTGGTGAGTTTATGGAATCGGTGGGACCGAGATTACTTATGGGTTTATGTTGGAATGAAAGATTGCTGATAGTTTGAGAGATAAATCACTAAGCACTTTGAGCAACCAGATCATCATCATAACCTCATCCCTTTTAATAGTATTGGCTTTCCTATGGACTCAATGTGATCTTGGATCACTAAACCATAAATAGAGTCTTGAGCTTTTGCCAATGTTTTCCTTAGCATTTTGAGGGTCCACATCATCGGTCATTGCCATACCCATATCAATGAACTTTCTGAAATATTCTCAAGAAATAATTAGTTCAATGATATATATGTTGTTATTAATTACCAAAACCACCCGGGGATTAGTTGCACTTTCAATCTCCCCCTTTTTGGTAATTGATGACAACATATAGATCAAAGCTTTGACAAATGATATAATCAATGAATAACATCGTCGCTTTGAGAAGTATGTGATAAGCAAGAGCTCCCCCTAAATTTGTGCATTATTTAAGATTTGCGTTTGAATGCAAATGCACAATCGATTAGGATCATGGGTCACTCTTCCATGTCACATACATCTTGGTGGAGCGCACAAAATGATAAGAATGAATAGCATGCACCCAATCACCAAGACATGAGTAAGTGATCATACAAGATATGGATAGAATATGATAAGCATTAAGCACACATTAAGCATAGTATGATCAAGCACTCATCAAGATAGAGTAAACGTAGTATCAAACACACGAAAAGTCTCAAAGAACTCAAAAGTATCTCAAGGAAAACCGCAAATGAAAGAGCAAAAACGAGCACTCTCTCTCTCGAAGTCCTAATTTCTCCCCCTTTGGCAACAAGTTACCAAAAAGTTCGAAAAGTATAGAGCTAATCGTCACTAGGGACTCTGCTGGCGGCTCCTGTCTGCGTCGATGGAGTGGAGATAGCTGCATCTGCAAAAGCTTCTGCTGAAGTCTGTGGAGCTGGAGGAGTGGATCTTTGGAGCTGGTCTTTGGGCCCGATGGAGCTGTGGGAGGTGCTTGATGTAGTAGCCCAGGGTGCATCCTTTGGAATAGCAATGATCTGGGCTTTGTGGGCACTGCAGCAGGCTGCTCATAGTCATCTGGACTAGATCACCTTCCATCTCCTTCATGAGCTCTGCCTTCTCCCTCTTCGCTTCCTCAATGTCCGCCTCAAGCTTGTTGACGGTGACTGCACTTGATCGACTTGACATCCAGAGCATGGAACTTATCTTCAACTATCCTCTCAAGGCTCTCCCGAGATCGCACTATGCTGGCCAAAGTAGTTCAATTCTCTGAGTGGCTTCAAGAAGTTGTTCTCCAACGCTCTTGGGCTTTGTCTTTGCTTCCTTTTCAGCTTTAGCTTGTTTGGCAGCTTCAGACTTAGCGTGTCCTTCAACGGATGTGGGAGCATCCTCGGTCATCACAACTTCATTATCTTCATGTTCAGGCTGCGGTGGCAAGTGGGGTCTATCCAACAGTAGGTGTCCGTGCCAAACTTGGCATTGATGAGCATCTGAATATGCGGAGCAAACCCACACGACCTCTTCAGTCTGCTCATTGTCCTCTTGATAGTCTCAACTATCGTGTCCATCACCTTAAAAGGTGTCTTCGATCCGAATGTGCAGCATGTTGATAGAATAGCCTCTTATCATGCGGTGGTCTCGACTTGGGCATCAAAGTGTGCCTCGAAATGGTGTTAGTGGTTGGGAGACCTGCTCAAGATGATAAACTGATCCAAGCTTCCATATCTCAACATCCTTGTCGGTACCTCATTGTACATGTTCTTCATAGACTCGTGATTCTTCTTTGGAATGCCATAGACATCTACATCATCGTCCCTTGATCTTTGGTGCATTCAGCAACGCTCTCCATTCCTCAACAGTTGAGGAGAATCTCTGTCCTTCTGTCATCCATACAATTCTGCCATCTGGATAGAAGTGTGCGGTGGCATAGAACTGCATGATCATTTCATCATTCCAAGCAGTCAATTTCTGACCAACAAACTCAGCAACTCCACATGCGGTGAAGCTCTCATGCACATGTGGGAAGTAGTCTCTGTGCTCTTCACTGTCGATGTATTTCCGGTCTACATATCCGTGTCGGCAACAATTGGTTTCTTGTCCATGAGCACTGCCTCATAGAAATCTTGTTGCTCTCGGTGTGGAACCTTGAGTCAACAGCTGTCCTTCTCTGGTGGCATATGGATCAACTTGCCTCCATAGCTTTGAGTCATTTGTCCTTCCTTTCCTTCATATTTTCAGCTCGAGGATGAGCATCATTATGAACTGCAATTTCGCTCGAGCTTGACAGAAACATGTGCCTCTTCATCGATTCAGCAGTGGCACATTGTCCTTCTTCTTCTCTGAAGGTATATTTCTCACAGCTTTCTTTGGCTTGGCGGCAGGTTTGGCTTGGGCTGCCTTTCTTGGAGCTGATGGCTTAGACTTTGTGGGTGCTCCCTGCCTCGATGGCATCTCCCATCAACTTTTGCTTCGAGGAGGCTGGGGTGCTTCCTCATCGAGTCATCATCATCAGCTTCTTCATGAACTGGCCTCTTCTTCTTGGAAGTTTTCTTGATCTTGCTGGAGGTTTCTTCTTCCATGCTCAGCTTCTTTGCAACTGTGGACTTCTTCTCTTTGCTGGTGCCTTTCTTTGTTTGTTGCCCTTGATAGCCCTTGGCAACCACTTTCCTCTTAGGCTTGGAAGTAATCTCCTCCTCAGCAACAAAGTCAGAGTCTTCCTCATCAGAATTCCTCTTCTTCCTGGCCCTGGTGGCAGCAGGAGGCAATCCACTTGGGGTGCTCCTCTCTCCATCATCTGAAAAACTGCTTGCTTCAGGACTTGTGACTGCCTCTGGAATCTCAACTGGTGATTCAGACTGTTCGCTGTCACTTGCATCGGTTATGACCGACAACCCGTGAAAAGAATAGGTATAGGCGAGAATAGAAGAGTTATCACAAACTGCAGAGGATTTTGCAAAAGAATGAGTTCAAACTTCAGATTTAGGTTTTCACAGAATGCATTTCGGTCCGGCGAGTCTAAAATTCGTGAATCCAAGTGTCTAAACCTAACCGTACACACCACTTTCGGTTGGACGAAATGGGTTTCGGTCTAGCCGAGAGCACTAGGGTTTCACTAAATCCTCACTTCGGTCTTACCGATTTGCACAACTCGGTTTAACCGAAAAGTGCGGTGCAATGGCCAGAGGCCAAATAGGTCAGTCCGAGAATGTAGAATCGGTCACACCGAGATGTGTTCGGCGGAAACCTAACCCTAAAATTTTCACTCGAATTTTGTTCTAAGATCTAATCTGCTGGATAGGAAGATTTCAAACTTGGCAAGAAGCTAGGCAAAACCTATCGTGCATTGAATCAGAGGTTGAAGCACGAGAGGGATGAAACTCACCCAATCTGGTGGAGCTTCACTACGGCGGCAACGGTGCGGTGAGATTGACCGTTGACGGCGATGGAGACCCGCGGCGAGGGCGCACAGGCGACGGTGGAGACGATCCGAAGACCACGGCGACGGCGGCGAAGGGTTTGGGGGCGAGGCGTTTTGAAGGAGTAATCAACGCGCGCTGCCCTCGGGTATATATACCCTTCGGCTGTCGGTGGGACCGAGTTGGAAAACTCGGTGGGACCGAGATGGTTAACTGCAAGCAGTTACACACATCGGTCACGCCGAAATTTGCAACTCGGTTTCACCGAGGTGAAAACCTAGATCAATCCAAGTGATTTCGGTCTGTCCGATTTGAGTATATTGGTTTGACCGAAAGTACTTAGAAGGTTTTGGAATTTAGGCTTTTGACGGATCGGTGGCTCAAGTGCTCCTCACTTGGTCTGTCCGAAAAAGTCTTGTTCAAAGTTTGTGATATAAGCATGAATAGAGTTTGAGACAAGAAAGCATAGATAGCTAGGGGAGGAACTTAGGCATTCTTGTCCATCCATTTGGTCAAAAGAAAAATCCAAAAGACCAAAGCAACAAATGGATGTCCTCGAATGGATAAAATCATGCATCCAACATGCTCACACAATAAGATAGCAAATGAAATATGTGTCAAACATGCACAAACAAAACTCTAGCAACTAGCACACAATTTGGCGATGACTAGGTCATCTATATATGAGTATATTGACTTAGGAGTCAAATGAGAACATTTGATCATAGGTCATACTCATCGTTTAAGCACAAGTGGGGTTACCACTTTTACATAAAGCATTAATGTGTTCACATCATTTGAAGATGCTTTAGCTCATTTCTTTAGAGCAAAGCACCCCCTTGATGTGAGAACCCCTTTTAAAGGGTCAAACTAACCTTGGGTTGTCGTTGAAGACTTCATCTAGATGTTGAAGATGTGGATGCTCAATGTTGATGAAGATCATCAAGAGTTGGGAGCAATCCTTTGGATTCGGGCACTTTCAATACCTACATGGGTTAGTCCCACAAGGAACAAACAAGGATATCCATGGACATAGATTGAAGTACACAATAGATGATGTCCATGAAAGCAATGATTACCTTGTCCCTTGACTTACCAACATGAGGGTTTGTGACTCCATGAACTAGTGCAAGATGTGGAAGTTGATTGCACAAGTTCTTTGCCAAAATGAATGTGAGTGAAGTATGTTGGCGGAGTCACCCTCAAGAACTCTCTAGTTCTTCTTCTTGGGATCCACATCATCTTGATGGGAATCCTTGGGGTAGTAGTTGAGCTTGTCAAGTAGAACTTGAAGTTGCCTTGGGAACCCACTTGACCATGGCCTTGGGTGCTTCAATGAATGCATCAATCTCCTCTTGAAGCTTGTCCTTGCCTTTTAGCTTGTGGTCTTGTGGTGGAAGGTCATCTTGAGCTTGTTCCACATTGGAAGAAGTAGGATCATACTTCTCCTTTTGAGAAACAAACTTTGGAGTGGGATATTGACCTTCTTCCCATTCAACACCCTCGGCGTTGAACTTTCGCTCAAAACCAATTCCTTGATTCTTCCGGTGTCTTCCTTGCTTGCGAACAATTTCCTCAAAGCTCTTGTTTCCGGCAAGGCTCTTGTAGACACCTTTCTCTATAATCCCTTTCAATAAACTATTTTCTTGCTCAAGTGAAACTTGGCTTGAAACATTGTTAGTGGAATCAAGAGAATTACTAGAAGTAACAACATTTGATTTAGCATGATTATTGTTACTACTAGATGAAGAATTTTTCTTATGCTTGTCATGCTTAGTTTTAATAGGTGGCAAGAAATTAGACAAGAGAAGTCGTTTGGCAAGATATGAAGAACTCTTCTTTTGAAGATCGTCATTGATAGCTTTTAGAAACTCATGTTCTTGCTCTAGATTGAGCTTCTCGAAGCGTAGCTTCTCATGAGATCTTAGGAGCTCTCTATGATCTTCTTGAGTTGTTTCATGAGCTAACTTAAGAGTGTTTAGTTCTTTAGTTAGACGCTCAATCTCCTTCATAGCATTGTCATTCGACTCTTCTCGACTATAAAGACTACTAGCATGTTCATCATTACTAAGCTCACTAGATTTATCATGTAAAAGCTCATCTTCACCAAGCAAGTCATCCTCATCACTATCAAAGTCAATGAATTCAGGGTGTGATACCTTGGGACCTTTTGCCATGAAGCATCTTCCAATTCCCTCATTTGGTGAATCAAATATGTCATAGGAGTTGGAGTTGGAGGACACGAGAGCAAGACCGCAACACCTTCATCTTGATCAGATTCGAGTTGGAGTGATAGCTTCTTTCGAGTGATTGTCGAGTCGGAGCCGAAACCCATTCACCAACATGAGCTTGATGTTTTCTTCTTGTGTAGCTCCTTGATGACTTGTCTTTCCTTTCCGAATCCTTGCTTCTCCGAGAGGATCTTCGCTCATAACGATCATCTCTACTCCTTCTCTCTTTTCGAGGCGACTCTTCTCTTGAGCTTCTTCTTCTTGGAGATTCTTCTCTTCTCTTGTGGGGAGTTGAACACTCATTTGAGTAGTGTCCGGTCTTCCACAATTGTAGCAGTTTCGATCACGACTAGAAGATCTCTTTTCATCATATGATCTAGACTTTGAGCTTCGTTCCTTGCTTCTACTCTTGTAGAATTTGTTGAAGTTCTTCACCATTAGGCTTATCTCTTCATTGGAAACTAGCTTGTCACTTGAGGTTGTGGGAGCTTCAACTGTAGCTTTGTAAGCACCACTTGACTTGTTGTGAAGCTCTTCCTTGTCTTTAAGTGTCATCTCATGAGCAACAATCCTTCCAATGACTTCGGTAGGCTTGAGATCTTTGTAGTTTGGCATCATTTGGATCAAAGTGCACACGGTGTCATACTTTCCATCCAAAGCTCTGAGAATCTTCTTGATGATGAATCGGTCGGTCATTTCTTCGCTTCCTAAGCCTTCCATCTCATTGGTGATGAGAGCAAGCCTAGAGTACATTTCAGCGACTCCTTCACCTTCCTTCATCTTGAACTTGTCAAGTTGACCTTGAAGAACATCTAGCTTTGATTCCTTCACGGACTCGGTACCTTCGTGCATTTCGACCAAAGTATCCCAAATCTCTTTTGCATTCTCAAGACGGCTGATCTTGTTGAACTCCTCGGGACACAAAGCATTGAAGAGAATGTCACAAGCTTGAGCATTGTTCTGTAACATCCGCAACTCATCCGCAGTAGCTTCGCGATCCGAACTTTTCCTTCCTCAAGAACTCACCTTGCAAGCCAACACAAATAATGCCCCATGCGGCGGTTATGTCCAAGAATATGCATTTTCATTTTATGCTTCCAACTAGCAAAGTTTGAACCATCAAAGTAAGGACCTCTACGAAAATTACCCTCACTAGACGCCATACTCTCCTAGGTTGTGAAACCAAGCTTATGGAATCCAATGCAATGAAAACCAATCCAATGGAGACCAAAGCTCTGATACCACTTGTAGGATCGGAAGTATGTCTAGAGGGGGGGTGATTAGACTACTTGACAACTTAAAAGTTTAGCCTTTTGATTAGGGCAAGTTTTTAGCAAGTTCACAATAATGAGCAAGTCAAGTATCACCCTACACATGCAATTCTAGAGTAGTGGCAGCGGAAAGTAAATTGCACATGTAGTAAATAAGAGGTGGAGAAGAGCAAACGCAATTTGGAGACACGGAGATTTTTCTCGTGGTTCCGATAGGTGGTGCTATCGTCAATCCACGTTGATGGAGACTTCAACCCACGGAGGGTAACGGCTGCGAGAGTCCACGGAGGGCTCCACCCACGAAGGGTCCACGAAGAAGCAACCTTGTCTATGCCATCATGGCCTCGCCCACGGAGGACTAGCCTTACTCGGGGTAGATCTTCACGAAGTAGGCGATCTCCTTGCCCTTACAAACTTCTTGGTTCAACTCCACATCTTGACGGAGGCTCCCAAGCGACACCTAACCAATCTAGGAGGCACCACCTCCAAAAGGTAATAGATGGTGTTGGTGATGATGAACTCCTTGCTCTTGTGCTTCAAATGATAATCTCCCCAACACTCAACTCTCCTCACTGATTTGGCTGTGGTGGAAGAAAGGATTGAGTGGAAAGCAACTTGGGAAGGCTAGAAATCAAGTTTCATATGGTGGGAGTGGAGCAACTTGATCTCAACACAAGGGTATGTAGTTTTCTTCTCGTAAATGTAAGGTAGGAGTGGTAGTTCTTTCGATGGCTCTCTCCACGAATGAAGAGGAGGTGGAGGGTATTTATAGCCTCCACACAAAATCCAACTGTTACACACATTTGACCAATCTCGGTCGGACCGAAGTTGACAACTCGGTGAGACCGAAAGTTCAAATCTTGTGAACGTTGGGATTTTCGTGGGACCGAAAATACAATCTCGGTTAGTCCGATTCTTCCAAAGTCTAGGGTTTGCCAATCTCGGTGGGACCGACTTTCTCATCTCGGTGACACCGATTTGAGTACGTATGTTCTGAAGCTTGGCAACACCAATTTCGTAAGACCGAGTTTGGAATCGGAAAATCCGAAATTACTAGGGTTTGGGTATATGGTGAGGTGGTTCATCTCGGTGTGGTGAGTTTATGGAATCGGTGGGACCGAGATTACTTATGGGTTTATGTTGGAATGAAAGATTGCTGATAGTTTGAGAGATAAATCACTAAGCACTTTGAGCAACCAGATCATCATCATAACCTCATCCCTTTTAATAGTATTGGCTTTCCTATGGACTCAATGTGATCTTGGATCACTAAACCATAAATAGAGTCTTGAGCTTTTGCCAATCTTTTCCTTAGCATTTTGAGGGTCCACATCATCAATCATTGCCATACCCATATCAATCGAACTTTCAAATATTCTCAAGAAATAATTAGTTCAATGATATATATGTTGTTATTAATTACCAAAACCACCCGGGGATTAGTTGCACTTTCACCGCCCTTTAGTAGGAATCTGAAGAGGAAGGAGCCTTAGCTGCTTCTATTCTATGCAATTCTCTTCTCATCCTCATACCGCCGGCACATAAACTAACAATCTGCTACTTCTCCTTACAACAATCTGCTGAAGCCGAGAGGCTAGGGGACTCGGGTCGTATGGGGATGAGTGCTGCTATATGGTTTGAACCCTCTATCTCGTAGATCATTCCTTTTACTTGATTTCTAGCTTTTCGGAGGCACAAGTAGTTGATCACTTAGACGCATTTAGATTCGAAAGGATTGTTCTCTCTAGGCACATCTTAGGAAGGATTCGTGTCCCTCCAACTCCATCCATTGGGCGCGTCTTTTCATCCGGAGAAGCCGTCGGGCGATAGCCATGTCGATCCCGTGATCGTGAAAGAGCAAGGTCTTCCTAGTGGAGTCTAGAAAAGAGCCGTATTCGAGTGGAGTCTCGAATGAGACCTGCTGCCTCTGGCTTGACCATTAGTTGCTCTATCTGTTATTGGCATGGCATTCCTGAACCCATAGAAAAAGAAGGATTAGGAGACGCCCATCGAAATAGACTAGGAGGCCTCTCACTAGCGCTATATAAGCTGCCGGATTCCCTTTCACTTAAAGCCATTCCAACAATCTATTCGTCAGAAGCCCTTCTAGCAACAATCCAAACGTCCCTCCATCTGCATGTCCCTAACAGTCTCTGCGTGGATCTCTTCTACTAGTGATTCAATTGGGGCCAATCTGCCGCATCCACTTCCTTCTATCAATTAGTGGAATCCCCAAAAGCGGAAGAAGTTCTTTGCGCTAAATACCTTCTTTGCAAGCCGTGGTCCCATTAACGATCGAAATAGCCATCGAAAAGCGATTCATTTTATGATAGAAAAGAATCGCTTTCTTCCGCACATGTATTTCTGAAAGGACTCCATCTTTGGAAAAGCTCGTTTGCACCTTGCATCGAATTAAACCACTCCTTTCACCGCGGATAAAGACTTGGTGGGTGGGGATGAGACGCTAAGGTAGGGTTCGATCCGATGAAACTATCTTTAACACGAGCTTCTTCCTTGTGCGAAGTACCAACTTATTGGAATTCAGCATTGCATATTCACTACCGAGATCTCTTATAAGTTTTGGGACCGAATGAATTCTTCCTACAGACGCCAGAAAGGGTGCGGTTTAGCAACCAAGCGTATAATGACCGAAACCAACAGCTCCATCATTTCGAGAACTTCTATCTCGCATAGAGGAGATCTTGGCACTACTTTATGTGTTCAATCCAGGAGCCGCCCACTTCTTCATATCTTGCTTGATATTGGTTTCATAATGAAAAGAGGAAGGAGTGTCGAGCGATGTCGCTTCTCTGCTCTCAGCTCTTTGCTCGAGATGATGTGATCGATCGATCGATCTAGAATCAGAACCAATTGGCTAAGTCGCTAAGTCATTGCGGACACTTGCCATCCTCTCATATCGAAGACTAACAACGACTTAGAGGTAAAACGGAGGGCTAAAACCCGAGCCTCTTTTTCCATCCCGTGGGTAGCGATTTCAAGAGTACTTGGTTTAAAACTTCCAGTTTATTCAAGTAGTTTCACTCGATGAAAAATGCATGCAAAATGCATTCTATTGCTGATTCTCTGTCGGGCATTACACCTCTGTCCCAAGCTGTTCGTGTTAAGGTGGCCGATGGCGCGAGTTAACTTCCTTGTTTCTTCGCTTGATTTGATCTTTGCAAGTATCTGCGATACCGCTCCATCACATCAGCCAAGGAGCCCCACATTCCGAGTGCAATGAATGCAACTCGAAGCCATTCTTATCTGCTCTATGCCCCATATCTTGGATCCGGTTCACTGCGATGAATAGTATTCAGATCACAGCCGAGCAAGAGGATTGACTTACTCATTTCAAGCGGAAGTGGGGATTGAACCCACTAGATACCTAGCAGCTAAAAGAGGTCCAAAGCACCGGATATGGCTCAAATAGTCCTTATAGAAATGATCTACTAACTATAACCTTTCGATAAGAAAGATTAGTTACACAAGATATATTATTCTGCCTCACTTCCTATAGAAACCAAAGGGAGAAGGAGGGGAGTTGAAAGCGGCAGAGATAAAGTACCAGCAGCTGCAATCGTGGGTGGAAGCCTTTCTTTCTTCTTGCACGTATTGAGCTTGGCGCCCTTGAGATCTCGAATAGCTCGAACCAGCGACCTTGAGCGGGTCTCCTCAAAACCATCAGAACTACCAGCTGCGAGCCATGGTCCTTGTATGCTAAGGCGGAGATTAATTAATTGCTGCCACAAGAAAGCGCCTATCTGTAGACAGATTGGATCGATAAATATAAAAAAACTTGTCAAGCTTTGCAAGGTCCCTTCTCGTAACAGCACAAGTCAAGACCAGGTCAAATTCTCCAATTACGGTAATATACCATAAACAATCATCCTTTAGGAGCTATATTATCCCTCTAGGGAGCTAGTATAGTTGGCCATAAGGTCACACCCTTCTTCATTCCATTTTCTATTTTAGAACTTGGGTTTCAAAGACTTTTCCCACAATAGAGGCTTTGTTCTTTTTGAGCGTAAAGAATGAATCTAGTATCGACGGAATGGTATCTATCTTCTTAATATTCGCTTTTCGGGAATGAGCCAACCCACACAAGAGTGCCTACTAGCTTGTCACGAACACAGAGGAAAAGAAGTAAGATACCCCGCCCCGAGCCGGACCCCTTCTTCTTGTACCGCTAGTGGTCTTGGATGAAGAACCACAAGAGCAACCCGAGGTAGTCGAGGAGGAGCCACAAGAGCAAGATGGAGGTTAAAATGAGACAGGTGGTAATACTTCTTTGGAATTGCCGCTTGCACTACGCAGAGAGACTAGGACTAATCTTTGGAAAGCCTCCGGTCCGATATGGCTATGAGCATGACATTGCAAATGGAGTTTCAGACTCTTATGTCTCACCCTTTTCAAGCATTCATTGCATCTCTACAATCGATGTCTATTCCAAAGGATTGGAAGGCTGCAAAGCTGGATCCCGGTGGAAAGAAAGACGCAATGAAGGAGGAGCTTGGTGCACTTCGGAAGAACAAGACGTGGGATCTTCTTCCACTCCCAGCAGAAAAAAGCGGTTGGATGCAAATGGGTGTTCACCGTAAAAGCAGACTCGAGAGGGTAAGGTGGATAGATAGAAGGCAAGGCTAATTGCAAAAGGTTATAGGAAGACGGGAGATAGACTATGATGAGACCAAAGCACCAGTGGCGAAGATGGACACGGTGAGAAAACTTTATTAAGGATCACTGTACCATGTGCATCGAGTAAGTCATTACCTTCTATTCGATCTCCAGTATCGCTCATCAAGTACTTGATCAGATTCCTCTTTTTTCTTGCAATTGCAAAGTGGTGGAAAAAATTTGTATTTCGGTCACCATGTCGTAGCCAATTGGCTCGCCTTAATCGAGCCATGCTACTTCTTCTTGTTCAAACAGGTTCTCGAGCAGCGATCAAATTGACTTCCTCTGCTTGAGCGTAATGCCCGCCCACAGTGTGGTGGAAAAAGCCTCGTTTTCTATTCCTTTTAAAGCTGCCGATGCGAGCTACCGAACAAACAAGATTAGTACAAAAAGCCACAACTAGCACTAGCTTTGTGATTGCTTCTTTCTACCTTTCTCACTCCGTAATTGCTCCTTCTCCAAAATATCACTACGGACAAGATGAGCTAATAGAAAAGTTAGGGCAACAGATGATAGCGACTCGCCAGACTCGAACCGGCATAGGCGGATCGGATCAAACGAAATTAGCCTTTCTTCCATCAACAGAATCGCTTTGATTTCACAGTTCAAGAGGATGGTGGGGCAACCTCTCTACATCTCAAGGGCGGTAGGCCAGCCAACTAACTCTTCAAATGAAGAACTGATTACTCCACATCTATGAACCTATCATTCCCGCCCTTGCCCATTATTTCTTTTTGTATCACGCTAGGACTTTGCCTCTTTTTGGAGGAAAAATATGGAAGTAGAATCTCCTCTCTTTTAGGCGTCTTCCAAATCCAATTTCAGATCAATGAGGTCTTTCAGAGAGCCGCTGCTCTTTCCATGAAATTCTAGGATCTCTTGATCCTATGCTTAAAAGCAAGGTGTGAGCCCGCGACCCTCGATCGCTCTCGAGTCAATCGCCCAAACCGGGTTATGAGCTCAACGAAAAAACAATTTTGTGAAATTGCTCGCAAAACCGCCTTCGGACGTTAAGCGTCGGCGTCGGCGCCATCTCCCGATGGATATTTTTTATGATCTCCAATAGCGCCTTGGCCCTATTTTCTTCTTCGTCTATTGGGGAAGAAGAAGAGGTGGAGTAGTGAAGGATCTCATCCCTCCTGCGGACTTCCACATACTCAAAGTGACTCGAGAGATTGCGCTTCTCTACTAATCGCATTCATTCAAGAATCACTGTTTTCATGATCGAATGATGAAATAGATATACGAACTGTATAGGATCATTCGCTGGGATGGGATAAGTGATTCTTTTATAGGATTCCCATGGGATCGTAGAATCAACTAAGGATGGAATAGGTATTTGTGATCGATCGCTTCGGTATGACCGAAGACTTTCTATCTCGCATTCGAATAACCACACAATCAGGTTGTTGGTTCAACCCAAAATTGATCTTCTTCTTTCTTGAACGGAATTTTTTATTTGCAAAAGAATTGGTCAAAACGCCCGATCTTCCATTAAGAATCATCGAAACAATGAGAATTCACATTTCTTAAATAGCTTCTTAAATAGCTCGCCATTTCTTCCGTTATCTCATAAATAAATAAATGATTGGTCTTTAAAAAGAAGGAACGGCCTTTTTGACGATCGGGAGATCCTATAAAATGAAGAGCGTTTAAGAAACAAATCGGTGTCTTGTGCTCGAATCGAGAATAGCAATTCCATTTCTTGAACCACGGATATAGACTTTGAAATGGTGATCAGCTACCCGACGGCGAGATGTGCATTCGTACAAAGTAATTTAGTCTGACTATCGAAAGCATTGTCATTTTGCGATTTGAGTTCGGAGATACAGGTGGTAAGTTATGGGTAATGCGGGGAACTTTAAGACGAGATAGAATACCTAATATGGGAGTGGTTTAAGTGAGAGAATAGCTCCTTACCAAACCAATCGAGCTATTTGCCATGTTTTTGACAAATGACCTAACTTTGATGTGATGTGCCCGGCTAGCCGGATCATTCTTAGAGCAATCGAGGTTACCGGAATTATGGCCTTCCGTACAAGAACTGCACTATTGTAACTCGCTATGGGCCTCCTGCCTTCTCGAAAAACGGCTTTTGAAGAAATTACTCTATTTTACGCATTTAGTTGAAGCGGATTCAAAGAGCTCTATCGAGCAAGGAAGGAGTATACTATCTCGTAGCTGGATAAGCTAGATACCAAAACTTTGATAAAGATTGAGGCAACCCATTTGAGGAAGAACCGACGGACCCTGTGGAGATGGCATAAACAATCCTTTGACGAACTTTCGGTTAACATAGAATCTATGAGTTTTTTCTTCTAATTACTACTACTAACATTATTCAATCTGGTAAAAAACAATTTATTAAGCTCATCCCGCAAGCACATGTACACATCTTGGATTTGACCGTCTTAAGATGGAAGAAGATTCGTTCTCCTACCCATTTCTAAGTTAAGCAAGAGATAACTCATAATTTGATATGCACTCGCACTCGCATCTTGGGTCACTTTGGAACACGATGATAATTACTCACTCCTTCATCCCGAGAAAGGATCTTGGCTATGAAAAAAATGGATCACTAGCTTGCGCAGCAAATTGAATGAAACTTTCGTCCAAGTAAACATTTCACCGGTGTTCGTTATACCATTTAAGGGCATCATCTAAGTTCGAGAACTTTTGATACTTAAAGGCTGCAGCACATGCTAAGTGTTGATCGGATTCTTTTTTCCGACAGTGGTTTTGTGCTTGAGGTTGAGGATGATCGGCGAAAAGAGTAATAAACTTTTGACAAATCACGCCATGAAAATGCAATACACCGAACGGTAGATTCTACCACGGAAGTCCATGAATGCCGCAAATAGAATTGATAACCTTCAGATCTTGACGCAAGTCTTATTACAAAATCTTCATAACTAGCCTTTGCACCTGTTTTCATAATTTATTTAACGGTATGTTATAGCTACAAGCATTCTTAATACCTTTGACGTTATTGAAGTAGCACTCCTCAATATGTCCGAGGCTTCGCCGGATTCACGCGAGCGAGCATTTGGTAAAAGAAGCCCACACTCAACTAAACATTGACGATTCTTTTCCGTAAATCTCAAGAGCCTTTTGTTTATTTCAAACGCTTGAGACTGAAGCCCATTCAAAATATCACACATCTGCTTGTATTCTTTTTATGTAACTTTATATAGAAGTGGTTTAAGTCATGGGAAGTTAATAGCGAAAGTGATTCTAGATATCCCCGTGGGTTTGCATAAGTAACCTCCTATCGATCCGATAATGTATCGAGATCGGACCCTCTCTCGCTGGTTGCCAATCCAAGGGTTTGCAAAGCATCGGAAGATTGAGTTTGATAGGGAGCAGATTTATGTTCAAATTGCACATAACATAACAAGAATTCTCTATATACCCTTGACCTTTCTTAAGAACCAACTTCGGATCTTCTTTTGTTACTCCCCTATCTGTTGATATATGTAGAACATTTCTTTCAATCATGAATTGGAGCAAGTATTTCCGATATCATAATGACACTACATTTTTTCTTTTTCTCTTTTTGCTAGCACCTTTGGGCTGAACAACATCCTTAATCGATTCTACCTTACTAGTGAGTACTGCTTCCACCTTACCACTACCGGTGCTTTGTATTGTAGAAACCTTGCTTGTTCTCGTGCAGTTGAATTAAGTTGATCTATAAATCTAGCTGCCTTAATCATGATGATTCTCGAAGAGTGTTGAATACCAAGCCTAGTACATAAATCATGATAGCCTCAAGCGTATAGATACCAAACATCTTAAGCATAGGTAAGCTACTTGGTAGGCAACCCTTTAGATATTGCTTATCGTTAGGCTGATCTTTATTAATCAAGAACTTTACTATGTTAGGAGTTACTTTAAATAGATTATCCTCATCGAACTTCATTGTGCAATTTGCAATTTGATTACGTAAATCTATTAATTCAAGATCGGAAAACACACCATTTTGATTCTTCTTTTCATTAATCAACAACTTTCTAACATCATCCCGATACATATCAACATTAGAAGTCTTTTTCGTTTTGTCAATATCCAACAAACTTAGCGTAGTAATCGCTCGAACTCCTTAATAATATGTGCATTTTGCAAAGATTTCTCATTCTCAATGCTATCATCATATGTCTCGGAACAATAAAATAGAACCTGCATACTTTTATTTGTTACCCTTAAAAACCGCAGATAAGGATACGAATCGATGAAATAAACTACTAGAATCTAAATATAAGGAAAGGATCGAATAAGTACTAATGCTCAGATAATACTTTTCCCCGAGCGATGGTTTAGCGGATTCGAATTGTAACCAAGCATCCTGGGTTCTATACCCGATTCAACACTAGAGCATGCAGCCGATCCTGGATACATAACTCTAAAAAGTGTGTGTGCAGTTTTGGATCTTTATTGGTAGCCGCCTTTCACTTCGCCTCTCCACTCCCATGCCTTTCTTGGTCGGACCAACCCAACCGGCGATTTCCGACAAGTCTTTACGCTTAGAGCAAGAAGCGGAACCAAAATAAAGCTTTCTTTATTTTCATTTATGGATAACCAATCCATTTTCCAATATAGTTGGGAGATTTTACCCAAGAAATGGGTACATAAAATGAAAAGATCGAACATGGGAATAGATCTTATACCAATCTTGACTACCCATTTCCATTGTTGTGCTTTCTAAAATGGCATACCTATACAAGGGTTCAAGTTTCGATCGATATTTGCGGAGTGGATCATCCCTCTCAAAACGAAGATTTGAAGTTGTCCATAATTTCTTCGAGTACTCGGTATAACTCACGCATTCGTGTACAAACAAGTGCGATTTAAGTAACACGAATATCTCCTAGTCGATCTATTTCCATCACCGGCCGGTGGGAGCGAAAGTATGGGATATGTCCGGTGTTTCTTCCATCAATTATCCGGATTTACGCCGTATATCAACAGATTATGGTTTCGAGGGTTATCCATTACGAAAAGACTTTCCTCCGAGTGGATATGTGTAAATGCTTATGATGATCCGAGAAACGTGTGGTTTCTGAACCCATTGAGATGACCCAAGAATTTCGCTATTTCGATTTTGCTAGTCCTTGGGAACAGCGTAGCGACGGATAATTCCGAATCTATATAGGTCTAGTCCAGGGGACAAATCAATAGGAAATGCTATTTGCTTCTTAAGAAGAAGAACTTTTTTGAAATGAAAGAGTTTCCATGGGCGTCGGATATCATTTCTTCAAATA
>CM038141.1:221131227-221138428 GCA_021437245.1 Aegilops speltoides | reverse complement strand
CTTTTGTGTTCAGTAGTTAGTAGGGGAAGTTGCCCGGCTTGGTATCTCTCTTCCCTGTAGAAAACCAATCACAAGTCCCTCCTTATTTTCACTCGAAAGCTGGAAAAAGAGCAAATCTCGGATAGCCTAACTTGTTTTTTGCCTCGAAAAGGCAGCTACTATCCTGCCGGATTTCGAAAACGGAATGTACCTAGGGAACCCTATTGATCGATCGTAGACTGAACCTAGTGATCTTTCTCCTGCTGGCAAGCATCGATACCTGTCTCCTAATGAATTGATCTTCTCTTGGGCTCTGATTCACACAATCGGAAAGCCCTTGCGATGTGGGTCACCCTTTTCCTCTATACATCTGTTCAGCAAAGGGGGCTTGCTATTCTCTGCAATTGAAGGTTGGGCCTACATATCTCTTATTTGTGTGGATCAACCATCCAACCTTTCTTCTTTCTTTCCATAAAAGCGTAGGTAGAATGCGTATAGTAATGGTAGAGCTGATGTATGGCTAAGCAGGGCTGATGGAGCTCTTGGAAAGAAGTCAGTATCCAGCTTATCCCTAGTCTAGCACTCTGCTGTGAAGTCAGAAACCCATTAACAAGCAAGGCTGTAGTGAACCTCTTCCTTAAGGGATTGTGGAATGCACACATCCCGAATACGCTTGGGTGATCCATTAAGCTAAGCAAGAGCTATGAACAACCTAGTGACGCGGTGGCAAGCATCGATCGAGGAAGGTGATAGATCGATATGATTTCCTTCATAGGATACTCTTTTCCTTCGGATTGTGGAATGATAGGAAGGGCCTAATAGTAGTGATTTAGTGCGATGTGAGGTGCCCCAAGTGAGACTTTCTCGAGGTTAATAAAATAATAACAGTATGCTTTCTTAGACTCGGCTCTATAGCACTCTTTGAGTAAGTTCGTTAACGAGGTAGCAGTTCTACACGAATGAAAACAGACCTATCTTCTCTTTCTTGGTAGGGCACCAAATTCATGTATCTTTACCAATTAACCAATTTCTTGACGCTGGGTGGATCCTAAAGAGATACCACTTCCTCATGAATTTATCTTGAATCGGGACCTTTTGGCTCAACTTTATCCTAGTTTTGCCGAAGGAGCAACCCCTTTTTTCACTTTAAATTGGTCCAAATACGCAGAATTTCTGACTTTTCGCGGAGGACTAGATCCAATAATCGGTGGTCTCTGGTGACCGATATTGCGCACCATCATTTAGCTATTGCTATTCTTTTCCTAATCGCAGTCATATGTATAGGACCAATTGGGGTATTGGCCATGGACTTAAAGATATTTTGGAGGCTCACAAGGGCCCATTTACGTGACAAGGCCATAAGGGTCTTTATGAAATCTTAACAACGCCATGGCATGCTCAATTATCTCTTAACCTAGCTATGCTAGGCTCTACAACCATTGTTGTAGCTCATCATATGTATTCTATGCCTCCCTATCCATACCTAGCTACCGACTATGGTACACAACTTTCCTTGTTCACACACCACATGTGGATTGGCGGATTTCTAATAGTCGGTGCTGCACATGCAGCAATTTTATGGTAAGAGACTATGATCCAACTACTCGACATAACGATCTATTAGATCGCGTCCTTAGACACCGCGATGCAATCATATCCCACCTTAACTGGGTATGTATATTTCTAGGTTTTCACAGTTTTGGCTTGTACATTCATAATGATACCATGAGTGCTTTAGGCCGTCCACAAGATATGTTTTCGGATCTTGCCATACAATTACAACCTATCTTTGCTCAATGGGTACAGAATATCCATGCTACTACGCTGGCGTAATAGCTCTGGTGCAACAACAAGTACTAGCTTAACGTGGGGAGGCGGCGAGTTAGTAGCGATGAGTGGCAAAGTGGCTTTGTTACCTATTCCATTAGGAACCGCAGATTTTTAGTCCATCACATTCATGCATTTACCATACATGTGACTGTATTAATACTTTTGAAAGGTGTTTTATTTGCTCGGAGTTCCGCTTGATACCCGATAAAGCAAATCTAGGTTTTCGCTTTCCTTGCGATGGGCCGGCCGAGGGGGAACATGTCAAGTATCCTTTGGGATCATGTTTTCTTAGGTTTATTCTCGATGTACAATGCATTTCGTAGTCATTTTCCATTTCAGTTGGAAAATGCAGTCGGATGTTTGGGGTACTATAAGTGATCACGGGGTGGTAACTCATATTACAGGGGACTATACTTTCATTCCCGGCCGACTATACTACGATGTTGACCTAACATGGATTGATTCTAAATTATGAATCCAAAATCCTGATCTCGCAAAGGATCCGCAATAGCTGTGTGTACTCGAGGACTCTTAGGGAAAGAAAAGCACTTTTCTCTCTCAGCAGCTAGACCGCTATGGGTGGGTTGGTTATATCTGCGCCTTCCTTCTTCGAACCTTTTGGTATGTATTGCCCCTAACTATAGATCAGATCCACCGACCGAAACTCAATTCCGACTTTCTTCTTGAGTCGTCGGACTTATCCACCTCGTGGATTCGTGGAATTTCCGCTTTTGAATTATGTTGGGGGAAATCTACCAAAGCTAAGCGAGATAGATAGACTCCTTTCCCGCTGCTAAGGGAGAGCAAGAAACTAAATCAAATGATTGTTTTTTTCACGGCGCCCTTTTTTATGGGTACTAAGAGTCCTCTCACTACCAACCAGCAGACATCATCATCTGGCTGGGTCTTGCCGGTATCAACAACGAGAAAGAAGAACCAAATGGAAACAGCAACTAACTATGGCTCTTGGCCCGCATAACGCCCTAGGCGAGGGGAGATCAAAACAAGAAGTCACGCTTAGACGCGGCGCCTGGCCCCGGGCTGCGATAAGTAGATTGAGAGGTCGTTCCGCCCTTGTCCCGAAGATGGGTAATATGTTCTCATACAATGTTGCTCCAACTTTTTCTAGAGGGCCTAGTCTGGCGGCGATCCCATCATGGCAGAGAACAAGACAACAAGCGGCGTACCTTTGTTCGCTTCTTTTCCACCAAGCACGTAAGTTTAAGGAGAACTGTAGGTCGGTGGCTACCTAAGGAAACTCCGATTCGATCCACCCCGGGCTGGGAGGCATCTACCTCATCCCGATCACAAGGAGAGGTTCACCATGATGGGGGTCGGTACTTTAATTCTTTGCGTTCCGAAAGAGTGAAATGCATAGGGACCATCCTTTTTTGCGGCATGCTCTCGATTTACGGATTCGCAAGGGCCGAGGGCCAACCTTAGTTGATCGACAATGACAAAGGCTTGCGAAACAAAGTAGCGCCTTTGAAATGGAATCTTAATTAACTATCGATTAGTGCGGCAGCTTAGCCCCGGGAGCTAAAGGTTATACCTTTGTGTTTAACCGTGGTTCTTCTATGTAGGGTATTCCTCCTTTACTCTCTTAATTAACGTCGAGCTAAGTGACTTTGTGTAGCATAGTAGAATGAAGGCTACGTCGCACCGACACTCTCTTATCCCTAAGCCTCTTCGCTAACTCGCCGCCTACAAAAATGAGTAGGCGAGGCTAGGCAAACTCAGCCATGGACTTTGATCAGATGTAGTAGACTTTCTAGCCTTTTATTTTAGAACCCTTTCTCATGTTCTTTCATCCATCAAGTAGGCGAACCGTCAGTCCTTAGTAGCGTTGACAAAGAAGAAGAGCGGTGAAAAAAAAAGCTAGAATTTCCAATAGTGAGACCAGCTTGACAAGCTACCTTTCCTCTTGATATGAGGTGCGAAGAGAAACATCTCTTTTTATGACTTCCACTTCTCGATCCCGCCCGGAAAAGTGATCGACCCTTGATGAATGAAAGAAAGGGTTTATGAGCCCTAGCCTGTAAGCCCACACCGTAGAGTAGATCGCTCAACACCCGCTGCACAAACCCATTTTTGACCAATTGGTCCAGATATCATAGGCGACGATCGAACGCCCCGCCTTACTAGACCAACCTGCTATAATTATTCCATAAACACCTAGCGAAGATATGGTAAACAAATAAAGTAGCCCTATGTTCGGATCGACAATACCATACCATAATCAAAAGGTACAACGCCCAAGCGACCGGACTTAACATAAATGTAGCCACCGGAGCCATTCTAAAAGGGAGAAATTAGCACTACTTGGTGAAATAGGTTCTTTTAGAATCAATTTCAAACCATCTCGCTAGAGGTTGTAACAATCCGAACGATCCCACTACATCAGACCCTTTCGACGTTGCACAAAAGCCATTACTTTACGCTCAGCTAGCACTAAAAAGGCTACTCCTAGTAGAAGTGGTAGAATTAAACAAAGTATTTCCGCTGAACAGCTATGTACGCTTTCGATTTTCTATTCACTCATGATCGGGCCTGACCTGGTCGAATTCGATCAAACTATTTCACTTATGATCCGCCTGGTTGACCCAATCATGATATTGAAGGATGGGACCTTTATCGAAAAACTCCGGATCCCGAGAAGTTTTGAAGATGGTGCTCTGTTACGCTACTTCAAATGGAATCCTCACTTGACTAAGCATAAGCGAAAACGTGGTGAGAGTAAGCAATCCCCTTTCTTAGTGGTTGAGCCATGATCGAAATATTGCGAAAGAAAGTGAAATGTCCTATCATCGTCCCAATTTGGGTAATCCACGATGTCTCCATTTTATGTATCCATCTTGACTCGTTTTACCAGTATCGATAGTTCGTTGTATTACACTTTGAACTAACCTAGAGGCCGTGCTTAGGCGAAAATCGATATCGATGAAGTAATCCGGAACTCTAGAAATCGTGAAGAATTTCTTCCATTTTTTAAAATATCGCGAATATAGTGGAAAAAACTCTAGAACATTCCTTTGAATGGAATTGTTCATTGGGTTCGACTTGTTGTTCGACAAAATAGAAAGATGTCTCTCGTATGTTATTGTAAGGTGATTCATTCAGAATATTTCTTATGTGCGGTTTCAAGATGCTAAAAAAGTAGATTTGGTAATCGGCTTTTGAGCTCCATTATGTGGACTTCATCAATTTTAGAATTATGGACTTGGCGGTAGTGGTCAATACTAATCGCACCGTTTAAATGCTCCCCACCAAGTTTGCGTACTCGTCGGGGTTGAGTTGAGGGGCAGCCCGTGCGCTAATTGGGCTTCGAGGTGGCTATACGCCAAAAAAGCTCGCTTTCTCGAGGCCTGTTCTGTCCTAAACTGTTCGAGAATGTTATTTGTTTCATAGGAAGATTCCAAAAGCACATTGATGCCGAAAGAATCTTCGAACCGTGGGGAGGCTATTCGATTGAAGGCTAGACAAATAACATGACCGAGGTATGTAAATAAAACCTGTGAAATAGCTATATAATATGATCTAAATATAGAAGAATACCAAAGATAATGGATTGCAAAATAAGCTTTTTAGCTTTCTTTTTCTTTTGTGCGCTTTTACTTTGCCTTCCCGACCATGGATAGGCTACGGGCTTTGCACTTGCCCCATTGTGTGAATACCACATCAAGGTGACAGATTCAACCTATGGCCCTCTGTACCCAAAACAGATCTGTGACCAGATCAAGCTACACCTCGCTCCCCTCGGAACATATGGATCTACCCGATCCATAAAGAAAAGAACCACCGCTTTTAGGAAATTTTGACAATTCTCTTTCACTTGCATTTTATTTCGTGAAGGCTCGCTCTCGTTCTTCTTACATCTTGCCCTTTTTCTTGAGAATTGTATTTGTAGCTACCGCTGTTTTGCCACCTGTCTGTCCCCAATAATGAACTCTCGCTTCGCGCCCTATAGGGATCATCGAATCGATAGCAATAAGCCCTGTTTGAAGAGGTTCAGATACGGAACGCCTGGAAATTCTACTTGGAGCAGAGATTCAATTAAGCGAGATTCGAAGCTACAATTTCGCCTCTCCCATCAATAGGTTTAGCGAGCATTTATAACACGACCCAATTTATATACGCTCACGAGTATCTCGAGCAATTCTTCCTGTTGCTTTTACAAAACTTCCTCTTGATGCTAAACCATAGCTCTAACTAAGTAAAATTCCACAATTTCTAAGAACGATATGCTTTTTGCATTTTCCACTGTGAAAGCTTCTCTCAATCCCTCCCTAGTCCTTTGTTTCGGGCACAGGCTTACCTGTTGACCGCCCACATTCATTCATTGTTCGCTCTGTTGTGGAATCGAACCACGAGCTAGCGCAATTGGGATTTAGAGTCCCATGCGTGAAACTAAAGAGGATTTTCAGTCCTCTGCTCTACCAGCCGAACCTAGAAGGACACTTTACACCCGATTTGACACAGCTAGACTGGAAACACCGCTTGTCAAGAGCACAGACCCCAAAGATAGAATACTTTTTGAGTATGTTGGTAAGGTCCGGTCATCCGCTTCGTGCTTGCACTTCTGCGTAACTAGGGGTGCAAGTCCAAGACAGCGATACTTTCATAATTGAATCAAAAGCGTCGATACATGAAAAATCTCTATATACGATATTTATGACACGTAATGTTGTTCTTTCAACATGATTCCTCAACAATTTTGTCATTGTAACGACTCTCCGTTCTTCCATTCCACTTTGGTTTTCTACTAATAATTACCATGATGAATTTCTCTTCTTGCTTGGTTCCGCATTGGATTTTGGAAACTTTTGTTTAGAAAGTGGTGTCACAACCGTGGGGATCAAATGGATGGTTCAGAAAGTCTAGTGAAGCGCACGGTCTAATCATATAGATGACCATAGTGGTATGGTTCCATAGAAAACTACTGGAGGCCATTACCGCCACCAAATGGTTTCCATGCTCCGTTGGATGATTTGACGATATCGCAGTATCAAGCTAGAACGGTTTCAATTTGTAGGACGGAAAGAAACCTCATCCTTTGGTGCACACTAACCGATGAAGCTCAACCCTCTCTCGAATCGAGCTATTTCGCTTTTTCAACAAAAAGTTCGAGTAGTTCATGAAAAAACGGTCAAGCTTTCTTCCATCCTTCCTAGCTCCTCGAGATTGCACCCGCCGACGCCTTTTTCATTGTTCGCTCGAGGTGGATTCGAACCACTCTCTCCGTTTGGATTTCGAGTCCAAAAGGCCCGGCGAAAGAGGATTTTCAGTCCTATGCCCGCCGCCACCAGAACGGGATTTTTCCACTTCACACCCACACAATCGGGATTTGATGAAATAGCTACGTTTTTTCTTATTTGATTCGGATATCGTCAAT
>CM038141.1:217870945-217965304 GCA_021437245.1 Aegilops speltoides | reverse complement strand
CAAGAGTTTTGAGTGTGAATCAATCTTCATCAACATTGCAGGCAAGTTCACATTTTGATCATATCCCTTTTCATACCCAGTTTTATTGCATTAGTTCAATCCTCAAACATTGCATGATTAGGATCTAATTAAATTGTGGGATGGGAAGTAGATGAGGTAGTACCTATTACTGTTTTACTTATGAAACCTTTGGGAGTTACTTCTATGTTTGCTTATTATGCCATGCTATGCTAGTAGGCGTGGATTGGGTGAGTGATATCCATGGCGGATGTGAGTTTGTTAATTAATGGTTTATCTAAGGTGGCAACTTAAATACACATCTGGGTGGATTGAGGCACTGGGGTTTCAGGACTTGCTGTTTTCTCTTGGACCGCCACTATGGCCTTGGGTAATCAAGCTACGGTAACCTAGCTAATGATGCCACGTCACCTTAGTTCTTGTTGGTAAACTTCGTGTTAGTTCAAAGCGATTCAAATTCAAATTTAAAATATAGGCAAACAACAAAAGTTTTCAAATAATAAAACTAAAATGTTACGGTTGTGCCAAATAATGAGTAGGTAATTATGGTGGAGAAACCACACTTTTATAAAATATTTAAATACTATCGATGAATAAAGCGTAGATAAAACAATAAATTAAATGCCTTTTATTATTTAAAATACTAAACTGTTTTGTTTTAGGTAAAACTTTTATGACAGTGAGTTTAGTGGCAATGCTAAAATTAGGAGTTGAAATTATATTTTCACAAAATTAAAATAGATAGAAAAGTCAAAAGCAGAAAATAAATAAATAAAAGGTAAAAAAGTAAATAAAAGAACACACCCCATTGGGCCTCGGCCGATTAACCAAAATATTGACCAGGCCGCTCCCCCTCACTCCTTATCTCCCACATCCGAAACCCTAGCACCCACGACCTTTAACCCCCACTCTCTCCTCGTCCCTCTCACGCCTTCCTTGCGTCTGGATCGTTGGGAGGACCGATCCCTTACCGCCTTGCGACCTCGTCGCCGGCGCCTCCCTTGTTGTCGCCTCCACGTGCACCTCCCGAGCTCGCCTCACCCTTCCATCGCCCACCTTAAATGCGCCCGCTTGTGATAGTGCGCCCCTGCCCGTGTCACCCATGCGTGCTTTGTCGCCTCCGCGTCGTCGCCCGTCCTCGTCGCCGATGCCGCCTCGCGGATCGCTTCTTAAATCCTCCTCGTTTTGGATCTGGCGCCCAGCCTTTCGCCGTCCCGGCGCCACCTCGTCGGCATTTACGCCGCCACCCCACGGAGGGCGACCTCATGGGACCTCCCATGGCTGCCTCCTCCTTCCCACCTGCTGCCTCTCCGTCGTCGTCCCGTCGACCACCCGACCCCATGCCCCGTCCCTCTGAATCACGGTGAGGCCCATGCCTCTCCCTCGCCTCGCGGTGGCCTGTGCTTCCCCAGGTGTTGGTCTCGGTGGGCGATCTGCGGGTGTTGCCGTCGCTGTATGCCCACGCCCGCCGTGGCCTACGACCACCACCTCCGCCCTCACTGGTCACGCCCTTGGCGCCCCACCTCGCCTGGCCGCTCCTCCCATGCCTCCCGTCTCGAGCACATGACCACCGCGCCACGACCTGCCGGGCTATGGCCTCTGCTAGTCAGCGAGGGCACACACGCTAACCACCGCTCCGTTAGGCCTTTGCCTATGACGGTGGGGCCCGACCCGAACGTTTTTATTAAAAAAAGAGAATAAAAAGAATAAAAAAATGTTAGGATTAATTAGTTAATTAATTAATGAGTTAATTAAGTTAATTAATCATGTTTAACCAATCTAATTAATATAAATTAGCCTAATCACTTAGTTAGTCTAATTAATCCGGTTTAGTTAACTTTGAGTCTATGACCGATGGGACCCGTGTCGACTTGACGATCAGCGATCGAGTTGATTCTGATGTCATCTTGGCGTCATAATCAATTCGAATTAAAATAATCTTTTAATTCTAGAAAATTGATTAAACCTTTTAAAATTAATATTAAATAAACCGTAGCTCGGATGGAAAAACTTTATACATAAAAGTTGCTCGAAACAGCGAGGCGAATCCGGATCGCAGCCCGTTAAATCGCCACATCCCTAGCATAACAAACCGCAACTTTCCCCTTACATCCATCGTAGAAAACCACGAAACACCGGGGATACTTTCCGGATGTTTCCCCCTTTACGGTATCACCTACTACGCGTTGGGGCACACCGAACACAGCGTATTGTCTTGTTACGCTTTGTGATACTTTGATTGCTCTATTATTTATTGTGTTCCCTCTCGCTACTACTTTCAGATGACCCGAGGCGCTATGGCGACCCCGGTTTGACTACGGTGTTGATGACTCGTCCTTCTTGCGAGCAACCAGGCAAGCCCCCTTGATCACGGATATAGCCTATTCTCCTCTATCTTGCTTGCATTAGAGTAGTGTAGCATATTCTTGCTTTCGTTAATCCTATTACGATGCATAGCGACATTGTTGCTACATCTGTTGATACCTTACGCAATCCTAAATACTTAGTATAGGATGCTAGTTTATCATCATTGGCCCTACATTCTTGTCGATGCGCCTTGCTATACTATCGGGCCTTGATCACTTGGGAGGTGATCACGGTATATACTATACATACATACATCTTTGTCAGAGATGGTGACTAAAGTCGGGTCAGCTCAATGAGTACCATAAGTGATTACGATGAGGGGCTGAAAGGACGGTGGCTCCATCTCGGTGAGGTGGGCACAGGTTCCCAACGGCCCCATTGTTACTTTGTGGCGGAGCGGCAGGGCAGTTGAGACCACCTAGGAGGCAGGTGGGCTGGCCTGTTCGGCGTTCATGGATACTGCTGCGCTTAACGAGATCTTGGTATTTGATCTGAGTCGGCCATTTGGTCTATCGCACTAACCATCTGGGGGAGTAGTTATGGGTATCCGGCGTCGTGGTATCGGCGAAGCCTTCTTGGCGTCGGCGGACGGGCGGCGCGCCGGGTTGGACTGCGTTATCGCAACTTCCTTTGTAATGGAGGTTGCTAGGTGCGCTCACCGGCAGCGTCATAGCGTGCGAGTGTGCAATGGGCGATGGGCCCGGACCCTAACGCGCATAGGATTTGAACCGGCGTGTTGACCTCTCTGTTGTGCCTAGGTGGGGCTGCGGCGTGTTGATCTTCGAGGCGGGCATGACCGAGGAAAGTGTGTCGGCCAAATGGGATCGGCGTGTTGGGTTATGTGGTGCACCCTGCGTGATTAATCTATTGAATAGCCGTGATCTTGATAACAGGATGACCGGAGTTGTACCTTGACCTTATGACAACTAGAACCGGATGTTAATAAAACACACCCTTCCAAGTGCGAGATACAACCGGTGATCTCTCTCTAACGGGCGGACGAGGAGAGGATTACGGGTAGGATTATGCTATCGATGCTCTTGGAGATGCTACTTGGAGATGCTACTTGGAGTTGCTACTTGGCGATGCTACTTGGAGGACTTCAATCTACTCTCTTCTACATCTTTGTAAGGCGGAGGCTGCGAGCGTAGTCTTGACGGGATTAGCTATCCCCTCTTATTACGGCATTCTGCGATTCGGTCCACCAATATGGCCCTTTACACATATACCCATGCATATGTAGTGTAGCTCCTTGCTTGCGAGTACTTTGGATGAGTACTCACGGTTGCTTTCTCCCCCTTTTCCCCTTTCCTTCCTTTACGGTTATCGCAACGGATGATGGAGCCAGGGCAGATGCCACCGTCGGCGATGACTACTACTGGAGGTGCCTACTACTACGTGCGGCTGGCTGGCGGCGACCGGGGAGTAGTTTAGGAGGATCCAGGCGGGAGGCTGCGCCTCTTCGTCTGTATCCCGGTTTGTGCTAGCCTTCTTAAGGCAAACTTGTTTTAACTTATATGCGTACTCGAGATATTGTTGCTTCCGCTGACTTCGTCTATGATCGAGCACTTGTATTCGAGCCCTCGAGGCCCACGGCTTGTATTATGATGCTTGTATGACTTATTTATGTTTTAGAGTTGTGTTGTGATATCTTCCGTGAGTCTCGATCTTGATCGTACATGTTTGCATGCATGATTAGTGTCTGATTGAATCGAGGCGTCACAAGTTAATATCGAGCCCATTGCTGTAGAATCCTCCTTCCACACTCCTTGGCGAAGTCGAGTCTAGGCGTTGCAAAAACTTTTACTAACATGGCTGTGTGTCTTACGGGCTGCGTCGCCATTGGGTGGTATTAGGATCTTTTATTCCTTGATCTTTACTCACGGGACTCTGAGCTCTCTTCTATTCGGGTTAAATGATTTTGCTAAAAACAAAACTAACTTTAGGTTCTCGAAAATACTTCTCGAAGAGCCCTTATTACCGATGACCTTTCTTTGCACGGAAGATTTGAAGATACTCTCCGATTTTCTCTCGAGACCTTGTGCCCGTTGCTTTTGCAATTCCCTTCGACCGAAAAATCCCTATGGATAAATACTTACACATGTCATGCTTACTTTTATTCCCAGTCGATCTTGTTATTACAAGATACCTCGAAATTCTCTCTAATGTTCCGAGAATACTTTGTGCCTACTGCCTTGCAGTTCTTTGCTACGAATACCACTACGGATAATTTCTCGCACTTACAGTATCCACTCATCCCAGTTGATTCATGTATGTCACCAATCCTCGAAATATCATTCGATCTTCCCAAAATCTTGAGCATCCTATTGCTCTCGAAATTCTTGATTGCTTGCATTATGGTTAATCCCATAAGTCTAGTAATCTTGTTGGCATCCTTTGTCACCATCATTTTGAGTCCATTGAGTCAATACGTTGTGAATGTTCACAATCATCGATCGAGTCCTAGGATTATCTTTCGGCTCGGGCGTCATTTTGAACATGAGCTGCTTCTCGACCAAACTATTTGTAAATCGATTGTGCCTCTGGTATATTCAATTGATCCATCCTTGATCGAGTGTACGCTTCTAATCCTTGTTTTGGAAATCATAATTCCTTTGCATTTAAGCTTTGAATTATTCGGATGATTCCATACCTGTTGCATTGCATTTCTTCCTCTTACGGTAGAGTATCGATACTCATCAAATCCTTTGTGGACCATCCGTCTTTTGTTGGATTGTTATCCGGCGGTGTCCTTCACATTTGATCACTTTGTGAGTTCTTCCCGGATACATAATGCCTTTGTTAAGTTGTATCCTGCTTGGCCAACCATGCTCTGCTTCGGGCTTGTGTTATTTACTCTTGAAACTTGTGGTATATGTTTCTAAGAAGCCCTATGGGTTGAACATATACTGCTCTAAACCGTGTGAACCGAAAGTTTTCACGAGCCATACTCTTACGGTGTTTAGCGGATAAAATTTCAACAACTTGCAACTTCATCGAGCGAGAAGTGAATGAAAGGTTATGCATTGCAGAAGTGGGAGTCGACCTTGAACTTTGTGTTCATGCCCATGGACACGATGTAGATCCTATCATGGAAGCTTCTTGTAACTATTTCCTTGATATAATATCCTTTGGTATCGGTGAATTGATCCTTTGCAATCGTGGTTCCGACCATGTTCTCCTTTAAATACCATTTCCTATGCAAGTTTAAGCACTTGTCTTCTATAGAGCAATACCCCAGTACAACCTCTACCTTGATCTGTCATCAAGTATTACCCCCCTAGTATCTCGAGATTATCATGGAAGTGCATAACTTCTTATGAGTTCTTCATCAAGTGCTACATTCCCACTGATTCCAATTTTTCACGGGTTCTAAGTTATTAGTCACTCGAGAACACCGATAAGTGAATCGATTCCGCACTCCGATACGATAACTCTAAGTAATTTTCGTTGCTTAAGAGTTTAGTAATCCTTGAAGTCATTCCTAGCCTGATCGGCTATATCATTATCGTCCAACTTTTTAATTGTGCTATCTGGTCTTTCTTTCTGAAGCACAATTTTTGACGTTGAGCTAAGCTTACGTCGACTTTCCTCATCATATCATTTAGCCTTGAACCACAAACTTGATTTCGAGTTTGTGTAGTATTACTGGTTCCCATAACCTTTCGCTGCATCATTATTTGACTTGATGTCATCGCCGACCGATTACATCTTCACGAAATCTCTCGACAAATGTGTCGTGGTAGTCATCAACATCTGAGCTCTTCCAAGATATATATCGAATTCTTGATAAGAAATACCATCCCGCCCCTCAATGGTTTGTGTTATCGCCAACCACTTTATTGCCTTCGATCAACACAAACTTATTCATGTTTTGTGTTATACCTTGGGATCCTTACTATCCAGCTAATGTTGTGTTACGCCTTGAAGTATTCTTCTTTTCTATCAAGAATGCTGTGAGGATTGCTCCACCTCTTAAGAATTCTTGAAATAGTGATACTTCTCCCCATCACCTTCTTTCTTGGTCCCGTGTTGTTTCTAACGAAATCTGAGCAATTGAACTACGATGTGTGAATTCAAAAGTCCTAGCAACCCTATTGCTTTGAAATGAATGGTCAATAACTCCATTCTAAGTCTTTTGGTTATTGAATCGCCATTCTAACGTTGATCATGCTACCTAAGCCCATATTTCGGGTGCACCTTTCAACCAATGTTTAATTGTGTATGTTTCTTTCGAGCATACATCATTATATCATCGAATCGACAAATGTTATCTCCTTGTCCGCATAATTGTAGGAACCCATCTTTTGGAAATCTCAATGAATTTTCTTTGAGTCCATCAGCCACCTCCTCATCCCCTCCTTGGTGTAATGATGAACTATTGTTTGAGGAACCGCTCTCATAGTTCATTTCGAGAATCTTGCAATGTCATTTCATCGAATTTGTGTTGCACCTTTTCTTCTCGGACATCCAGTCGAGGTATCATGACACCAACGGATCCGAATCTCGGTCGAGATATGGCGGTTGGGACAACTTTCGGGGAGTTATGATGTTGTTCCTTTGATGACCGGTAAGGTGATGTCATTCTGGCACACACGGCGAAGGACCTAGTGTTATAGTTTACTTTTGACAAGGTTAACCATTCTTCCATGAGGAAATTGTAAGACTTATTCTATAAGTTGTTCCTAATGAATCATTCGTGTATCCAAGTCCAACCTTTGCTTGAAGACCATGCAATGCTATCTCGAAGCATATACGTGGTATTACGATTTTCAACAAGAACATTTGAAGCCCAATGCTAAATGTTTCTTGCTCTATTATCAAACACCGTTGTATGGGTAACATCTTGATTAATCCTTGCCTCTTATCGGAATGGTTGGGTACTTGCTCTCCTACCTGTTTGCCATGTTTTGCTTGTCCATGGGAAGGATATACCCACAATTATGTGTTTAAACACATTTTTCTTTCCATCGTTACTGTATAAACACGATAACCACTTTTCCTTTCCATTGATTTGTTTAAACCTTCTTGTGATCTATATGATCTAACTAGTGATATTCTCACCTTGTAGAAAACACCTTGGTGTACAATTCTGTCGAAAGACCACCTGTTACTTTTGATTGATGACATTTGGCAACCACCAATGGGCGAGAACTTTGCCAATTGGTTAGCCTCATTCAACAAGTAGGAAAATTGCTCTCTTAGTTCCCGTCCTTAATCTTGACATTGTTGCCCGGCATAGCCGACAAGCTATTCAGCGACATGCCTCCTGTCGGCGGTGTGCAAGATGTCACCACCCTTCCTACTTTCAACCCATATGGTGGGCCCATAAACCCACAGGTCCTTTGGATCGAAACGACTCTTCTTTACAACTCGAATTCTAATGTATCCTATGCACTGGCCGTATGTGATTCACGAGCTAAATTCTATACCATTATTCATCACAGAATCGAACACCATGTTATTCTCGTTGTTCAAGCCCCATTCCAGCTTCATCTGGGCATCGAATGATTGCCTACCCATTTGAAACTTTGGTACCATCATATATTGCACTCAGCGAATTCATTTGAAATACAACTCGTAGGGTACCTCGTGTATTTCCCATTGAGTTCACCGTCGATACCCAGCTCTATGGAATCGTTCTTTGGATATTTCCCCGGCGCGTTAAATGGGGCGATGGAGATCTGAAGAAAGGATGGCGACTTGATCATGGTGACTTGAAGCGAGAAATGAAGACATCAACGAAAGGATCAACCTCTTGAAAGGGTAGCCAAGACCGAGAAGACTCGTTAGGTTTTTCGCTACCAACACCTCCCCTTACTCCACCGCAAATCTCGGGATGAGATTTCTTGTAGTGGAGGAGAATTGTGACGCCGGGTAATCAAGCTACGGTAACCCTCGCTAATGATGCCCGTCACCTTGGTTCTTGTTGGTAAACTTCGTGTTAGTTCAAAAGCGATTCAAAATCAAATTTAAAATATAGGCAAACAACAAAAGTTTTCAAATAATAAAACTAAAATGTTACGGTGGTGCCAAATAATGCGTGAAGTAATTATGGTGGAGAAACCACACTTTTATAAAATATTTAAATACTATAAGATGAATAAAACTGTAGATAAAACAATAAATTAAATGCCTTTTTATTATTTAAAATACTAAACTGTTTTGTTTTCGGTAAAACTTTTTATGACAGTGAGTTTAGTGGCAATGCTAAAATTAGGAGTTGAAATTATATTTTCACAAAATTAAAATAGATAGAAAAGTCAAAAGAAAACAGAAAATAAATAAATAAAAGGTAAAAAAGTAAATAAAAACCCCCCTCGATTTGGGCCTCAGCCCGATTAACCAAAATGTTGACCGGCCGCTCCCCCCTCCTCCTTATCTCCCCACATCCGAAACCCTAGCACCACGACCGCACAACCCCACTCTCTCCTCGTCCCTCTCACGCCTTCCGCCCGATCTGGATCGTTGGGAGGGACCGATCCCTTGCCGCCTTGCGACCTCGTCGCTGGCGCCCATCCCTTGTTGTCGCCTCCACCGTGCACCTCCCGAGCTCGCCTCACCCTTCCATCGCCCTTTTTGTGCGCCCTTGTGATAGTGCGCCCCACGCCCGTGTCACCCGCCGTGCTTTGTCGCCTCCACGCCGTCGCCCCACGTCCTCGTCGCCGGTGCCGCCTCGCCGGATCGCTTCTTCGTACTCCTCGTTTTGGATCTGGGCGCCCCGACGCTGCTCGCCGTCCCCGGCGCCACCTCGTCGACGCTGCATCGCCACCCCCCTGGAGGACGACCTCGCCGGACCTCCCCGCCGGCCTGCCTCCTCCTCCCCACCGGCCTGCTTCCTCACCGTCGTCGTCCCCGTCGACCACCCCGACCACCGCTGCCCCCGTCCCTACGAATCACGGTGAGGCCCCATGCCTCTCCCTCGCCTCGCAGCTGGCCCTGTGCTTCCCCCGGTGTTGGTCTCGGTGGCTGATGCTGCGGGTGTTGCAGTCGCTGTATGCCCACTCCCGCCGTGGCCTACGACCACCACTTCCGCCCGCACTGGTCACGCCCTTGGCGCCCCACCTCGCCTGGCCGCTCCTCCTATGCCTCCCGTCTCGAGCACCCACGACACGGCGCCACGACACGCCCAGGGCTATGGCCTCTGCTGGTCAGCGAGGCACACACGCTAACCACCGCTCCGATAGGTCCCTTTGCCTATGACGGTGGGGCCCAGCCACGAGCGTTTTAATTAAAAAAGAGAATAAAAGAATAAAAAATGTTAGGATTAATTAATTAATTAATTAATTGATGAGTTAATTAAGTTAATTAATCATGTTTAACTAATCTAATTAATATAAATTAGCCTAATCACTTAGTTAGTCTAATTAATCCGGTTTAGTTAACTTTGAGTCTATGACGATGGGACCCGTGTCGACTTGACGGTCAGCGATCGAGTTGATTCTTGATGTCATCTTTGCGTCATAATCAATTTCGAATTAAAATAATCTTTTAATTCTAGAAAATTGATTAAACCTTTTAAAATTAATATTAAATAAACCGTAGCTCGGATGGAAAAACTTTATACATAAAGTTGCTCGAGCGGCGAGGCGAATCCGGATCGCGGCCGTTAAATCGCCACACATCCTAGCATAACAAACACACAACTTTCCCCATACATCCATCGTAAAAGCGAAACACCGGGGATACTTTCCCGGATGTTTCCCCCTTTCGCCGGTATCACCTACTACCGCGTTGGGGCACACTGAACACAGCGTATTGTCTTGTTATGCTTTGTGATACTTTGATTGCTCTGTTATTTATTGTGTTCCCTCTCCGTTTCTACTTTCCGATAGACCCCAAGACTGCCGGCGACCCCCAGTTCGACTACGGTGTTGATGACTCGTCCTTCTTGCGAGCAACCGAGCAAGCCCCCCCCTTGATCACGGATATCGCCTATTCTCCTCTATCTGCTTGCATTAGAGTAGTGTAGCATATTCTTGCTTTAGTTAATCCTATTACGATGCATAGCGACATTGTTGCTACATCTGTTGATACCTTACGCAATCCTAAATACTTAGTATAGGATGCTAGTTTATCATCATTGGCCCTACATTCTTGTCGATCGCCTTGCTATACTATCGGGCGTGATCACTTGGGAGGTGATCACGGGTATATACTATACATACATACATCTTGTATAGATGGTGACTAAGGTCGGTCATTTCGATGAGTACCATAAGTGATTACGATGAGAAATTTGAAAGGACAGTGGCTCCATCCGGTAGAGGTGGGCACAGGTTCCCGGCGGCCCCCATTGTTACTTTGTGGCGGAGCGGCAGGGCAGGTTGAGACCACCTAGGAGGCAGGTGGGCTGGCCTGTTCGGCGTTCGCGGATACTTAACACAACTTGAGATCTTGGTATTTGATCTGAGTGCGGCCATTTGGTCTATCGCACTAACCATCTCTGGGGGAGTAGTTATGGGTATCTCGGCGTCGTGGTATCAGCCAAAGCCTTCTTGGCGTCGGCGGGCGGCGTAGCGCCGGGTTGGACTGCGTTAACGCAACTTCCTTTGTAATGGAGGTTGCTAGGTGCGCTCACCGGCAGCGTCATAGCGTAGCGTGCGGTGTGCAATGGCGATGGGCCCGGACCCTGCGCGCATAGGATTTGACCGGCGTGTTGACCTCTCTGTTGTGCCTAGGTGGGGCTGCGGCGTGTTGATCTTCGAGGCGGGCATGACCCAAGAAAGTGTGTCGGCCAAATGGGATCGGCGTGTTGGGTTATGTGGTGCACCTGCGGTGATTAATCTATTGAATAGCCGTGATCTTGATAGCAGGGCGACCGGAGTTGTACCTTGACCTTATGACAACTAGAACCGGATGTAATAAAACACACCCTTCCAAGTGCGGATACAACCCGGTGATCGCTCTCTAACGAGGCGACAAGGAGAGGATTACGGGTAGGATTATGCTATCGATGCTCTTGGAGATGCTACTTGGAGATGCTACTTGGAGTTGCTACTTGGCGATGCTACTTGGAGGACTTCAATCTACTCTCTTCTACATCTTTGTAAAGGCGGAGGCTGCGAGCGTAGTCTTGACGGGATTAGCTATCCCCTCTTATTACGGCATTCTGCGATTCAGTCCACCAATATGGCCCTTTACACATATACCCATGCATATGTAGTGTAGCTCCTTGCTTGCAGTACTTTGGATGAGTACTCACGGTTGCTTTCTCCCCTTTTCCCCTTTCCTTCCTTTACGGTTATCGCAACGAGATCTTTGGAGCCAGGCAGATGCCACCGTCGGCGACTACTACTACTTGGAGGTGCCTACTACTACGTGCGGTGCTGGCGGCGACGAGGGAGTAGTTTAGGAGGATCCCAGGCGGGGAGGCTGCGCCTCTTCGTCTGTATCGATTTGTGCTAGCCTTCTTAAGGCAAACTTGTTTAACTTATGTGCGTACTCGAGATATTGTTGCTTCCGTGACTTCGCCTATGATCGAGCACTTGTATTGAGCCCTCGAGGCCCACAGGCTTGTATTATGATGCTTGTATGACTTATTTATGTTTTGGAGTTGTGTTGTGATATCTTCCGTGAGTCCTGATCTTGATCGTTGCGTTTGCGTGCATGATTAGTGTCTGATTGAATCGAGGCGTCCAGACACCAGAGCTCAAAGGGATCATAAGATAATTCATGCTAGTAACTTCCGTGTGCAGCCACAAGCCATTATGGGCTCTGGCATAGTTGACTAAGTCGTCACGAACTCTTATAGTGGTAGACTAGCGGATGTAGGGGATGTAGGTGTACGGTCTACCCATCGTAAGGTGCTAAGCGCCACGAAAGACTATGTCTCGGTCATCCGTTTCTCAAACACCATGCGGTCACGAGAAACCAAGCGGAGGTGTCGAGTCTTGTGGGGAAAAGTCATGAAACCTCTGCGAGTGTACAAACTAATCATGATTAGCCGTGTCCCGGTTATGGACAACTTGAGTATCTAGTACTTGAATATCATGTGAATCTCAACATGTTACGCTAATTTAATATTGTTGGGTTTGTTAATGATTACTTTTAATTGGGATTGAGAATGCTGTCAACCATTCTCAATGTTTAACAACCACCATGATAGTTAAACAAATTTATCCTTTGCAGTAGGGAAAAATTGGCTTTTAGCAAAAACATTATAACCGTAGAGCTTTTCCACCAGCCATATATGCATGTAGTGATAGATTTTTGTTATTCATTGCTCTATGGTGTGAATTTGCCAGTACATTCAATGTCTTGACCCTCTGTAACCTGCAGCGTATCATGTTGCGGGATCTTCTGACAGTAAGTGATAAGTTAGGATTCAATTCCTATACTCAACTTTGCGTTGGTGTTGATGGGAATCCACAACCTTGTTGCTTCCGCTATTTTGGGTTGAGGTAATAGTATTTACGTTACTTTATACATGTGATTTACCTCTGTTATAAATCCTTGAGTATTGTGTGTGTCGACATACCGATCCGAGGATGACACGTAAGCCACGAAGACTTGACCGTCTCGAGGTCGGGTCGCTACTAAGATAGTATCGAGCACATGTTGGTATAGGGCGTGACCCTAAGCTGGCAAGCCCATAGGAAAGATTTTTCTCTATAACTTTCTCTTCAAAAGAATCTTTTACCTCTCTTCTCTTCTGAGCTTATTCAAATATTCCCTTTTAGTGAGACCATACCCCTTTTCCCCTTTTGACCCCTTGAAGATTTGACTAATGAGACCACTCCTAGAACTAGATAGATATCGGACAACTAAGACCATTCGGAATGAAGAGGATTTACCATACATTATGATAATGGAAACTACAACTGTTGAAGACTCTGAAGACTAGGAGAATTTGAAGGCTCTGAAGAATTTCCAGAATTGGTATGACCAAGGCAGGCTACACTTATGGAACTTGGCAGAGTATGGAAGTTGTCAATACCCGAGATCAAGGTGTATCGGAGAAAGACCGGAACATGGAGCATTAGAACTCAAAGTTTTGTGTCATCGTGCGGAGTTAAACATGCATATGCATGGAAGGATTGGATGGTAGAAGGCTGATGGATCATCTGTCAACAAAGGATGCAGCTTTAACATTAGCTGGTGTATCACTAGGATCTGGAGTATTACATCAAGGATTTTAAGATGGACTTTAGGAAGTCATATTTGACAAGGAGGCAATTCGTGAAGAACTCAAGAACTAGAAGCCGAAGTAGCCAAACTGGAGGAACAAAACCTCGAGATACCGGAGATTTGTTAGGAACTGGAGGACAAAAGGACCATGGTTCATGCCAAGGATGTTGAAACCCAGAAGTTCCAGGAGTATTAAAGGACGCCATGATAGACTTTGCGTCAACAGTGATGATTTGGCAAAAGAACTTGAGAAGGACAAGCATGATCGGAAGAAGCTACGAGAGACATGAACAAGACTTGAAGAGTTTGGTGATGTTGAGACCTATAGACCATTAGAAGACCCAACCCCTTTGATATATTTACGATAGATGCGACGATTGTGAGCTGTCATTTGTTTGTTGTTTTTTTCGACGACCACAATAAAATCTGTCTTTTCAAAACTATTGTTTGTACCGAGTGCATCCCTCTCGATCTCTCTTATCCCACCCCAAACCCATGGACTCAATAGAGGATGAATGGAGATGAGCTCATATTTTCTGGACCAATGAGTCAATTGGAGATGGACCAATGGATTCAGAACATGGAGGATCACATGAAGAATAACTCTATAGTCGGAAATGATATGACCCAGCATGCTCTTCAGAGTTTTTGAAAGAGGTGTTGTTACTTGGTGGAGGATGTACCAAACCATCAATGGATGGCAAGGAGTAACCACTTGGGGAGAATTTAAGTTGACTTTGCTAATGTCTCGATTTGTGTCCCAGAAATTGAAGCCTTCGGGAAAGGATATGAAGAAACCTTGTGCATGCAAGCTCTGTGGAGAAATAGGACACACCCATAAGAAACACAAGGATGAATGCTCTAATTGTGAAGGAAGTCACCCAGCTGAAGAATGCCCAACTAGGCAGATTACTTGTTTCTTGTGTGAAGGAACTACCCACTACCCTGCTCAGTGTTACATTTACCCTATAGTACAGAGAACCATCCAGTAGAAGAAAGAAGAAATGAAAAGAGCCCTCAAGGAGATGTTAGAAGAACACATGTGAAGGAAGATGTCGAGGACACACACAAAGGAAACAAAATTAAAGCCGCACCAAGTCATGCTATTCATGTGGAGAAGAAGGAGACATCTCCCAAGATTGTGCGAATGGAGATTTAGTAGAATTCTGACCGAGGAAGTAGAGTATGACCCATAGGAAATAGAAGCCACGATTGGAGCGGAAAAGTCCGGGAAGAGGAATAGATTGGATTCGGGAAGGACTGAGTCATGTCTGTTACAAGCGCAAGGAGTCGGGGCACTACATTAACACTTGCCCAAAAAGGAAGCCAAGGACCCAAGGAGGCTATGTGATCATGAGAAACCTCGAGACTTTTGGAAGTGTTATGTTTTCGTTGTAATGAAGCGAGGGCACCATGCGAGGATTGTCCCAAGAAGAAGGAGACTTGTGCTAATATGTGAGTTAGCAGCAATGTAAATATAGTAGTAGTGAGAACATCTCTCTGTGTTGAGATGTTGAGTTGAGGCATGTAATGGAAATCTGAGGAGATTGTAGTAATTGGAGAATAAATAAAGTTATCATTGTTGGTACTATTTTGGATTTTATGAGTTGTTACTATATGAAGAAATATTTTGACCATTTTAGGATATGAGAAACATGGTCTATGGGTGAGATTGGAGCTTTGTATGGGAGAAGGTGCCAGACACCGCTGATGTGGGATGAAGTTGGAGACCGTCAGTTATTTGGATCAAATGTGATCAAGGATTCAGAAGAGAATGTTAAGTGGATTCGAGATAGACTGAAGGTAGCTCAGTCCTGGCAGAAGAGTTATGCGAACTCAAAAACGCAAGGAGGTAGTCCATGAAATTGGAGACAGAGCATGTCTTCGTGTGTCCCCTCTATGAGGAATTAAATGATTTGGAGTTAAGGGAAAGTTAGTGTCGGTATACTAAAGTAAGGGGTACCTTAGTATCCCGAACTTGTGTCTGAGCGATCATGGCGCCCATGACAAAGGCTTGCTTAGGGTGCCCGCCAAGATCCTCCATAGTTCCTATTGAAGCCATTCAAGAGCAGTGTTTCAAGCGAGAAGACAAGGCTCGGCAAGAGGAACTTCTTTGGGAAGGACAAGGCCCGGCAAGAAGAGCTTCTTTGGGAAGGCCAACAAGGCATTTCAAGAAACTTGCCGCGGACGCAGGCGTCGAGCAAGACCCGACAGCGACAAGCTTCGGGCGCGACAAAACAACGACATGACAAGGCACTTGCCGCGGGCTCCTCTCTCTGTGCCCACACTCCGTAGCATCCGTCGGCGTGTTGCCGTAGGACCTTTCCGGTATGCGTGGCGAAAACTGTGCAATAGCGGTGCGAGTGGCGAGTGGAGATGACGAAGGCCATTGTGGCGGCGGTGGCGCCCTAACGGTCGCTTTTACTGCCTTTGTTGGGCGGCAGACGGGCATTAAATGCTCTTGTCCCCTGCCGTCGAGTTAGGTAGGGTGCCTTTGTAGAAGCGTTGTACCAACCCCTCTTTTTACATTTGTACCCTTATGCTGCGTTGCCACCTGTTGGTGACCCCTTTAGCCTATAAAAGGAGGCCCATGCGCAACGTAGAGGGGGTTCGACTCATTCGAAACTACTTCACTCTCACGCTCTCAAGCAAAAACAGAATACAATCACAAAGCAGCAGTAGGAGTATTATCTCTCGGAGAGCTCGAAGCTGGGTAAAACCGCTTCGTGTGCCGCCTCGATCCGCTCTTCGTCGCTCTCCGCTCCTTGCCGGACGAAAGGGCCCTGCCCCATAGGTGTTCGTTTCCCACGACATCTTTGGCGCGCCCGGTAGAAGCGTCGAGGTTGTGTGAACCCGATCCGGCGTTAGCGGGCCAGATCTTCACTTTCTTCATCATCATCATCAACATGCCACGAAGAAGACTTGAGGTGGCTGCTCCGTCCACGTCGATCCCACCGCCACGAGCAAGCGGGTGGTGGGGTGGACGCCAGCGGAGGAGGCGAGCGCCAACGAAGGAACTCAAGCGCCGCCAGGTCAAGAACAAGGCGCGCAAACCTCGGCGGCCGTACGCACGCGCCCGTCTCGAGAGCTGCGGGGCCAGCAGCGTCATGGTACTTGCGGTACCATCGCTCGTTGATCAAAATCGGTGGCGGATCTCAAAAGCTCAAGACCAGCCGCCGCGCCCGGCTTCTGGCACGAGCAAAGCTGCTGATCGCTGGGCGGGATCCTGCTCCTTCTAACATAGTTAGGAGTCGAGCATATCCGCTCCTTGCATCGTTCGCCATCGCCACCAAAGACTCGAGAAAAGCGTTGGCTCGAGCCCAACTGATCTGGATTATCCTCCGACGGCGGACAAGATCGGCGGTTGGAGGCCACCATTCGAGCCTCATCGGCCGCCAGCGGCGGCTGCTCCCGGCAACCGAGCACATCAAAGCGCGGCAAAGCGCCCGAGCGCAAGACGATGGCGAGAAGACTGGTGGGGGTGCAACCACCGTGCACTCCCGGCCCCGAAGGCCGAAATCGCTGACTCGTCGGGTCAACCTCGACACCGACTCCACGGCGTCGTCAGATCCACGAGCTCGTCACGATCAATGCCAAGTTCTTCAAGAACGGCAACAAGAAAACGCTTCGTACTCACATCGGCGCCCGAAGAAAAGCGGCGTCGGTCGAACTAACCGCTGGGGCCGCTGTTGACATGCATCGCCCGAAGAACGAGCGACTTGCGTCTGTGATGAGTTGCCCTGCGTTCACTCGTGAGCTGCGGCAAGTCGATGGCCCGATACCAAGAACTTCAAGCGGGCGTACGGAGAAGTATGATGGCAGGTTGCATCCATCCGAGTTCCTCGGCATCTACACCATCGCGGTGCGAGGCTGCGAAGCGGCGACGAAGATCCTTGCCAACTACTTCCGGCTGGTACTCAAGCCCAATGTCGGATCTGGCTCATGCACTTGCGGACGACTCCATCTCCTCATGGGCGGATCGTGTCATCGGTTTGTCGGCGCCTTCACGGTGACCACAAGCCCCATGGCGGAAGCGATCTTCATCTGCTCGCCCGGAAGGAAGGAAACCTCTGCGCAAATATATTGAGATTCAGCCAAGTGCAGCGTAACATCGAGATGTCCACCCGCCCGCGGTCATCAGCGCGTTCCATCGAAACGTCGCGTAACCGCGAGATCGCGGAGGAGATGGCGATGTGCAAGATAAGAAGGCGTCGATGAGCTCTATACTGGCAGCGGATGTGCGCGTCTTGAGGAAGGAAGAAACTCCCGGAGAGAACACGGGAGGCGAAGTGCGGCGGTGAGGATGCTGCCTCGGCAAAGAAAAACCGCGGCGGAACAACGAGAAGAAGGAAAGGCAAAGATGTGGTAGCTGTCAAGCGATCCGGCAGCGGAGGTGGCGCCGAGAAGCGAGAACACATGGCGGCGCCCGACAAGCGAAGCGGCTCCGACAAGCAATCTTGCAAGATTCACCGTACCAAGGCCCACGATCTCGAGTTGCAAGAAAGTTGAGCAGCAGCCGAGCAGCGAAAAGCTGAGTCTGACGATGCGACAAGGAGAAGGCCGAGGAAAATCTTGGCGGATTCGGCAAAAGCGTCCGGCGAGGGGGCCTTGTGGCAAGGCCAAGCGGCGGCAAGGAGATAGACCTCCAGCGGCGCGACAAGGATGAAGATGAGGGCGAAGATGAGGATATGGAAGATGGCGAGGCCGGCGGCGGGAGTTTGAAAACGAGAGGTTCTTTGCGCTGCGGCGGTGCTTCTCTGCATGCCGCACCACCAGCTCAAGCGATGGAGTGCGGGAAGTGAATGCAGCGAGCGACCGGTTGAGTCACGCAAGCCTCGAAGTGGTCCGGCCGCCTATCATCTTCGACATTGAGGACCACCTGATCGCATAAGCGCAATCGGGTGCTTGCCGATGTTGGTTTCACCAACTATCTGCAACCTCAAGGTCACAAAGATGCTAGTTGGCGGCGGGGCGGCTTGAACTGATCTCCTCGGCGGTACTCGGAAGCTCGGATCCCGACAATGAGCTCGAAGGGCCGGTACATTCAAGGAATCAATCCGGGAAGGAGCAAGCGAAGGGAAGATCACATTACCCGGTGACATTTGGCGCGAGCTGAACTTGATCTGAGAAGGTCACTTTTAGCGTTGCTGATTTTCCATTGCCCTACAATGGGATACTCGGCCGTCGGCGCTTCGCCAAGTTCATGGCAGCATCTCACTCGCCTACAACATGCTCAAGATGCGGGTCAATAAGTGTCATCTATGTCCTGGCGACAAGAAAGATGCTCTTATCTGTGCCGACAAGATCTCACCGAAGCGGCAGCCGCAGCGATCGACAGACACTTGCGGCTGAAGCTCACGGGGAAGAAGAATACCAAGTCCGGCAAGAGCCACGATGCCCACTCCGGCAAGTGCACCTCTTGGTGCTGCGCTACCGTCGAGGGCCTTTCATCGAGCTCCACCGGCAAGTGTAAGAAAGCGAAGCAGCTCCGCCGAAGACCAAGAAAGTGGCCGCCAAGGAGGGCGGCATTGGTGGTACCTTCACCATCGGCGCCACGCTTGACCCTAAATAGGAAGCGCGCTCGTTGCTTTCTGCGGCGAATGTCGATGTGTTTGCATGGCAACCATCGACATCCCGGTGTTCGGAAAGTAATTGAGCACCACCTTGCCGTCTGCCCTCACGCGGCCCGTCAAGTAGAAAGTCGAGAAAACAAGCGGTGGGCGCCAAGAATTCATTGCGAGAAGAGATCAAGAAGTTGGAAGCGGCGGGCCTTGTCGGAGGTGCTCCATCCTATGTGGTTGGCCAATCCACAGTAGTAAATGCGCATAAAGCGAGCGGAAAATGGAGGCTTTGTATTGACTTCACCGATGTTAATAAAGCTTGTCCCAAACATCCATTTCCCTTGCGGCGCATTGACGGATTATCGACTCCACGGCGGATGTGATTTTCTTTCATTTCTTGATGCATATTCAGGATATCATCGGATCTTCATGGCGAAGAGGATGAGGAGAAAACCGCATTCATCACTCCATGTGGCACATACTAGTTTGTACGGATGCCTTTCGGACTAAAGAATGCTGAATCAACGTTTGCAAGGGTAGTTCACGAAGCTTTTGAGCCACAGTTGCACAGAAATGTAGAAGCTTACATGGATGACATAGTGGTCAAGAGCAAAGATAGAACAACTCGATCCGAGATTTGGGCGAGACCTTTGCAAATCTGCGCAAGATCAACCTCATGCTCAATCCGAGAAGTGCGTGTTTGGAGTCCCCTCCGGCAAGCTTCTCAGGTTCTTTGTGTCTCAGCGGGGGATTGAAGCTAATCCCGACAAGATCAAGGCCATCGGCGGTCGAACCACCAAAGCGCGTCAAGGATGTGCGAAGGCTTGCGGCTGTGTAGCTGCTCTCGTGATTCATCTCTAAATCTGTTGGCGCACCTGCCATTTTCAAAATTTTGAAAAAGGCGGGTCAATGAAATGGACTCGAGCGGAGGCTGCGCTGCAGACTTGAAGAGATATCATCCTCCACTCCAATACTTATCGCACCTAAGCCACAAGAGAAGTTGCTGCTATATCTAGCGGCAACCAATCAAGTGGTTAGTGCTGTGTTAGTAGCGGAGAGGGAGGCAGATGATGAGCCGGCGGCCGCGGCAAGTACATCCAGCGACAAGCAGGGGGCTTCCCCGACAAGCTCTGATCCCGACAAGAATAGATCCGCGCAAGAGGAGGTGCAGAAGAAAATGGTGCAGCGTCCAGTTTACTTTGTCAGTTCCCTTCTACAAGGGGCTAGATCAAGGTATTCTGGTGTGCAGAAATTGCTTTTCGGCCTTCTCATGGCCTCGAGAAAGCTGCGCCATTATTTTCAAGCACATGAGATCCACGATTGTCGCTCGCTTTCCATTGAAGAGGATATTGCGAAACCGAAGCAATAGGCGGGATTGTCGGTGGGCCTTTGGAATTGTCAAGCTTTGGCCTCAAGTTTGAGAGTACTTCAACTATCGAGCCGAGCATTGGCAGAATTCATAGCGGATGGGCGCCAACACGATGAAGAAACTCGAGCGAGCATTCCCGTCAAGGAAGCAAGCAAAGAATGGATCATGTACTTTGATGGTGCCTTCTCGCTGCAAAGCGCCCGGTCTTGGCGTGTTGCTTATCGCACCCACGGAGAGCACCTCAAGTCGTGGTCGGATGCACTTTCCCAAGGAGCAGCGACAAACAATCTTCTGAGTATGAAGGTTTGCTTGCGGACTTAGGATTGCTGCGGACCTTGGGATCAAGAAGCTCATTGTTAGGGGTGACTCGCAGCTTGTCGTCCGCCAAGTTAATAAAGATTATCGAGTCCGTTGATGGAAGCCTACATTGATGAAGTGAGAAAGTTAGAAGAGCACTTTGGCGGTCTACGAGATGGAACACGTTCAAGAGCTCGAGCGACATTGCGGATGGCTTTGTCAAAGTCGCTGCACTCAAGTTACACAATGGAACCAGGGATTTTTGTGCTCAAGCTAACTCAACCATCGTAACACCATCAAGCTGGACAGAGCAAGAAGAGGAAGTTTGTTTCGGTGACTACTTTCGGGAAGAGCTCCCGAAGCCACCGCCAAGAAGGTCCCCAAGATCAACACCAAGAGTCTTTGAGGCGATCTGCTCAGACAAGCCCTAAGGTTTGTTCCGTTGAAGCGAGCGCTCCCGACAAGTTTTGCTCTGGCAAGCTTGCGGGGAACATCAAGCTCGGCTGAACCGCGAGTTCTTGCCGTAAGCGAATGTTTCGCGGCAGCATTGTGCCTTTAGTCCTTGTTGCCGAGCATAAGCTCCGGCATGGGCACAATGAGATTGTCCATTTCCTTGAACGGAGAACTTCCGAAGAGCAAGAAGAAGCGGAGAGAGTAGCCGGCAATCAAATATGTACCCGTTTATCGACGACATCTTTATGAAGAAAGATTCAGCAGAGTGAAATTGAAGTGCATTCCCCGGGAAGATGGACAGAAGCTGTTGGTGGAGATACATGGAGGCATATGTGGTCATCACATTGGCGCAAGAGCACTTGCCGACAAAGCTTTCCGGCAAGGTTTCTTTTGGCCAACAGCCCTCCAAGATGCAACTGCACAAGTAACCAAGTGTGAAGCGTGCGGTTCCATTCAAGCAGATACACCAGCCAGCTCAAGCTCTCGGGCGATCCCTTTATCACTGGCCATTTTGATGCAGGGGCTCGACATCCTCGGCCCCTTTCCCGAGCTGTCGGGGCTTTGAGTACTTATGCGTTGCAATCGACAAGTTCACAAAGTGGCGGAAGTGGAAGCGATGAGGAAGGTGACAACACGGTCGATGATCAAGTTCTTGGTCGATTGTTTGCCGTTTGAGTCCCTAGCAGGATCATCACCGACAATGGCACACAATTCTAAACCGCACCTTCATGCGATCGTCCAAGATCTTGGCGCCAAGGTCATTTAACCATTGCTCACCGAAAGCAGCGGTCAGCGGAGAGAGCAAGCAGCTGAAGTGCTGCGTGGTCTCAAGACCAGGACTTTCGACGGAGTTGCGCAAGTCGCGGAAAGAACTAGATCGAGGAGCTGCGGTGGTTCTTTGGTCAATCGGGACGGCGCCGTCGAGCCGCGGCGGACACCTTCGCTCTAGTCTATGGAGCGAGGCAGTTCTCCCCACGGAACTTCGTATCACGGATCGCCTCGAGTGCTCGCTTATGATGAGCTTGAGCAAGAGCAGCTGCGACAAGATGACGCGCTGTTCCTTGAGGAAGATCGTCTTCGAGCTCTTTGTCTGAGCTGCTCGCTATCGGCAAGCTTTGCGCCGCTATCATAGCCGCAAAGTTAATGCGAAAGTCTCGAGGAAGGAGACCTTGTTCTTCAGTAGCGTTCAATCCGCCAAGAATTCCAACAAGTTGGCGCCAAAGTGGGAAGGCCCTTATCGGGTGAAGCGAGTCACTAGGCCGGCGCTGTCATGCTTGAGACCGAAGATGGCTCTCGGTGAAAACTCTGGAACATTGAGCATCTTCGTAAGTTTTACCAAAAGGCGCGATTGCGGAACCGTTCGGCAACCACCTTTATACAAGCCTTGCCACTGTTGCATGTAACCCTTTGTACAAAGTCGGTAGCGAGATCCGTGCATAAATAAAGATCATATGATCCGCACATCTTGTCAAGTTTCATGCTTTTTTCTTTTTTTTGCATGTATTGTCTGACACTTTGTGCAGCACTTACCCCCGGTAAGCAATAACGAGCCTTAAGGCTCCATATATTTATCTTCTCTTCTTTCTTTCTCTCAAGAAAAAGGAAGGTTCCCTCGCCCACAAGTTCACCGGGGGGGGGGGGAGGAGGAGATAATGGTGTGGACCGGGCGTCGTTCAAGAAAAGTATCGCCTTGCCGGGACGCAAATGACAGAAAAACAACGGCAAGGAAAAGGAGAAAGCAGGCGGCCTAATCTCTGCGGCCACCATCAACCCTCGACTTCATTCACCTTGTCCACAATGGGTGCGACAAGGGCCTTGAGCTCTTGAAGATCGGCACCACCGCGCTTCTTGAGGGCGTTGGTGAGGTTGAGGCCGGGTTGTGGAAGAGCACCTTCACCAACACCTTCTCGAACTCTGGCGCAGATTACCTGCGACTCGTCGGCCAGCTGCTTGGATCCTTTCCGGAGTTCTTTGGAAGCCGTCGCCACACCTTTGAAAACACAGTGAGCTTGGCGCTGGGCTGGAGGTTCTCGTCGGAGGAGTACCGAAGCCCTCCAGTTCAGCTGCGTCGGCTCCTCGTCGATGATCTGGGCGATGTTGGCGAGGCCCTCCGTCCAGAGCTCCACAGTATCCCTGAAGGTGTTCTGGGTTCCGACGGCCCTTGTCAGCAGCGCCTCGTTGGCCTTGAGCTCCTCCTTCAAGTCCGCCTCCCGCTTCTTGGAGCCATCCAGCGTCTCCGTCAGCGTGGCCAGCTTCAGCTCCAGATCAGCTTTTGAATCCTTGGCGGCACTCAGCTCTTTGCCCCTCTCGAGGAGACGACCCTGCAGCTCGCCATGGGCAAGGGCGTCTTTCTCACGCTTCGCGCTCAGCGGTAGCAAGCTCTTCGTTCTCGCCTTGAGGTGGCTTCTAGCCCGTCACCTTCACTTCAGCTCCTTCTTGGCGGCCTCGGCATTGCAGCAGCATCCTTCGCTTCCTTGAGGGCTCCGCCAAGTGTCTCCTCGCGCGCGGCAAGATCCTCCTCATAGCTGTCCAAGTTAACCTTCTTCTGCGTCAGCTCGCCTTCTCGCACGGACATCTCCTCGGCGGCAAGCCGTTGCTGCTCTTCGGCTTCAGCCTTCTCGAGGAGAAAAGCCTTCCGCGCCTCGGCAAGCTGCGCCCTCTCCTCTGCAATGGACCGGAGGGCCTCTTGGTTTCGGCTCTGGAGCTCCTCCGCATGCTTCTCTATGTCCCTCCCGCTCTTGCGACAAGCGCTTCCGGGATTCAGTTTGGCTTGTCGGGCGCGGTAGGCGACACCAACTTCGGGCAGCTGCTCCTCCTCGGACTTCGCCGCTTCTTTGCTTGGCGCGTCAACCCTGTCGGCCAATGAGGCGAGCACTTCTCCGTCAAAAGCTTCTCCCTCGACCGGTGCCTGGAGCTTGGCGCCCGGGAAGCAGATGAAGACACCGTCGCCCGGCCTTCAAGTAAGCGCGGGCTGGGGCTCTTCGAACTGGCGCGCCCGAGTAGAAGCGTCGAGGTTGTGTGAACCCGATCCGGCGTTCGCGGGCGAGATCTTCACTTTCTTCATCATCATCATCAACATGCCACGAAGAAGAAGACTTTGGGGTGGCTGCTCCGTCCGTCGATCCCACCGCCACGGAGTAAGCGGGTGGTGGGGTGGGCGCCGGCGGAAGGCGAGCGCCGACGAAGGAACTCACGCCGCCGCCAGGTCCATGGACAAGGCCGCGCAAACCTCGGCGTCCGTACATGCACCGCGCCCGTCTCAGGAGCTGCGGGGCCAACAGCTTCATGGTACTTGCGGTACCATACGCTCGTTGGATCAAAATCGGTGGCGGATCTCGAGATGCTCAAGACCAGCCGCCGCGCCCGCCTCTTGCTGCACGAAACAAAACTGATCGCTGGGCGGGATCCTGCTCCTTCTAACATAGTTAGAAGTCCGAGCATATCCGCTCCTCGCACCGTTCGCCACCGCCACCAAAGACTCGAGAAGAAGCGTTGGCTCGAGCCCAACTGCTCTGGATTATCCTCCGACAGCGGACAAGATCGGCAGTTGGAGGCCACCATTCGAGCCTCGCCGGCCGCCAGCGGTGACACTCCCGGCAACCGAGCACGCCGAAGCGCGGCAAGGCGCCAGCGCAAGCCGATGGCGAAAGACTGGTGAAGTGCAGCCACCATGCACTCCCGCCCGAAGGGCGAAATCGCCGACTTCGCGGGTCAACCTCGACACCGACTCCACGGCGTCGCCAGATCCACGAGCTCGTCGCGATCAACGCCAAGTTCTTCAAGCGGCAACAAGAAAACGCTTCGTACTCGCATCGGCGCCCGAAGAAAGCGGCGTCGGTCGGACCAGCGTCTTGGGCCGCTGTTGACATGCATGCGCCAAGGAACGAGCGACTTACCGTCGCGGTAGGTTGCCCTCGTTCACTAAGTGAGCTGCGGCAAGTCGATGGCGATACCAGAACTTCAAGCGAGCGTGCGGAGAAGTATGATGGCAGGTTGCATCCATCCGAGTTCCTCGGGATCTACACCATCACGGTGCGAGGCTGCGAAGCGCGGCGAAGATCTTTGCCAACTACTTCCGCTGGTTCTCAAGCCCAATGTCGAGATCTGGCTCATGCACTTGCGACGACTCCATCTCCTCATGGGCGGATCTGTATCATTAGTTTGTCGGCGCCTTCACGGTGACCACAAGCCCATGGCGGGAGAGCGATCTTCATCTGCTTTCGCCCGGAAGGAAGGAGACCTCTGCGCAAATATATTGAGAGATTCAGCCAAGTGCGGTCTGAACATCGAGATGTCCACCCGTCGCGGTCATCAGTGCGTTCCATCGAAACGTCGTAACCGCGGAGATCACGGAGGAGATGGCGATGTGCAATATAAGAGACGTCGATGAGCTCATACTGGCGACATATGTGCGCGTCTTTGAGGAAGGAAGAAACTCCGGAGAGAACACGGGGCGAAGTGCGGCGGTGAGGATGCTGCCCGGCAAAGAAAAACCGGCGGCGAACAACGAAGAAGGAAAGGCAAAGATGTGGTAGCTGTCAAGCAGTCCGGCAACGGAGGTGGCGCCAAGGAAGCAGAAACTGTGGTGGCCGCCGACAAGCGAAGCGGCTCCGACAAGCAATCTTGCAAGATTCACCGTACCAAGGGACACGATCTCGAGTTGCAAGAAAGTTGAGCAGCTTGTCGAGCGGCGAAAGCTGAAATCTGACGGCGCGACAAGGAGAAGGCCCGAAGAAGATCTTGGCGGATCCGGCAAGCGTCCGGCGAAGACGCCAGCAGCAAGGCCAAGCAGCGGCAAGAGACAGACCTCCAGCGGCGCGACAAGGATGAAGATGAGGGCGAAGATGAGGATATGGAAGATGGCGAGGCCGACAAGCGGGAGTTTGAAAGCAGAGAGGTTACGTGCGTTGGCGGTGCTTCTGCGCATGCGCACCGCCCAGCTCAAACCTTTGGTGCGGGAAGTGAATGCAGCAGAACCACCGGTTGAGTCCGCAAGCCTCGAAGTGGTCCAACCGCCTATCATCTTTGACATTGAGGACCACCCTGATCGCATAAGCTGCGGTCGGTGCTTGCCGATGTTGGTTTCACCAACTATCCGCAACCTCAAGGTCACAAAGATGCTAGTTGACGGCGGGCCCGGCTTAAACCTGATCTCCTCGGCGGTACTCAAGAGCTCCGGATCCCGACAATGAGCTCGAAGAGACGGTACATTCAATGAATCAATCCGGGAAGGAGCAAGCGAAGGGAAGATCACATTACCAGCGACATTTGGCTGCGAGCTGAACTTGGGACAAAGTGTTTCAAGCGAGAAGACAAGGCTCGGCAAGAGGAACTTGCGGGAAGGACAAACCCCGGCAAGAAGAGCTTGCGGGAGCATGCTCAAGGCATTTCAAGAAACTTGCCGACGCGCCGCGCATCCCGGCAAGACCCGGCAAGCGACAACCTTCCGGGCGCGACAAGACAACGACCGTGGCAAGGCACTTGCCGCGGCGAAGCCACCACTCTGTGCCCACGTTCCAGCGCATCCGTCGACGTGTTGCCGTAGGACCGTTCCAGGCGCACGTGGCGAGAAGCTGTGCAGCCAAGAGGTGCGAGGTGGCGAGTGGAGATGACGAGAAGCCATCGTGGCTAGCGGTGGCGCCCCTAACGGTCGCTTTTACGCCTTTGTTGGGCGGCGGATGGGCGATAAATGCTCTTGTCCCTACCGTCGAGTTAGGTAGGGTGCCTTTGTGAAGCGGTTGTACCAACCCCTCTTTTTACATTTGTACCCCTATCTGCATTGCCACCTGTCGGTGACCCCTTTAGCCTATAAAAGGAGGCCCATGCGCAACGTAGAGGGGGTTCGACTCATTCGAAACTACATCACTCTCACGCTCTCAAGCAAGAACAGAGTACAATCACAAAGCAGCAGTAGGAGTATTATCTCTCCGGAGAGCTCCGAAGCTGGGTAAAAACCGCTCGTGTGCTTTGCCTCGATCCGCTCTTCGTGCGCTCTCCGCTCCCTTGCCGGACCGAAAGGGGCCCTGCCCCATAGGTGTTCGTTTCCCACGACATCTTTTGCGCGCCAGGTAGGGGGCATCGAGGTTGTGTGAACCTGATCCGGCGTTCGCGTGTGCCAGATCTTCACTTTCTTCTTCATCATCATCAACATGCCACCAAAGAAGAAGACTTCGGGGGTGGCTGCTCCGTCCACGTCGATCCCACCGCCACCGGAGCAAACGGGTGGTGGGGTGGACGCCGGCGGAGGAGTGGGCGCCGACGAAGGAACTCACGCCGCCGCCAGGTCCAAGGACAAGGCCGCGCAAACCTCGGCGTCCGTACACGCACCGGGCCCGTCTCAGGATCTGCCGGGCCAACAGCGTCATGGTACTCGCGGTACCATACGCTCATTGGATCAAAATCGAGCTAGCGGATCTCGAGATGCTCAAGACCAGCACGCACGCCAGCCTGCTGGCACGAGCAAAACTGCGATCGCTGGGCGGGATCTGCTCCTTCTAACATAGTTAGAAGTCGAGCATATCCGCTCCTCGCACCGTTCGCCACCGCCACCAAAGACTCGAGAAAAGCGTTGGCTCGAGCCCAACTGCTCTGGATTATCCTCCGACAGCGGACAAGATCGATGGTTGGAGGCCACCATTCGAGCCTCATCGGCCGCCAGCGGTGACACTCCCGGCAACCGAGCACGCCGAAGCGCGGCAAGGCGCCAGGCGCAAGCCGATGGCGACAAGGCTGGTGGGGTGCAACCACCGTGCACTCCCGCCCGAAGGCGAAATCGCCGACTCGCGGGTTAACCTCGACACCGACTCCACAGGCGTCGTCCGGATCCTGAGCTCGTCGCGATCAGCGCCAAGTTCTTCAAGAACAGCAACAAGAAGGCGCTCGTACTCGCATCGGCGCCGAAGAAGCGTGGCGTCGGTCGGACCAGCCTTAGGCCCCCGCTGATGACATGCATGCGCCCGAGAGAACGGCGACTTGCCATCTGTGATGAGGTTGCCCTGCGTTCACTCGTGAGCTCGGCAAGTTCGGTGGCCCGATACCAAGAACTTCAAGCGGGCGTACGAAGAAGTATGATGGCAGGTTGCATCCATCCGAGTTGAGGGCGCACCATCGAGCTCCACCGGCAAGTGTAAGAAGGCAAAGGCAGCTCCGCGAAGACCAAGAAAGTGGCATAAGGAGGGCGGCACTGGTGGTACCTTCACCATCGGCGCCACGCTTGACCCTAAATAGGAAGCGCGCTCGTTCCTTTCTGCGGGCGAATGTCGATGTGTTTGCATGGCAACCATCGACATCCCGGTGTTCGAAAGTAATTGAGCACCACCTTCCCGTCTGTCCTCACCTTGCGGCCCGTCAAGCGAAAGTCGAAAAACAAGCGGTGGGCGCCAGAATTCATTGCGAAGAGATCAAGAAGTTGGAAGCAGCGAGGCCTTGTCGGAGGTGCTCCATCCTCGTGGTTGGCCAATCATGTAGTCGTGCGCCAAAGGCGAGCGAAAATGGAGGCTTTGTATTGACTTCACCGATGTTAATAAAGCTTGTCCCAAAGATCCATTTCCCTTGCGGCGCATTGACAGTTATGCGACTCCATGACGGGATGTGATTTGCTTTCATTTCTTGATGCATATTCAGGATATCATCGAGATCTTCATGGCGAAGAGGATGAGGAAAACGCATTCATCACTCCATGTGGCACATCTGTTTTGTCACGGATGCCTTTCGGACTAAAGAATCTGGATCAACGTTTGCAAGGGTAGTTCACGAAGCTTTTGAGCCACGCAGTTGCGAAAATGTAGAAGCTTACATGGATGACATAGTGGTCAAGAGCAAAAACGGAGGAACTCGATCCGAGGATTTGGGCGAGACCTTTGCAAATCTGCATAAGATCAACCTCAAGCTCAATCCAGAAGTGCGTGTTTGGAGTCCCCTCCGGCAAGCTTCTCGGGTTCTTCTATCTCGGCGAGGATTGAAGCTAATCCCGACAAGATCAAGGCCATCGAGTAGATCGAAGCACGAAGCGCGTCAAGGATGTCGAAGGCTTGCCGGTATGTAGCTGCTCTCGGCAATTCATCTCTAAGTCTGCTGAGCACGCCTACGCCATTTTCAAAATTTTGAAAAAGCGGGTCAATGAAAATGGACTCGGAGCGAAGGCTGCGCTGCAGGACTTGAAGAGATATCTATCCTCCACTCCAATACTTGTCGCACCTAAGCCACAAGAGAAGTTGCTGCTATATCTAGCGGCAACCAATCAAGTGGTTAGTGCTGCGTTAGTAGCGGAGAGGGAGGCAGATGATGAGCCGGCGGCCGCGGCAAGCACATCCAGCGACAAGCAGTGGGCTTCCCCGACAACCTCTGATCCCGACAAGAATGGATCCGCGCAAGAGGAGGTGCAGAAGAAAATGGTGCAGCGCCCAGTTTACTTTGTCAGTTCCCTTCTACAAGGGGCTAGATCAAGGTATTCTGGTGTGCAGAAATTGCTTTTCGGCCTTCTCATGGCCTCGAGAAAGCTGCGCCATTATTTTCAAGCACATGAGATCACAGTTGTCACTCGCTTTCCATTGAAGAGGATATTGCAGAACCACCAGTTGAGTCACGCAAGCCTCTGAAGTGGTCCAGCACGCCTATCATCTTTGACATTGAGGACCACCCTGATCGCATAACTGTAGTCGGGTGCTTGCCGATGTTGGTTTCACCAACTATCCGCAACCTCAAGGTCACAAAGATGCTAGTTGATGGCGGGGCCAGCTTGAACCTGATCTCCTCAGCGGTACTCAAGAAGCTCCAGATCCCCGACAGCGAGCTCGAAGAGACCGGTACATTCCAATGAATCAATCCGGGAAGGAGCAAGCCGAAGGGAAGATCACATTACCCGGTGACATTTGGCAGCGAGCTGAACTTGAGCAGTGTTTCAACGAGAAGACAAGGCTCGGCAAGAGGAACTTGCGGGAAGGACAAGGCCCGGCAAGAAGAGCTTGCGGGAAGGCCAACAAAGGCATTTCAAGAAACTTTCTGTGACGCGCGCGTCCGGCAAGACCGACAGCGACAAGCTTCGGTAGCGACAAGACAACGACAGCGGCAAGGCACTTGCCGTAAAGCTACCACTCTGTGCCGCGCTCCAGCGCATCCGTCGGCGATGTTGCCATAGGACCGTTCGGCGCGCGTGGCGAAAAGCCAGCAGCCAATAGCGGTGCGAGGTGGCGAGTGGAGATGACGAGAAGGCCATCGTGGTGAGCGGTGGCGCCCCTAACGGTCGCTTTTCTGCATTGTTGGACGACGCGGATAGGCATTAAATGCTCTTGTCCCCTGCCGTCGAGTTAGGTAGGGTGCCTTTGTAGAAGCGGTTGTACCAACCCTCTTTTACATTTGTACCCTATCTGCGTTGCCTCCTGTCGGTGACCCCTTTAGCCTATAAAAGGAGGCCCATGCGCAACGTAGAGGGGGTTCGACTCATTCGAAACTACATCTCTCTCACGCTCTCAAGCAAAAACAGAATACAATCACAAAGCAGCAGTAGGAGTATTATCTCTCCGGAGAGCTCCGAAGCTGGGTAAAACCGCTTCGTGTTAGCCGCCTCGATCCGCTCTTCGTGCGCTCTCCGCTCCCTTGCCGGACCGAAAGGGGCCCTGCCCCATAGGTGTTCGTTTCCCACGACATCTTTTGCGCGCCAGGTAGGGGGCGTCGAGGTTGTGTGAACCCGATCCGGCGTTCGCGTGGGCCAGATCTTCACTTTCTTCTTCATCATCATCAACATGCCACCGAAGAAGAAGACTTCGGGGGTGGCTGCTCCGTCCACGTCGATCCCACCGCCACCGGAGCAAACGGGTGGTGGGGTGGACGCCGGCGGAGGAGCGAAGCGCCAACGAAGAACTCACGCCGCCGCCGGGTCAAGGACAAGGCCGCGCAAACCTCGGCGTCCGTACACGCACCGGGCCCGTCTCAGGAGCTGCCGGGCCAACAGCATCATGGTACTCGCGGTACCATCGCTCGTGGATCAAAATCGGTGGCGGATCTCGAGATGCTCAAGACCAGCCGCGCCGCCAGCCTGGCGCTGCACGAGCAAAACTGCGATGCGCCTAGGCGGGATCCTGCTCCTTCTAACATAGTTAGAAGTCCGAGCATATCCGCTCCTCGCACCGTTCGCCACCGCCACCAAAGACTCGAGAAAAGCGTTGGCTCGAGCCCAACGATCTGCATTATCCTCCGACGGCGGACAAGATCGGCGGTTGGAGGCCACCATTCGAGCCTCATCGGCCGCCAGCGGCGACCTCCCGGCAACCGAGCACGCCGAAGCGCGGCAAGGCGCCAGCGCAAGCCGATGGCGACAAGACTGGTGGGGTGCAACCACCGTGCACTCCCGCCCGAAGGCCGAAATCGCCGACTTGCCGGGTCAACCTCGACACCGACTCCACGGCGTCGTCAGATCCACGAGCTCGTCATGATCAACGCAAAGTTCTTCAAGAACAGCAACAAGAAGACGCTCGTACTCGCATCGAGCGCCAAGAAGAAGCGTGGCGTCGGTCGGACCAGCGCTGGGCCTGCTGTTGACATGCATGCGCCCGAGAACCGGCGACTTGCCGTCTGTGATGAGGTTGCCCTGCGTTCACTCGTGAGCTGCGGCAAGTCGATGGCCCGATACCAGAACTTCAAGCGGGCGTGCGAGAGAAGTATGATGGCGGGTTGCATCCATCGAGTTGAGGATGCACCATCGAGCTCCACCGGCAAGTGTAAGAAAGCGAAGCAGCTCCGCCGAGACCAAGAAAGTGGCGCCAAGGAGGGCGGCACTGGTGGTACCTTCACCATCAGCGCCACACTTGACCCTAAATAGGAAGCGCTTCGTTCCTTTCTGCGGGCGAATGTCGATGTGTTTGCATGGCAACCATCGACATCCCGGTGTTCCCAGAAAGTAATTGAGCACCACCTTCCGTTTGTCCTCACGCGGCCCGTCAGCGAAAGTCGAAACAAGCGGTGGGCGCCAAGAATTCATTGCGAAGAGATCAAGAAGTTGGAAGCAGCGGGCCTTGTCGGAGGTGCTCCATCCTCGTGGTTGGCCAATCACAGTAGTCGTGCGCAAGGTGAGCGGAAAATGGAGGCTTTGTATTGACTTCACCGATGTTAATAAAGCTTGTCCCAAAGATCCATTTCCCTTGCCGCAAATTGACCAGATTAGCCGACTCCGGGCGGGATGTGATTTGCTTTCATTTCTTGATGCATATTCGGATATCATCAGATCTTCATGGCGAAGAGGATGAGGAAAAACCGCATTCATCACTCCATGTGGCACATCTTGTTTTGTACGGATGCCTTTCGGACTAAAGAATGCTTTGGATCAGCGTTTGCAAGGGTAGTTCACGAAGCTTTTGAGCCACGAGTTGCGCGAAATGTAGAAGCTTACATGGATGACATAGTGGTCAAGAGCAAAGACAGAGGAACTTTGATCCAGGATTTGGACGAGACCTTTGCAAATCTGCGCAAGATCAACCTCAAGCTCAATCCCGAGAAGTGCGTGTTTGGAGTCCCCTCCGGCAAGCTTCTCGGGTTCTTTGTGTCTCAGCGGGGGATTGAAGCTAGTCCCGACAAGATCAAGGCCATCGAGCAGATCGAAGCACCGAAGCACGTCAAGGATGTGCGAAGGCTTGCCGGCTGTGTAGCTGCTCTAAGCAGATTCATCTCTAAGTCTGCTGAGCGCGCCCTGCCATTTTTCAAAATTTTGAAAAAGGCAGGTCCAATGAAATGGACTTCGGAAGCGGAGGCTGCGCTGCAGGACTTGAAGAGATATCTGTCCTCCACCCCAATACTTGTCGCACCTAAGCCACAAGAGAAGTTGCTGCTATATCTAGCGGTAACCAATCAAGTGGTTAGTGCTGCGTTAGTAGTAGAGAGGGAGGCAGATGATGAGCCGGCGGCCGCGGCAAGCACATCCAGCAACATGCAGGGGGCTTCCCCGACAAGCTCTGATCCCGACAAGAATGGATCCGCGCAAGAGGAGGTGCAGAAGAAAATGGTGCAGCGCCCAATTTACTTTGTCAGTTCCCTTCTACAAGGGGCTAGATCAAGGTATTCTGGTGTGCAGAAATTGCTTTTCGGCCTTCTCATGGCCTCGAGAAAGCTGCGCCATTATTTTCAAGCACATGAGATCACAGTTGTCACTCGCTTTCCATTGAAGAGGATATTGCAGAACCACCAGTTGAGTCATGCAAGCCTCTGAAGTGGTCCAGCACGCCTATCATCTTTGACATTGAGGACCACCCTGATCGCATAACTGCAGTCGGGTGCTTGCCGATGTTGGTTTCACCAACTGTCCGCAACCTCAAGGTCACAAAGATGCTAGTTCATGGCGGGGCCGGCTTGAACCTGATCTCCTCAGCGGTACTCAAGAAGCTCCAGATCCCCGACAGCGAGCTCGAAGAGGCCGGTACATTCCAATGAATCAATCCGGGAAGGAGCAAGCCAAAGGGGAAGATCACATTGCCAGTGACATTTGGCAGCGAGCTGAACTTCAGAACAGAGTGTTTCAACTGAGAAGACAAGGCTCCGGCAAGAGGAACTTGCCGGGAAGGACAAGGCCCCGGCAAGAAGAGCTTGCCGGGAAGGCCAACCAAGGCATTTCAAGAAACTTTACGCGACGCGCCGCGCGTCCCGGCAAGACCCGACAAGCGACAAGCTTCCGGGCGCGACAAGACAACGACCGCGGCAAGGCACTTGCCGCAGCGAAGCCACCACTCTGTGCCCACGCTCCAGCACATCCGTCGACGTGTTGCCATAGGACCGTTCCGGGCGCACGTGGCGAAAGCTGTGCAGCCAAGCGGTCGCGAGTGGCGAGTGGAGATGACGAAGGCCATCATGGTGGCGGTGGCGCCCCTAACGGTCGCTTTTACGCCTTTGTTGACGACGCGACGGGCATTAAATGCTCTTGTCCCCTGCCGTCGAGAGATAGGTAGGGTGCCTTTGTAGAAGCGATTGTACCAACCCCTCTTTTTAGATTTGTACCCCTGTCTGCGTTGCCACCTGTCGGTGACCCCTTTAGCCTATAAAAGGAGGCCCATGCGCAACGTAGAGGGGGTTCCACTCATTCAAAACTACATCACTCTCACGCTCTCAAGCAAGAACAGAATACAATCACAAAGCAGCAGTAGGAGTATTATCTCTCCGGAGAGCTCCGAAGCTGGGTAAAAACCACTCGTGTGCTTCGCCTCGATCCGCTCTTCGTGCGCTCTCCGCTCCCTTGCCGGACCGAAAGGGGCCCTGCCCCATAGGTGTTCGTTTCCCACGACATCTTTTGTCGCGCCCGGAAGCTTGTCGCTTGCCGGGGCTTGCCGGGACGCGCGGCGCGTCGCGGCAAGTTTCTTGAAATGCCTTGGTTGGCCTTCCCGGCAAGCTCTTCTTGCCAGGGCCTTGTCCTTCCCAGCAAGTTCCTCTTGCCAGAGCCTTGTCTTCTCAGTTGAAACACTCTGTTCTTGAATGGCTTCAATAGGAACTACGGAGGACCTTGGCGGGCACCCGGCAAGCCTTGCCGTGGGGCGCTGTGACTGCCCGTGCACAAGTTCGGGATACTAAGGTACCCCTTACTTTAGTACACCGACAGGAGCCCCTGGGCCTGGGCCATACACGGTGCCGAGCGCTGTTGGGCCAGGGCCAAAACAGGGCACGGGCACACGCGGCCTGGTCCATACCATATCTAACTCCGTATCCACCGCACCCTCCCGTAACGGCACGCTCGAACGCAGCGTCATGGGAGAGATCGTGGGTGATTCTTTATGCGGAAAAAGCGTAACGTTCGCCTCCTCCTATTTATAAGCAGGGGAAATAGGGGCCGTTCCCCCACCTTCGCCACTTGCGGTTCCTTCCTCAGAAATCTCCGCCGCTCCCCTCCGCTTCTCAAAGCCGAAAGAGAGCAACGCTTCGCCCCCCGTCGCTGCCGTCGCCGCCAACGCCCTCGCTCTCCCCCACCGCCTCCGCCATGGCTCCAAAGACCGGGAAGGCCGCGAAGTCGGCCGAGGCGCTGCGGCTTGAGGCGCTGCGGAAGGAGCGGGCACTCTTCCCCCCTGAGCTCTCCGCGAAGGAGCTGAGGGAATGGTTCTACCTCGTCTGGTCGACGGAGACGCGGGCGCATCCGCGCACGCAGGTACTCTCCGCCGAAGCTTCTACCTCGAATCGGTGTCCAAAAGGATACCCCTTCTTCCCATTGTTCTTCTATTGCGGGCTCTGCCCGCCCCTTGCCGATTTCTTCTGTGACATCATGAACACATACGGGCTCCATCTCCTCGATTTCACCCCCAACGCTGTTCTGACCATGGCGGTTTTCACACATCTCTGTGAGAATTTCGTCGGAATCCACCCAAACGTAGCCCTTTTCCGCCACTACTTCATGCCCCGGGTCGAGAAAGGAGAGCCCTTGTCTGGTGGGATCGCCTGGATCTCGAGAGCCGGTATGAAGGAGGTCTATCTGGAGGGGGAGCTCCGTAGCAAATGGGAGGAGTGGAGAGCGGAGTGGTGTTGGATTGTTGATGAGAACCCGCATCCATTCACCAACTTGCGCCAAGCCCGAGGAGTGCGCGGCGGCGATTGGAGCGCCCTGGCGGCGGATGATGCTAGATTGAAGATCGCCACCACCCGGATCTTGTGGCTCAGGCTTGCCGGGCTCACTGTAGGGGCTGTTGGCGCGGACTTTCTTCACCGCTGCATCGCCCCTCTGCAGAAGAGGGGGAGACCCGCCTGGTTGTTCGGGGGTCCGGCGGATATCATGAGGCTGCGCCCAGGCCTCAATTTTAACTTCACTATCTTGGAGTTGAACGGGACGCTCAAGGAACTATTCATGCACGACCCCAACCATCCCGAGTGGTTCAGTGCCGCAGGGCGTCGTCCCGTTGTGCAACAACTCCCAGCTCGACCGCATCCGCGCAATGATGCCGGAGTGCGACTCGCATGGGATTATCCCAACTTGGCAGGAGCCCGCCGACGACGTCATGCAGCTATTCTTCGACGACTTGGTGGAGGTGGCGGTCCACGCCGATGAGCGAGCTCCTCACCGCGACACCACCGATGGCGAGATCTGGCGCGTTGTCACCGAAGCGAAGAAGGCGGCGGCGGACGCCAGCCATGGGCGGTTCGGGTTTCTTGTGGAGGCGAGAGGCAGCCGAGGCGGCAAGCCTTGCCGACCGAGAGGAGCTTGTCGAGGGAGGTCATTGGCGAGGAGAGTCAAAGCGCGAAGCGAGCGAGCCCGCCCGGGCACAAGTGGCCAGCCGTCTTCAAGCAACTTGCATAGCGGAGCCCTCGGTGCAGCCCCACTCAACCAAGAAGGCGCCTCGAGAGGACCGGAGACCTGCGAGGCGGCGGGCAGACCCAACAGCCAAGGCCATGAGACATGCTCCACCGCGCCAAGCACCGTTGCCACGGGAGGATCTCACGCCGCACCGGCCACTAGAGCGGGGTCTTCTCGGGCCGCCGCTTCCGATCCCGCCGCAGCTCCCGCCAAGCATCCAAGGGAGCCTACTCCTCCGCCTCGTCGCTGAAAAGTACCAGACTTGATCTCTCGCTCAGCTCAATGAGGAGGAAGAAGAGGAGGGCGAGTAAGACTTTCTTTTGTTGTACTTATGGTTCTTCAATTCTTGCTGTTTCTTGTCTTGTATCGATCTGCTTCCCTCTGAACCTTGTTCCTTTCGGGACTATGGCCCGAGAGCGGCGAAGAGGCCAAGGTCCCGTGGTTGTCGATTAGCCCGAGATTTCTAGGACCATACCGAGTTTTGGGCGTATGGGAGAAGTGGCCAACAAGTTGGAGTCACCCGAAGGACTGTTAGGAGTTCATGATGTGTTTCACGTTTCCCGATTGAAGAAGTGCCATGCGAGATGGCCAATATTCCCTGGGGGGCCTGACCCTACAACGAATAAAGATGTTCCACGAAGTGGAGTATGGACTTCATAAGTATAAGTTTTATCTCGGTATGTGGGATATCCCATGAGGATGAAGAGATGAATTACTAATGGATATAAAGGAGGTATGATGTTGGAAATATGGATCAATGGAAATTCCATGATGAGTCTGAGTATTCATGTCCTAGTTTGGTGCCAATAGAAGGAAGGGAGACGATACAATTGGATGGATTTTAAGTATGCTAGGAAGCTGGAAGTTGGATGATGGAATAAATGATCAGATGCCCGATGATAAGTTCAAAGGACTACAAGTGATGAGATGGGCCATAACCCATAGTGTAGGATCGGAAGTATGTCTAGAGGGGGGGTGATTAGACTACTTGACAACTTAAAAATTTCGCCTTTTGATTGGAGTAGGTTTTTAGCAAGTTCACAATGATAACCAAGTCAAGTATCACCCTACACATGCAATTCTAGAGTTGTGGCAGCGGAAAGTAAATTGCACGTATAGTAAATGAGAGGTGGAGAAGAGCAAACGCAATATGGAGACACGGAGATTTTTCTCGTGGTCCCGATAGGTGGTGCTATCGTCAATCCACGTTGATGGAGACTTCAACGCACGGAGGGTAACGGCTGCGAGAGTCCATGGAGGCTCCACCCACGAAGGGTCCACGAAGAAGCAACCTTGTCTATGCCATCATGGCTTCGCCCACGGAGGACTAGCCTTACTCGGGGTAGATCTTCACAAGTAGGCGATCTCCTTGCCCTTACAAACTTCTTGGTTCAACTCCACATCTTAGCGGGGCTCCCAAGCGACACCTAACCAATCTAGGAGGCACCACCCTCCAAAAGGTAATAGATGGTGTTGGTGATGATGAACTCCTTGCTCTTGTGCTTCAAATGATAATCTCCCCAACACTCAACTCTCCTCACTGATTTGGCTGTGGTGGAAGAAAGGATTGAGTGGAAAGCAACTTGGGAAGGCTAGAAATCAAGTTTCATATGGTAGGAGTGAAGCAACTTGATCTCAACACAAGGGTAGGTAGTTTTCTTCTCGAGAAATGTAAGGTAGGAGTGGTAGTTCTTTCGATGGCTCTCTCCACGAATGAAGAGGAGGTGGAGGGTATTTATAGCCTCCACACAAAATCCAACCGTTACACACATTTGACCAATCTCGGTCGGACCGAAGTTGACAACTCGGTGGGACCGAAAGTTCAAATCTTGTGAGCGTTGGGATTTTCGGTGGGACGAAAATACAATCTCGGTTAGTCCGATTCTTCCAAAGTCTAGGGTTTGCCAATCTCGGTGGGACCGACTTTCTCATCTCGGTGACACCGATTTGAGTCTGAAGGTTCTGAAGCTTGGCAACACCAATATCGGTATGACCGAGTTTGGAATCGGAAAATCCGAGATTCTTAGGGTTTGGCTATATGGCTGAGGTGGTTCATCTCGGTGTGGTGAGTTTGGAATCGGTGGGACCGAGATTACTTATGGGTTTATGTTGGAGTGAAAGATTGCGATAGTTTGAGAGATAAATCACTAAGCACTTTGAGCAACCAGATCATCATCATAACCTCATCCCTTTTAATAGTATTGGCTTTCCTATGGACTCAATGTGATCTTGGATCACTAAAACAAAATGGAGTCTTGAGCTTTTGCCAATGTTTTCCTTAGCATTTTGAGGGTCCACATCATCGGTCATTGCCATACCCATATCACTTGAACTTTCGAAATATTCTCAAGAAATGATTAGTTCAATGATATATATGTTGTTATTAATTACCAAAACCACCCGGGGATTAGTTGCACTTTCAATCTCCCCCTTTTTGGTAATTGATGACAACATATAGATCAAAGCTTTGACAAATGATATAATCAATGAATAACATCGTCGCTTTGAGAAGTATGTGATAAGCAAGAGCTCCCCCTAAATTTGTGCATTATTTAAGATTTGCGTTTGAATGCAAATGCACAATCGATTAGGATCATGGGTTACTCTTCCATGTCACATACATCTTGGTGGAGCGCACAAAATGATAAGAATGAATAACATGCACCCAATCACCAAGACATGAGTAAGTGATCATACAAGATATGAATGGAATATGATAAGCATCAAGCACACATTAAGCATAGTATGATCAAGCACTCATCAAGATCGAAACAAGCGTAGTATCAAACACACGAAATGTCTCAAAGAACTCAAAAGTATCTCAAGGAAAACCGCAAGCGAAAGAGCAAAAACGAGCACTCTCTCTCTCGAAGTCCTATGATCTATACAATTTCTCCCCTTTGGCAACAAGTTACCAAAAGTTCGAAGGTATAGAGCTAATTGTCACTCGGGACTCTGCTGGCGGCTCTGTCTGCGTCGATGGAGTGGAGATAGCTGCATCTGCAAAAGCTTCTGCTGAAGTCTGTGGAGCCGGAGGAGTGAAGCTGGAGCTGGTCTTTGGGCCCGATGGAGCTGTAGGAGGTCTTGATGTAGTAGCCACAGGGTGCATCCTTTGGAATAGCAGCTGATCTGGGCTTTGTGGCACCTTTGCCGGCTGCTCATAGTCATCTGGACTAGATCATCTTCCATCTCCCTCATGAGCTCTGCCTTTTCCCTCTTAGCTTCCTCGATGTCGCCTCAAGCTTGTTGGCGGTGACACGCACTTGATCGACTTAACATCGAGCATGGAACTTATCTTCAACGATCCTCTCTAGGCTCTCCACGAGGCTGCACTATCTTGGCCAGGCGTGGCTCAATTCTCTGAGTGGCTTCAAGAAGTTGTTCTGCAGCGCTCTTGGGCTTCTTCTTTGCTTCCTTCTCAGCTTTAGCTTGTTTGGCAGCTTCAGACTTAGCATGTCCTTGACGGATGTGGGAGCATCCTCGGTCATCACAACCTCATTATCTTCGTGTTCAGGCTGCGGTGGCAAGTGGGGTCTATCCAACAGGTAGGTGTCCGTGCCAAACTTGGCATTAATGAGCATCTGAATATCGGAGCAAACCCACACGACCTCTTACAGTGCTGCTGCTGTCCTCTTGATAGTCTCAACTATCAGGTCCATCACCTTAAAAGGTGCCTTCTGATCTAGAATGTGCAGCATGTTGATAGAATACCCTCTTATCATGCGGTGGTCTCCTGACTTGGGCATCAAAGTATGCCTCAGAATGGTATTGGTGGTTGGGAGACCTGCCTGAAGATAATAGACTGATCCAAGCTTCCATATCTCAACATCCTTCTCAGGTACCTCATTGTACATGTTCTTCATAGACTCGTGATTTTTCTTCGGAATGCCATAGACATCAATGTCATCATCCCTTGAGACTGGTGCATTCAGCAACGCTCTCCATTCCTCAACAGTTGAATGGAATCTACGCCTTCATCATCCATACAATTACGCCATCTGGATAGAAGTGTGCGGTGGCATAGAACTGCATGATCATCTCATCATTCCAAGCAGTCAATTTCTGACCAACAAACTCTGCAATCCCACAAGCAGTGAAGCTTTCATGCACACGTGGGAAATAGTCTCTGTGCTCTTCACTGTCAATGTAATCCCAGTCTACATATCTGGTGTCAGCAACAATTGGCTTCTTATCCATGAGCATTGTCTCATAAAAGTCTTGTTGTTCTCTAGTGTGGAATCTTGGGTCAACTGCTGTCCTTCTCCTGGTGGCATATGGATCAACTTGCCTCCATAGCCTGAGACCTTTGTCCTTTCTTTCCTTCATATTTTCAGCTCGAGGATGAGCATCATTATGAGCTGGCAATTTACATGCGAGCTTTAGCAAAACATGTGCCTCTTCATCAGATTCTGCAGGTGGCACATTGTCCTTCTTCTTCTCTGAAGCAGGTATGTTCCTCACAGTTTTCTTTGGCTTGGCAGCAGGTTTGGCTTGGGCTGCCTTTGCTGGAGCTGATGGCTTAGCTTTTGTGGGTACTCCTGCCCTGATGGCATCTCCCATCAACTTCATTCGAGGAGGCTGGGGTGCTTCCTCATCGTAATCATCATCATCGACTTCTTCATGAACTAGCCTCTTCCTCTTGGAAGTTTTCTTGATCTTCTTTGGAGGTTTCTTCTTCCATCTTGAGCTTCGTACAACAATGGATTTCTTCACCTTGCTGGTGCCTTTCTTTGTTGTTTCCTTGATAGCCCTTGGCAACCACTTGCCTTTTTTGGCTTTGAAGTTATCTCCTCATCTGCAACAAAGTCAGAATCCTCCTCATCAGAATTCCTCTTCCTCCTGCCCTGGTGGCAGCTGCAGGCAGTCCACTTGGAGTGCTTCTTTCTCCATCATCTGAAAAACTGCTGGCTTCAGGACTTGTCACTGCCTCAGGAATCTCAACTGGCAATTCAGACCTGTTCTGACTGTCACTTCCATCAGACATGACTGACAACCTGTGAATAGAATAGGTATAGGCAGAATAGAAGAGTTATCACAAACTAGAGGATTTTGCAAAAGAATGAGTTCAAATTTTAGTTTTAGGTTTTCACGAATACATTTCGGTCGACCGAGTCTATAAATTCGGTGAATCCGAAGTGTCTAAACAGACCATATACACCACTTTCGGTTGGACGAAATGGGTTTCAGTCTAGCCGAGAGCACTAGGGTTTCACTAAATCTTCACTTGGTCTTTCCGATTTGCACAACTTCGGTTTCACGAAAAGTGCGGTCAATGACCAGAGGCCGTCGGTCGGTCCGAGAATGTAGAATCGGTCACACCGAGATGTGTTCGGCGAAACCTAACCTAAAATTTTCACTCGAATTTTGTTCTATGATCTAATCTGCTGGATAGAAGGATTTCAATCTTGGCAAGAATCTAGGCAAAACCTATCGTGCATAGAATCAGCGGTTGGAGCACGAGAGGATGAAACTCACCCAATCTGGTGGAGCTTCACTCTGGCGGCAACGGCGCGATGAGAAAGACCGTTTGACGATGGAGACCAGCGGCGAGGCGCCAGTGTGGCGGAGGCGATCCGGAGACCAAGGCGGCGGCGTGAAGGGTTTGAGGCGGGCGTTTGAAGAAGTAATCAGCGCTGTCCTCGGGTATATATACCCTTCGTGTCGGTGGGACCGAGTCGGAAAACTTCGGTGGGACCGAGATGGCTAATCTGCGTGCGATTACACACTTCGTCACGCCGAAATTTAACTTCGGTTTCACCGAGGTGAAAACCTAGATCAATCAAGTGATTTGATCATCCGATTTGAGTATATCGGTTTGACCGAAAGTACTTAGAAGGTTTTGGAAGTTAGGCTTTTGACGGATCGGTGGCTCAGAGTGCTCCTCACTCGGTCTGTCCAAAAAGTCTTGTTCAAAGTTTGTGATATAAGCATGAATAGAGTTTGAGACAAGAAAGCATAGATAGCTAGGGGAGGAACTTAGGCATTCTTGTCCATCCATTTGGTCAAAAAGAAAAATCCAAAAGACCAAAGCAACAAATGGATGTCCTCGAATGGATAAAATCATGCATCCAACATGCTCACACAATAAGATAGCAAATGAAATATGTGTCAAACATGCACAAACAAAACACTTAGGAACTAGCACACAATTTGGCGATGACTAGGTCATCTATATATGAGTATATTGACTTAGGAGTCAAATGAGAGACATTTGATCATAGGTCATACTCATCGTTTAAGCACAAGTGGGGTTACCACTTTTCCATAAAGCATTAATGTGTTCACATCATTAGAAGATGCTTTGGCTCATTTCTTTAGAGCAAAGCTCCCCCTTGATGTGAGAACCCCTTTTAAAGGGTCAAACTAACCTTGGGTTGTCGTTGAAGACTTCATGTAGATGTTGAAGATGTGGATGCTCAATGTTGATGAAGATCATCAAGAGTTGGGAGCAATCCTTTGGATTCGGGCACTTTCAATACCTACATGGGTTAGTCCCACAAGGAACAAACAAGGATATCCATGGACATAGATTGAAGTACACAATAGATGATGTCCATGAAAGCAATGATTACCTTGTCCCTTGACTTACCAACATGAGGGTTTGTGACTCCATGAACTAGTGCAAGATGTGGAAGTTGATTGCATAAGTTCTTGCCAAAATGAATGTGAGTGAAGTATATTGGCGGAGTCACCCTCAAGAACTTTCTAGTTCTTCTTCTTCGGGATCCACATCATCTTGATGGGAATCCTTGGGGTAGTAGTTGAGCTTGTCGAAGTAGAACTTGAAGTAGCCTTGGGAACCCACTTGACCATGGCCTTGGGTGCTTCAATAAATGCATCAATCTCCTCTTGAAGCTTTTCCTTGCCTTTTAGCTTGTGGTCTTGTGGTGGAAGGTCATCTTGAGCTTGTTCCACATTGGAAGAAGTAGGTTCATACTTCTCCTCTTGAGAAACGAACTTTGGAGTGGGATATTGACCTTCTTCCCATTCAACACCCTCGGCGTTGAACTTTCGCTCAAAAACAATTCCTTGATTCTTCCGGTGTCTTCCTTGCTTGCGAACAATTTCCTCAAAGCTCTTGCTTCCGGCAAGACTCTTGTAGACACCTTTCTCTATAATCCCTTTCAATAGACTATTTTCTTGCTCAAGTGAAACTTGGCTTGAAACATTGTTAGTGGAATCAAGAGAATTACTAGAAGTAACAACATTTGATTTAGCATGATTATTGTTACTACTAGAGGAAGAATTTTTCTTATGCTTGTCATGCTTAGTTTTGATAGGTGGCAAGAAATTAGACAAGAGAAGTCGTTTGGCAAGATATGAAGAACTCTTCTTTCGAAGATCGTCATTGATAGCTTTTAGAAACTCATGTTCTTGCTCTAGATTGAGCTTCTCGAAGCGTAGCTTCTCATGAGATCTTAGGAGCTCTCTATGATCTTCTTGAGTTGTTTCATGAGCTAACTTAAGAGTGTTTAGTTCTTTAGTTAGTCGCTCAATCTCCTTCATAGCATTGTCATTCGACTCTTCTCGACTATAAAGACTACTAGCATGTTCATCATTACTAAGCTCACTAGATTTATCATGTAAAGCTCATCTTCACCAAGCAAGTCATCCTCATCACTATCAAAGTCAATAAACTCAGGGTGTGATACCTTGGGGCCTTTTGCCATGAAGCATCTTCCAATTCCCTCATTTGGTGAATCAAATATGTCATAGGAGTTGGAGTTGGAGGACACGAGAGCAAGACCGCAACACCTTCATCTTGGTCAGTATTGGAGTTGGAGTGATAGCTTCTTTCGGAGTGATTGTCGAGTCGGGCCGGAAACCCATTCACCAACATGAGCTTGATGTTTTCTTCTTGTGTAGCTCCTTGATGACTTGTCTTTCCTTTCCGAATCCTTGCTTCTCCGAGAGGATCTTCGTTCATAACGATCATCTCTACTCCTTCTCTCTTTTGAGGCGACTCTTCTCTTGAGCTTCTTGTTCTTGGAGATTCTTCTCTTCTTTTGTGAGAGTCGAACACTCATTTGAGTAGTGTCCGGGTCTTCCACAATTATAGCAGATTTCGATCACGACTAGAAGATCTCTTTTCATCATATGATCTAGATTTTGAGCTTCTTTCCTTGCTTCTACTCTTGTAGAATTTGTTGAAGTTCTTCACCATTAGGCTTATCTCTTCATTGGAAACTAGCTTGTCACTTGAGGTTGTGGGAGCTTCAACTGCAGCTTTGTAAGCACCACTTGACTTGTTGTGAAGCTCTTCCTTATCTTTAAGTGTCATCTCATGAGCAACAATCCTTCCAATGACTTGGTAGGCTTGAGATCTTTGTAGTTTGGCATCATTTGGATCAAAGTGCACACGGTGTCATACTTTCCATCCAAAGCTCTGAGAATCTTCTTGATGATGAATCGGTCGGTCATTTCTTCGCTTCCTAAGCCTGCCATCTCATTGGTAATGAGAGCAAGCCTAGAGTACATTTCAGCGACTCCTTCACCTTCCTTCATCTTGAACTTGTCAAGCTGACCTTGAAGAACATCTAGCTTTGATTCCTTCACGGACTCGGTACCTTCGTGCATTTCGACCAAAGTATCCCAAATCTCTTTTGCATTCTCAAGGCGGCTGATCTTGTTGAACTCCTCGGGACACAAAGCATTGAAGAGAATGTCACAAGCTTGAGCATTGTTACGTAACATCCATGACTCATCCATGAGCTTCCCGCGATCCGGAACTTTTCCTTCCTCGAAGAACTCACCTTGCAAGCCAACACAAATAATGCCCCATGCGGCGGGGTTATGTCCAAGAATGTGCATTTTCATTTTATGCTTCCAACTAGCAAAGTTTGAACCATCAAAGTAAGGACCTCTCTGAAATTACCCTCACTAGGCGCCATACTCTCCTAGGTTGTGAAACCAAGCTTATGGAGTCAATGCAATGAAACCAATCCAATGGAGACCAAAGCTCGATACCACTTGTAGGATCGGAAGTATGTCTAGAGGGGGTGATTAGACTACTTGACAACTTAAAAATTTAGCCTTTTGATTGGAGTAGGTTTTAGCAAGTTCACAATGATAACCAAGTCAAGTATCACCCTACACATGCAATTCTAGAGTTGTGGCAGCGGAAAGTAAATTGCACGATAGTAAATGAGAGGTGGAGAAGAGCAAACGCAATATGGAGACACGGAGATTTTTCTCGTGGTTCCGATAGGTGGTGCTATCGTCAATCCACGTTGATGGAGACTTCAACCCACGGAGGGTAACGGCTGCGAGAGTCCACGGAGGCTCCACCCACGAAGGGTCCACGAAGAAGCAACCTTGTCTATGCCATCATGGCTTACGCCCACGGAGGACTAGCCTTACTCGGGGTAGATCTTCACGAAGTAAGCGATCTCCTTGCCCTTACAAACTTCTTGGTTCAACTCCACATCTTAGCGGAGGCTCCCAAGCGACACCTAACCAATCTAGGAGGCACCACCCTCCAAAAGGTAATAGATGGTGTTGGTGATGATGAACTCCTTGCTCTTGTGCTTCAAATGATAATCTCCCCAACACTCAACTCTCCTCACTGATTTGGCTGTGGTGGAAGAAAGGATTGAGTGGAAAGCAACTTGGGAAGGCTAGAAATCAAGTTTCATATGGTAGGAGTGAAGCAACTTGATCTCAACACAAGGGTAGGTAGTTTTCTTCTCAGAAATGTAAGGTAGGAGTGGTAGTTCTTTCTGATGGCTCTCTCCACGAATGAAGAGGAGGTGGAGGGTATTTATAGCCTCCACACAAAATCCAACCGTTACACACATTTGACCAATCTCGGTCGGACCGAAGTTGACAACTCGGTGGGACCGAAAGTTCAAATCTTGTGAGCGTTGGGATTTTCGATGGGACCGAAAATACAATCTCGGTTAGTCCGATTCTTCCAAAGTCTAGGGTTTGCCAATCTCGGTGGGACCGACTTTCTCATCTCGGTGACACCGATTTGAGTCTGAAGATTCTGAAGCTTGGCAACACCAATATCGGTATGACCGAGTTTGGAATCGGAAATTCCGAGATTCTTAGGGTTTGGCTATATGGCTGAGGTGGTTCATCTCGGTGTGGTGAGTTTGGAATCGGTGGGACCGAGATTACTTATGGGTTTATGTTGGAGTGAAAGATTGCTGATAGTTTGAGAGATAAATCACTAAGCACTTTGAGCAACGGATCATCATCATAACCTCATCCCTTTTAATAGTATTGGCTTTCCTATGGACTCAATGTGATCTTGGATCACTAAAACAAAATGGAGTCTTGAGCTTTTGCCAATGTTTTCCTTAGCATTTTGAGGGGTCCACATCATCAGTCATTGCCATACCCATATCACTGAACTTTCTGAAATATTCTCAAGAAATGATTAGTTCAATGATATATATGTTGTTATTAATTACCAAAACCACCCGGGGATTAGTTGCACTTTCACATAGGCCCCAGGACCTGCCAAGAAGCAAGCACATTCTGGCTGAAGGAGAAACTTTGGAAGAAGAGGATATGCCTTTATCAACCGACGATTTTATAGGAGCAACGCAAAACCTGAGAGTTGAAGGAAACGGTAGATGTTTGTTTGGCTTGCAGAATCAATGGATTTATCCGAACCTGGTTCGTTGACAAGAGAAATTCTGCAATGCCTGTGAGGATGACCAAGTGTTAGAATGCGAGATTCGCTAAACCATATACAAGATAATGATTTGGGTGCGGGATGGATTGATCACCATACCGACTTACTCTTATTATTCGCCTTGCTATGTGGGATGGTAAATCTCAGTGACTTACCTATAGTAGAGAGACGACGATCAAAACCTTGTTTGAACATTAGAATGGTATAAGTATTCTTCCCTTGTACACGGCAGTTGTTGTCACCCGTAGGTTATACGGTGAGGTTCAACCCAGACCCGTTTTCTGCAGAAGAAACCATAAATTGTTGACCACCATGAGATATCGATAGCTAATTAGTATTGGCGCCAGACCCGTCAGCTAAGAAGACCCAGTCTCGGAATAACCTTACCAAGATGAAAGGACAGAAGAACTGCGGTAAAGGTTATGCCGCCACCGGAAGAGCCCAGAGAAGAATTTTTTTTCAGATGATCTGAGAAGACCAACACTGTCAGGAATAAGGATGGAGTATATGAGTATTGATGGAACCATAACCATGCTTCTAAGGGTGGTAGCACCCGAGACCCCGGAGACGAACGTTGGATTTTGAAGACCCCCAACCCTAACCTATTTCTTGCTAGCCTCTCCGAATCTCGAGGACGAGATTCATTTTAAGGGTGGTAGGTTTGTAACATCCCAAAATTCTAAATTTTGGAATGTTATAATAAATAGATAGTTTTGATTGATTGTTTGATTGATTGACTAAAAGTGAGTGAATTCGAAACTTTCTGAAAGTTAAATGAGAGGGAATAAAAGGACTTTCCCAAACTTTCATTTTGCTTTTATGATCTTCGTGAATTCAAATTCTTTTCATCACAAAACCCTGGAGAGAAGATGACATGACTTCTTTCATTTATTTAAATGACAAGGGGTGTTGAAAATATTTGAATCTCATCTGGAAAATATTTCCAATTCTGAAACTTTATGCAACTCAATGATTTTCACGAGAGAAGATAAAATGACTTCTTCAAAACATATGAAATATGAGTTGGGAGTTTCAAAAAATTTAATTCAAAGTTCTTTTGAATTTATTTTCAATTTGGAGTTTTTTGAGTTTTATTCAAATTATTTTTCTCCAAAAATAAAATATACGGAAAATAGGGTAACATGATTCCCTACATCAGAAAATTGGAGAGAAATAAATTTGAATTAATTTTGGTATTTTTAAAATGATTTTTATTGGATTTTATTAAACCAGTAGCACTCTTTGAATTATTAGAATTCATGTGTATTTTATTTAATGCTATAGAAATGTCCATGTTGTAGAAAATCTTTTTCCGCAAATTTTGGTATGTTATAAGCCTATAGTTTATTTTGATTTACTTAGTTTTATTTCTTTTCTTTAGAAAAACAATTGTTAAAAAAAAACCTTCACGCCGACTGGGCCGGCCCAGCTCCCATGCCAGGCCGCAGGCCCAGCCCACCTCCGCGCCCGTCCCCGAGCTCCCGCGGACTCCGCCGCCTGCACGCATCGCTGCCGCCGTGCCTGACTCGGCCACCTCCGCGCCGCCTTTGCTTTGCCCCTCGCCCACGCCATCGCCTCACCCCGCCGCCTTTAAATAGCGGAGCGCCCGCCCGCTCCTCCTTCTGCTGCTGCACCGCCCGCTGCCGGATCTCGCCGCCGCTGCCGCCTACTACCGCAAGCCGCTTGCTTTCGCCGCCCATTGTCGCGTCGCGCCTTACGCACCGCCGCTCATGCCGCTGCTGGATTGCGCCGCCCCGGATTCGCCGTCTTGCCTCGCCTCGCTCGCTGGAGCCGCGCCGCCCTCGCCGGAGCTCGAACAGATCCGCCGCCACAGGTTTTATTTTGCGAACCGGTATAACCGCCGAAACCCGCCTCGGTTTTTTTATGTTTCGGTTTTCTTCTTAGATCGGTTTTCTACAAAAAAAACCTAGTTCTATTTTTTTAGTCTAGTTATTTAGTGAACGATTCGTTAGTTAGGTTTCATAGCGAACGGTTTTCGTTCGGTAGTGTTCGGTAGCGAACGTTCGCTATTTATATTTTTCTTTTTCTGTTTAATTTCGGCCAGGGACCTATTCGTGATAATTTTCTTCACAGATTAGTCCCTGTACTTCAAACACTCACAACTTTTTGCTCGTTTGTCCAAATTCAACGAAACCAACGCCCACATCTTCGTTATGATCTGCTCTTTCCAGTAAAACAACTTAAACATGTTTTTGAAAGTTTAAAATTTGAATTAGATCAGATTTTATTTGAACTTCGTTTGTTCGTAACTTGAGTTTTAAAACTCCGTTTGAGTTGATTCTTTTTGCATATCGAAGCTCTTGAACTAAACTTTCTGATAAGGCCAAATACACATAGTTTTGGTACTGTTAGAAATTGTTTTATGCTGCAAGAGTCATTTGTTTGGTTTTGATGTTTTCCGAATCGTACTCTTCGTTCTTTCCGATCTTTTGAGTGATTGCTTATGTGTGGTTACTATTGCTTGATCACGATAGATTGACCGGAGTGTGACGAGTAGAACTATTAAGAGTTTTGAGTACGAATCAATCTTCATCAACATTGCAGGAAAGTTCACACTTTGATCATATCCCTTTTCATACCCAGTTTTATTGCATTAGTTCAATCTTCAAACATTGCATGGTTAGGATCTAATTAAATTGTGGGATGGGAAGTAGATGAGGTAGTACCTATTACCTGTTTTACTTATGAAACCTTTGGGAGTTACTTCTACGTTTGCTCATTATGCCATGCTATGCTAGTAGACGTGGATTGGGTGAGTGATATCCATGACAGATGTGAGTTTGTTAATTAATGGTTTATCTAAGGTGGCAACTTAAATACACATCTGGGTGGACTGAGGCACCTGGGGTTTCCAGGACTTGCCTGTTTTTCTTTTGGACCACCACCCAGGCTCAAAGGATCATAAGATAATTCATGCTAGTAACTTCCGTGTGCAGCCACAAGCCATTATGGCCTCTGGCATAGTTGACTAAGTCATGCGAACTCTTATAGTAGTAGACTAGTAGGTGTAGGGGATGTAGGTGTACCGGTCTACCCATCGTAAGGTGCTAGCGCTTCTGAAAGACTATGTCTTGGTCATCCGTTTCTCAAACACCATGCAGTGCGAGAAACCAAACGGAGGCGATCGAGTCTTGTGGGGAAAAGTGCGCAAACCTCTGCAGAGTGTACAAACTAATCATGATTAGCCGTGTCCCCGGTTATGGACAACTTGAGTATCTAGTACTTGAATATCATGTGAATCTCAACATGTTACTCTAATTTAATATTGTTGGGTTTGTTAATGATTACTTTTAGTTGGGATTGAGAATGCTGTCAACCATTCTCAATGTTTAACAACCACCATGATAGTTAAATAAATTTATTCCTTTGCAGTAGGGAAAAATTGGCTTTTCGCAAAAACAATATAACCGTAGAGCTTTTCCACCAGCCATATATGCATGTAGTGATAGATTTTTTTATTCATTGCTCTATGGTGTGAATTTGCCAGTACATTCAATGTACTGACCCTCTATGGCTGCAACGTCTCATGTTGCAGGATCTTACGACGAGTAAGTGATACGTTAGGGTTACGATTTCCTATACTCAACTTTTCCGTTGGTGTTGATGGGAATCCACAACCTTGTTGCTTCCGCTATTTTGGATTGAGGTAATAGTATTTACGTTACTTTATACATGTGATTTACCTCTGTTATAAATCCTCAAGTACTGTGTGTGTCAGCATACCGATCCAGGGATGACACGTAAGCACAGAGACTTGACCGTCTGAGGTCGGGTCGCTACATTCTTGGACCATAAGACACCCAGGAACCTTCGGGAGGAGGTCAGAGTGGCCACCAGTTGGCGACAAGCTCGGAAGGCATGCCCTGGGGGGGTGCCCCCGGGCTTGTGGACCCCCTGATGCGCCTCTAACCCTAATCTTTGTTATATAAATACCTAAATAATCCCCATAGACCAGAGGGCACACAAAAAATACTTTTTCGCCGCCGCAAGTTTCTGTCCTCGTGAGATCCCATCTGGAGGCCTTTTCTAGTACTCTGCCAGAGGGGGATTCGACCATGGAGGGCTTCTACATCAACCTTGTTGCCTTTCGATGATCTGTGAGTAGTTTACCACAGACCTACGGGTCCATAGCTAGTAGCTATATGGCTTCTTCTCTCTCGTTGATCTTCAATACAATGATCTCCCAGATGTTCTTGGAGATCTATTCGATGTAATCTTCTTTTGTGGTGCGTTTGTTGAGACCCGAAGAATTGTGGGTTTATGATTAGATTATCTATTAATATTACTTGAGTCTTCTTTGAACTCTTTTATGTATGATTAAGATAGCTTTTCATTTCTCTCCAATCTATTGATTTGGTTTGGCCAACTAGATCAATTTTTCTTGCTATGGGAGAGGTGCTTTGTATTGGATTCAATCTTGCGGTGCTTATTCCTAGTGACAGAAAAGGACATGACACATATTATATTGTTGCCATTGAGGATAAAAAGATGGGATTTGTTCATATTGATTGAATCTATCCCTCTACATCATGTCATCTTGCTTAAGGCGTTACTCCGTTCTTATCAACTTAATACACTAGATGCATTCTGGGTAGCGTTGATGTGTGGAGTAATAGTAGTAGATGTAGGCAGGAGTCGGTTTACTTGTCACAGACGTGATGCCTATATTCATGATCAATGCCTTAGATATGGTCATAATTATTTGCTTTTATATCAATTGCTCAATAGTAATTTGTTTACCCACCGTATGTGTTCTTTCAAGAGAGAAGCCTCTAGTGAATACTATGGCCCCCGGGTCTATTTTTATCATATTATTTTCAGATCTATAAAACCAAAAACCCCAAAATACCTTGTTGTAATTTATTTACCTTTATTTATTTTGCACTTTTATTTATCTTTTATACCTATCTCAATCAGATCTCATCGTTGCAAGTAACCCGAAGGGATTGACAACCTCTTTATCGCGTTGGGTGCAAGTATTTGTTTCTTTTTGTAGGTGCAACCATTGGTGACTTGTGTGTTCCTCCTACCGGATTGATATCTTGGTTCTCAAACTAAGGGAAATACTTATCTCTACTTTGCTGCTTCACCCTTTCCTCTTCAAGGCAAAAACCAACGCAAGCTCAAGAAGTAGCAATTGTGCTAGTGAGTAATTATGGTTTAGTAAGAATTTTGGTGTTGAGGTTTGTGATTCCTGAAGCATCTATGTATTTTCTTTCATTATGCTATGCAATTGGAGCATGATTTATTATTGTCTTCCTTATGAGTGGTGGTCGGGAATGAGCGATGGTCTTTTCCTACCAATCTATCCCCCTAGGGGCATGCGTAGTAGTACTTTGCTTCGAGGGCTAATAAACTTTTGCAATAAGTATGTGACTTATCTATGACTAATGTGAGTCCATGGAGAATACGTACTCTCACCTTTCCGCAATTTGCTAGCCTCTTCGGTACCGTGCATTGCCCTTTCTCACCTCGAGATGTGATGCATACTTCGCCAGTGCGTCCAAACCCAGTGGTATGGTACGTTGTATCAGACATAAGCCTGCTTATATATTCCTCAAAACAGCCACCATACCTACCTATTATGACATTTCCATAGCCATTACGGTATATATTGCCATGCAACTTCCACCGTTCGTTTTTATGACACACATCATCATTGTCATATTGCCTTGCATGATCATATAGCTGACATAGTATTTGTGGCTCAGCCACCGTTCATCATTTTTATACATGTTATGCTAGATCTTTGCACATCCTAGTACATCGCCAGAGGTATTTATATAGAGTCATATTTTGTTCTAGTATCAGTTGTAATTTTGAGTTGTAAGTAAATAGAAGTGTGATGACCATCATTATTCATTATTTGAGCATTCTCCCAAGTGAGGAAAGGATGATGGAGACTATGATTCCCCCGCAAGTCGGGATGAGGAACCAGATGAATAAAAGGGAAAGAACAAAAAAAAAGAGGCCAAAAAGAGCTCAACAAAAAAAGAAAAAAATGAGAGAAAAGAGAGAAGGGGTAATATTACTATCCTTTCCCACTTGTGCTTAAAAGTAGCACCATGTTTTCCATATAGAGAGTCTCCTATGCTTTCATTTTCATATAACTAGTGGGAATTTTTAATTATATAACTTGGCTTGTATATTCCAATGATGGGCTTCCTCAAATGCACATGATGCTTGCTATTCTTATGGCCATGATGCCAATATTAATGATGCTTATGGAGACGGGCTTGCTATTGTTCCTTGCGCTAATATATGAAATTATTGCTATTGCACCCACACTTGATATCTCCTTGAATGAAAAGCATGATTGCAATGATGTCCTTATAAATTCTATGAATGTTGGTTGTGCTAATGATATGCAAGTCTACAAGCTTGGGGATGATGATTTAATATGACCACTACTTATTGCAATGATCATGATTGGGGTGATAATGTTCCTTATGATCTTGAAAATTTGTTTAAGCCTCATGATGAATATGTTTGCGATAATATTGAAAGTGGGTTTGGAAGAGCGTCAACTTTAGGTAAAGATAATCCCACATATTTGGAGAGTGTTCAATCTTATGATTTTTTTATGAAAGTGGGCTTGGAGAGGTCATAATTTTATTTGATGATAATCCCACTATTCTTGAAGATTATAAAACTTTTATGCATGTGGATCATGAAGAGAAAATTTTATATGATAGCTATATTGTTGAATTAGATTATAATCCTACATGTAATTATTATGAGAGAGGAAAGTATGGTTGTAGAAATTTTAATGTTACTAAATTACTTCTCGTTATGTTGAGATTGTTATTGTTTATTTCTTCTTACTTCCATATATTATATACTTATTGTCTTAATAATTTGTTTGATTATAAAATTCGTATGCATATGAAGTATGTTAGACTTAAGTATGTTTGTAACATGTTCTATGATGCTCTCTTTGTGTTTCAATTATTATCTTTCATGTGAGCATCAATAAAATCTCAAGCCTATCTTGATGGCTATAAAGAAAGAGCTTGTTGGGAGACAACCCAATAGTTTTATTTTCTGTTCTGTAGTGTTTATGCAATTATAATTCTGTGTAAGACCTTTGTGATGGTTTGGAAGATTGTTGATTTGATTCCGTAAAAAAAAGAAACTTTTACATCCAGTAGTAGAATTGTTAAAAATCACTGGGAAACAAAAATTCTGAATTTTTTCCACTTTATTGATATAAAAATTGCACACATTGCTCTAATTTTTCAGAACTTTTGGAGTTACAGAAGTTTGGCTAAAGTCAAGTTCTACCTCTTGACCTTGCGTTGGTTTCCCTTGAAGAGGAAAGGGTGATGCAGCAAAGTAGTGTAAGTATTTCCCTCAGTTTTGAGAACCAAGGTATCAATCCAGTAGGATACGATGCACAAGCTACCGAATACCTGCACAAACAATCAAGAACCTTGCAATCAACGCGATAAAGGGGTTGTCAATCCCTTCACGGTCACTCGCAAAAGTGAGATCTAATAGAGATAGTAAAGTAAATATTTTTGGTATTTTTGTTGTATAGATTGGAAAGTAAAGATTACAAAAATAGTAAACAAGATTCAACAATATGGAAAAGAGACGCAATATAATGGAAAAGAGACCCGGGGGCCATAGGTTTCACTAGTGGCTTCTCTCGAGATAGCATGTATTACGGTGGGTGAACAAATTACTACCGAGCAATTGATAGAAAAGCACATAATTATGATGACATCTAAGGCAATGATCATGAACATAGGCATCACGTCCGTGTCAAGTAGAATGAAATGATTCTGCATCTACTACTATTACTCCACACATCGACCGCTTTCCAGCATGCATCTAGAGTATTAAGTTCATAAGAACGGAGTAACTCATTAAGAAAGATGACATGATGTAGAGGGATAAACTCAAGCAATATGATATAAACCCCATCATTTTATCCTCGATGGCAACAATACAATACGTGCCTTGCTGCCCCAACTATCACTGGGAAAGGACACCGCAAGATTGAACCCAAAGCTAAGCACTTCTCCCATGGCAAGAAAGATCAATCTAGTAGGCCAAACTAAACCGATAATTCGAAGAGACTTGCAAATATATCAAATCATGCATATAAGAATTCAGAGAAGAACCAAATAATATTCATAGATAATCTTGTTAATAAATCCACAATTCATCGGATCTCGGCAAACACACCGCAAAAGTGTATTACATAAAATAGATCTCCAAGAACATTGAGGAGAACTTAGTATTGAGAATTAAAGAGAGAGAAGACGCCATCTAGCTAATAACTATGGACCCGAAGGTCTGTGTTAAACTACTCATGCTTCATCGGAGAGGCAATGGGGTTGATGTAGAAGCCCTCCATGATCGATTCCCCCTCCGGCAGATCGCTGGAAAAGGCCCCAAGATGGGATCTCACGGGTACAAAAGGTTGCGGCGGTGGAAAAGTGGTTTCGTGGCTCCCCCTGATGTTTTAGGGTATGGGAGTATATATAGGCGAAAGAAGTACGTCGGTGGAGCTATGAGGGGCCCACGAGGGTGGGGCGCGCCTACCCCCCTGGGTGCACCCTCCTGCCTCGTGGCATTTCTGACTTCAACTCCAAGTCTTCAGGTTTGCTTTCGGTCCAAGAAAGATCATCGCGAAGGCTTCATTCCGTTTGGACTCCGTTTAGTATTCTGTTTCTGCAAAACTCTAAAATAGGCAAAAAAACATAAACTGGCACTGGGCCTCCAGTTAATAGGTTAGTCCCAAAAGTAATATAAAAAGCATATTAAAGCCCATTAAACATCCAAAATAGATAATATAATAACACATAACAATAAAAATTATAGATATGTTGGAGACATATCAAGCATCCCCAATCTTAATTCCTGCTCGTCCTTGAGTAGGTAAATGATAAAAACAGAATTTTTGATGTGGAATGCTACCTAACATATATATCAATGTAATTTTCTTTATTGTGGCATGAATGTTCAGATCCAAAAGATTCAAGACAAAAGTTTAATATTGACATAAAAATAGTAATACTTCAAGCATACTAACAAAGCAATCATGTCTTCTCAAAATAAAATGGCCAAAGAAAGTTATCCCTACAAAATCATGTAGTCTGGTTGTGCTCTATCTTCATCACACACAGTATTTAATCATGCATAACCCCGATGACAAGCCAAGAAATTGTTTCATACTTTTGATGTTCTCAAACTTTTTCAATCTTCACGCAATACATGAGCGTGAGCCATGGACATAGCACTATAGGTGGAATAGAATGGTGGTTGTGGAGAAGACAAAAAGGGAGAAGATAGTCTCACATCAACTAGGCGTATCAACGGGCTATGGAGATGCCCATGAATAGATATCAATATGAGTGAGTAGGGATTGCCTTGCAATGGATGCACTAGAGCTATGAGTGTATGAAAGCTCAACAAAAGAAAGTAAGTGGGTGTGCATCCAACTTGCTTGCTCACGAAGACCTAGGGAACTTTTGAGGAAGCTCATCATTGGAATATACAAGCCAAGTTCTATAATGAAAAATTCCCACTAGTATATGAAAGTGACAACATAGGAGACTCTCTATCATGAAGATCATGGTGCTACTTTGAAGCACAAGTGTGGTAAAAGGATAGTAGCATTGCCCCTTCTCTCTTTTTCTCTCATCTTTTTTTATTTGGGCCTTTTCTCTTTTTTTATGGCCTCTTTTTTTTATTTAGTCCGGAGTCTCATCCCGACTTGTGGGGGAATCATAGTCTCCACATCCTTTACTCACTAGAACAATGCTCTAATAATGAAGATCATCACACTTTTATTTACTTACAACTCAAGAATTACAACTCAATACTTAGAACAAAATATGACTCTATGTGAATGCCTCCGGCGGTGTATCGGGATGTGCAATGATTCAAGAGTGACATGTATGAAAAATTATGAACGGTGGCTTTGCCACAAATACGATGTCAACTACATGATCATGCAAGGCCATATGAGAATGATGGAGCATGTCATAATAAATAGAATGGTGGAAAATTGCATGGCAATATATCTTGGAATGGCTAAGGAAATGCCATAATAGGTAGGTACGGTGGCTGTTTTGAGGAAGGTATATGGTGGGTGTATGGTACCGGAGAAAGTTGGGCGGTACTATAGAGGCTAGCAATGGTGGATGGGTGAGAGTGCATATAATCCATGGATTCAACATTAGTAATAAAGAACTCACATACATATTGCAAAAATCTATTAGTTATCGAAACGAAGTACTACAAACATGCTCCTAGGGGGATAGATTGGTAGGAAAAGACCATCGCTCGTCCCCGACCGCCACTCATAAGGAAGACAATCAATAAATAAATCATGCTCCAACTTCATCACATAACGGTTCACCATACGTGCATGCTATGGGAATCATAAACTTTAACACAAGTATCTCTCAAATTCACAACTACTCTACTAGCATGACTCTAATATCACCATCTTCATATCTCAAAACAATCATAAAGAATCAAACTTCTCATAGTATTCAATGCACTTTATATGAAAGTTTTTATTATACCCATCTTGATACCCATCATACTAGGACTAATCTAATAACCAAAGCAAATTACCATGCTGTTCTAAAAGACTCTCAAAATAATATAAGTGAAGTATGAGAGATCAACAATTTCTATAAAATAAAACCACAGCCATGTGCTGTAAAAAGATAAAAGTGAAGCACTAGAGCCAATATTGTCTAGCTCAAAATATATAAGTAAAGCACATAGAGTATTCTAATAAATTCTGATTCATGTGTCTCTCTCCCAAAAGGTGTGTACAGCAAGGATGATTGTGGTAAACTAAAAAGCAAAGACTCAAATCATACAAGATGCTCCAAGTAAAACACATATCATGTGGTGAATAGAAATATAGCCTCAAGTAAAGTTATCGATAGACGAAGACGAAAGAGGGTACGCCTTCCGGGGCATCCCCAATGTTAGGATTTTGGTTGTCCTTGAATTTTACCTTGGGGTGCCTTGCGAATCCCCAATCTTAGGCTCTTGCCACTCCTTATTCCAAAATCCATCAAATATTTACCCAAAACTTGAAAACATCACAACACAAAACTTCAATAGAAAATCTCATGAGCTCCGTTAGTATAAGAAAATAAACCACCACTTTAAGGTACTGTAACTAAATAATTCTTTATTTATATTGGTGTTAAACCTATTGTATTCCAACTTCTCTATGGTTCAAGCACCCCGATACTACTCATAGATTCATCAATATAAGAAAACAACACACAAAAAACAGAATCTATCAAAAACAGAATAGTCTGTAGCAATCGGTAACTTTCGAATACTTCTGTAACTCTAAAAATTCTGAAATAAATTGGTGGTTGTGAGGAATTTGTCTATTAATCATCCAGAAAAAGAATCAACTTAAAAGCAATATTCTGTAAAAACGAAAGCTATTTTTGTAAGCACAAAAGTTTCTTTTTTTACAGCAAGATCGCAAAGAATTCACCCAAGTCTTCCCAAAGGTTCTACTTGGCACAAACACTAATTAAAGCATAAAACCACATCTAAAGAGAAGCAAGATGAATTATTTATTACTAAACAGGAGAAAAAGCAAAAATAAAATTGGGTTGCATCCCAACAAGCACTATCATTTAACGCCCCTAGCTAGGCATAAAAACACGAATAGATCTAGGTATTGCCATAATAATGATAGGGCAAATCACGAAAACTCATCTCATATTCCCTACGCTCAGCAGCAAGTTTCCTTTGTGGCAAGCAAAAGTAATCAAAAGGGCTAAATTTAATGGGACAAAATTCCCAAGATCAAGCTCGGGAGGAATTGGTTCCTCCTTTGGCCCTTCATATTGCACAACCAATTCGTCATTATAAGCATTCTTTTGGCAAAAAGTCATGAGCCTTTGTTTGAGAGAAAAACCTAACCCATTGGTCTGAATACCAAAATTATCATTAAGTTCATAAATCCTATCAGATAGAACATCGGTAGTGTCGGTGTCAAAACCGCGGATCTCGGGTAGGGGGTCCCGAACTGTGCGTCTAAGGCTAATGGTAACAGGAGGCGGGGGACACAATGTTTACCCAGGTTCGGGCCCTCTCTATGGAGGTAATACCCTACTTCCTGCTTGATTGATCTTGTTGATATGAGTATTACAAGAGTTGATCTACCACGAGATCGTAGAGGCTAACCCTAGATGCTAGCCTATGATTCTGATTGTTGTTCTTGTCCTATGGACTAAACCCTCCGGTTTATATAGACACCGGATGGGGTTAGGGTTACACAGAGTCGGTTATAGATAAGGAAATCTACATATCCGAATTGCCAAGCTTACCTTCCATGGAAAGGAGAGTCCCACCCAGACATGGGATGAAGTCTTCAATCTTGTATCTTCATAGTCCAACAGTCCGTCATAAGCATATAGTCCGGCTCTCCGAGGACCCCCTAATCTAGGACTCCTCAGTAGCCCCTGAACTAGGCTTCAATGACAATGAGTCCGTGCAGATTGTCTTCGGCATTGCAAGGCGGGTTCCCTCTCGAATACTCCAAAGAAGACCTTGAACACAAGAATCATGTCCGGCTCTGCAAACAAATTCCACATACCATTGTAGAGAGAACAATATTCCACAAGTCTAATCTGCTGACAACTTTCCCATAGCGTGACATCACGCCGTAGCCCGGTCATTATTCAAACCGTTTTCTCAATCTGCTACTGCACATCTTGCGAGGCGGTTTTATTGGCATGTCTTGTCGAAGCGAGATCGTGTCCCTTTTCACGGGATTTTCATCAATACGGGTGTTGGTAACCCAACTGCGCCATTAACACGGTGCTTGGGGAATAGGCGAGTTTCCAGGGCAAGTGGGGAGGCGCATGATACCTGCTGCCTTTATAAGGAGATAAGGATTCCCCTTTTCACCCACGCCTTCTTCTTCCTCTGCTCATCCATCTCTGTCGCTCGAGCTCCAGCACCCAAGCATTCGCCTTCTCCGCCCACAAAGGCCCTCCAAAAATGTCCGAATCTGGAGCAGGAGGTAGGTGGATGACCTCTACCGTCTAGGAGAAGGATATCAAGAAACTTCGGGAGGCCGGTATATCGCCAAGAAGATCGGCCACCGCCTTCCGTCGGCGGGACAGATTGTCCCTACTCCGGAACCCCACGAGAGGGTTGTATTCCTCCCTCACTTTGTCTGCGGGCTAGGGTTTCCACTACACCCATTCGTTCGTGGCATTATGTATTACTATGGGATCGACATTCATGATCTATCCCCCAATTCCTTCCTCAATATCTTGACATTCATCGTTGTGTGCGAGGCCTTCCTCCGCAAACCTCCACACTTTGGATTATGGCTGAAGATTTTCAATGTGAAGCCCAAGGTAGTGAACGGCAAGCACGTTGAGTGCGAAGGAGCCATGGTAAGTAAGATGCCCAACGTCACATGTCTGTCAGGTACCTTCAATGATTCCGTCAAAGGGTGGCAATAATAGTGGTTCAATGTCACTTAGCCACACGGCACAAAATGGGTGGCAGCTCCTAGATTGCGATCCGGAGCTCCATTGTGGCTTACGTCCTGGCCCAAGAAGGGCCTAAACTGGTCTTTGCTAGATGAGGTGTCGGTGCTCCAGGCGCATGTCAAGGGTATGGAAGACAAGAATATCAAACTTGTCAACATAGTCCAGGTGATGTTAGTTCACCGGATTCTCCCTTGTCAACACAGGGCTTGTAATTTATGGGAATTCGACACCGCCAAGCACCAGACCCTACTGGGGTTATTTGACTCATCGCACAAAGACATCTGGAAGGTGCTCTTCAAGTCCGGCAAATCGTGGCCGGATTCAGCCGAGGACCGTGGGTACCAACTATCCCGACCCGCGAGTTCGGTAAGTTTTCATATGTTGGCAAGTCATGTGCTTTATCTACATAATCCGAGGGAAATGCTTAACGTGTCTTCCCATAACTCTCCTAGGGCTGGACGAAGAAGGCAGGGCGGATCTACTGTCCGGCCTTGCTATCAGAAGAACCAGCTGGGCCACTTCCGACGAAGATGCTGGTCCCGGCACCTTACAAGGGGAAAATTTGACAGATTTGACCTATAGACGAAATCAAATCACAAAATGAACTGTCCATGAAACTATTTCACGCGGCTGACCCGTGGCGCCTAGCTCTCGGTATTGCACTAGTGCTGGCCTCGGAGCTAAGCGCTGCACTAGTGCAATGCCCGGAGCTAGGCGCTACATCATAGTGTGGCGCCTAGCTCTCGGCCTTACCTGTGACTTAGTAATTTTCAACACATGGATGCGACGCTGGCCGTGTAGCGCCTATCTACGGCGTTGCCGCGAAGTAGTGTGGCGCCGTCGTGTCGGGCGTTACACAAAAAGGTCAGCCGCGTGAAATAGTTTCACGGACAGTTCATTCTATGATTTGATTTCGTCTATAGGTCAAATCTGTCAAATTTGCCCCTTACAAGGCACCGAAAAGAAAGCCGAGAAAAAGGCCAAAGAGACCAGGGGCAGCCTTCATCGCCAAGGCACTTCGGACGTAATATCCGAAGACTCCGAGGTCCACTCTTCCTCCAAAGAGGATGAGGAAGAGGAGGAAAGCCAATCCCCCCAGCGAGGGGAAGAAAGAAAAGGACGGAATCCACACACTTGGAAGCTGAGTCGCCTAAGAAGGGAAAAACTCCCTTCAAAGGAATGCGCCATCGCCACCGAAGCAGCCCAGAGTGGGATCCCAGGGTCCAGCCCCTGGTGAAATCGTGAGTATATAAAATCCGGACATGTTTGTGCGTCCAGACTCACTATCGTATAGCGTGTAACACCTTGAGTCATGCCCTTTTTTGCAGTCCGGCCAGGCCCCGCGCCGAACAATCCTCATCAGAGGATTTACTGGGTTCGGATGCTATAGACAGCGGGAGACCCTCGACGGCCCCCTCCCCAAAACACGTGAATGACACCGAGGTATCGTCTCAAAGGGACCCAGGCCGAGGAGGGAGCGGAAAGACCGTCAAGGCAGCGCTAGAGGGTCAAACCTCGGCGGCTGGACACACGGGAGAAAAGGCTCCCATGGACACTAGCAGTGGGGGCTATCTTAAATTCGGCCCCCAGTCGGACCCAATTCCGGAGACCAATACGGCTCCGGAATCAGGCAAGCGACCTCCCTTGACAGGAGGTGTGCGCCTATTCCACCGTCAACCTTGCCCAACCAGAGGTGCCGGATACCTTATCAGCCGCGTTGAAGAGCGCCTCCATCATTGAATAACACTGTGCCCTTATGGGCGCAGTGATTGAGAAGATTCAGTCTGCCGAAAGTCGCCTGACTGAAGCTTGCATCAGCCTTATAACGGGCTTTGAGGTATGTTGTGAGGTTTCATAGAGTGTCATAGTATAGATAGTAGCCCATTATACACTGTTCGGTGTTGGAAAGAAAAAACCGGACAGAGGATCAAATATATGTTTTCAGGAGACTTACCTTGTGGTACCTCTCCCTCTTTTGTTTTTTCTATGCAGGCATCTGTAGTGACCGCCACCTCTCATACTACGGAAGTCTCCAGACTGAAGCAGAGTCTAGAGCGGGCTGAAGAAGAACTCGGCCAAGTGAAGAAGCAATTGGAGGATAACCAAGATATGCAAAAAACCTTGTTCTCATTCAGCGCAAATGTAATTGAGTATGACAAAAAAATCAGGATGTGCTCTAGGAGCGATGGACGAAGTCGAAGCTCTTAAGAAGGCGGTGCCGAGGCCGAGAAGAAGGCAGCCACCGAGCAGGCCCTTCGTGAAAAGCACGAGGCCAGTGTCGGTGTCAAAACCGGCGGATCTTGGGTAGGGGGCTGTCGGTGTCAAAACCGGCGGATCTCGGGTAGGGGGTCCCGAACTGTGCGTCTAGGCGGATGGTAACAGGAGACGAGGGACACAATGTTTTTACCCAGGTTCAGGCCCTCTCGATGGAGGTAATACCCTACGTCCTGCTTGATTAATATGGATGATATGGGTAGTACAAGAGTAGATCTACCACGAGATCAATGAGGCTAAACCCTAGAAGCTAGCCTATGGTATGATTGTTGAGATGTAATGTTGTGTCCTACGGACTACAGCCCTCTGCGGTTTATATAGACACCGGAGAGGCTAGGGTTACACAGAGTCGGTTACAATGATAGGAGATCTACATTTCCGTATTTCCAAGCTTGCCTTCCACGCCAAGTAAAGTACCTTCCGGACATGAGTCGGAGTCTTCAATCTTCTATCTTCGTAGTCTGGGAGTCCGGCGGATATTGATAGTCCGGCTGTCCGGACACCCCCTAGTCCAGGACTCCCTCAGTAGCCCCTGAACCAGTCTTCAATGACGATAAGTCCGGCGTGCATAACGTTTGGCATTGCAAGGCGGGTTCCTCCCTTGAATAATCCGGAGAAGATAATGAACACCAGGATAGTGTCCGACTCTGCAAAATAATTTCCACAATCCAACGTAGAGAGAATAAAACATATACACCGATCCAATCTGCTGACGTATTATGCGGCATGACATCACACCGGCACCAAGCTTTTTGTTTGAATTACCGTACCACTTCGGCACGTTTAGTGAAGCGGTTTCCTTGGCACGTCCTGTCGAAGCAGAGATCGTGTTCCCCCTTATTCTGGGATTCTCATCAATACATGCGTGGGTAACCCAACCGCGCCATTGATGGTGGCGCTTCGGGAGATGAGCGAGTTTTACGAGGCCGGTGAGGGACGCATAGTTTTGTCCGCCTATAAATAAGGGATAAGGTTTTACCTTCTCACCTACGCCTTCTTCCTCCTTTGCTCATCCATCCCCACGAACCCAAGCTCCAACGCTCAAGCTCGCGCATTCCGCCTCGACCCTTCTCCGAACATGTCCGGAGGGGGAGGCAAGTGGATGACCTCCACCGCCAAGGAGGAGGATATCACCAAGCTGCGCGACGCCGGATACCTTTCCGAAAACATCGCGCATCGGCTGCCCGGCAGCGGGCAGCTCGTTCCTACCCCAGACCTCACGAGAGGTCGTTTTCCTTCCCCACTTCCTCCGCTGACTGGGCTTTCCGCTCCATCCATTCGTCCGGGGCTCATGTTTTACTACGTCCGGATTTCCACGATCCGGCGCCAACTTCATCCTCAACATCTCGGCGTTTATCGTCGTGTGCGAGCCTTTCTCGCATCCGCCCCACTTCGCTGTGGCTCAAGACCTTCAACGTCAAGCGAAGATCGTGAAGGGGCGCAAGCTGAATCTTGGGCGCTATGTTGGGCAAGCTGCCCAACGTCCCTTAACTAGAAGGGACCTTCGTGGACTCCGTCAAGGGTGGCGATCGGGGTGGTTCTATATCACCGAGCAGCGAGCCTACATGGGCGGCGGCCCCAATTTAGATCTGGAATCCCCGCAGCTCACCTCACGGAAAGAGAAGGGTTTGTAGTGGGGCGACCGGTGGAGGTGACGGACTTGAACTGCATCAAGAAGCTGGTGAGCAATGGGCTCCGGATCGTCGGCGTGGTCCAGTCATGCTCCTCCGTGATTCTCCCATGCCAAGAAAGGGCATTTAATCTGGGAGTTTAATCCGAACAGCACCAGACGTTGAGCGGGCTCTTGATACAACATACTGAAGGGGCACGGAGGGTGCTGTTCAAGAGCGCTGATCGCCAGATCCGCCGACCAAGACCGCGATTCAGCTTGCGATCTCCGTCGGCGGGGTAAGTGATTCGACCCCATTACGGGACACTCGTAGTAATTAGATTGACTCTAGCGAGGTTTTTAATCGACCTCTTCCTTTGGCAGAATGGATGGAGAAGGCCGAGCTGCTTATTAGCCCGGCTCCCATGCGGAAGAACGATGAATGCCCAATTAGCAAGGCTGCTGGTTCCGGCACCATACGTGGTGCCGGAGAAGAAGGCCAAGAAGGTGGCCGCGGGGACTCGAAAGAGTTCCCGCAATCAAGCGTCTGACGACGATGAGGACTCCTCCCCCGAAGACGAGAAGGAGGAGGAATACTCTCTCCCAGAGGAGGGAGAGAAGAAGAGGAAGGCCTCCCCACTCGGGGCGGCCGAAGGGTCCAAGAGGGGGAGAACCATCCCCCCGGACAGCTTCGCCAACATCAGCGTTGGCGAGGAAGAGTGGCCTCCAAGGACCCGGCGTCCGGCAAGATCATAAGTATCCGGATCATTCATATGCCGTATTATAGTATGTCACGCAGATGTCCTTCTAATGCCGCCTTGTTTCTTTAGTCCGGCGGTGGCGACTTTCCGACTCGATGAGTGGAGTCGTTGGCGCCGTCGGATGTAAATTCCATCCCGACTGCCTCTACCCCACGCTACCGAAGACGACGAGGCGGAATCCCATAGGGGGCGCGCCAGAGGAGGCTCGGGGCGCGTCATGCAGCCTCCGGACTTTGTGCGGACTCTACTCCGGAACCGTGGCGGTTCAGTCCGGCGAGCAGCCCTCGAAGGAGGGGGGACCGTGGCGCCGCGCCTCCGTCCCAATTGGAGGCACTGGGCGACCTCTTGGGCGCTCAAAGCGCCTCCATCGAAAGAACACCGCACTCTCATGAGTGCGGTGATTGAAAGGTCCATCTCGCCAAGGGTGGGCTGACCAAAACTCGCAACAGCCTTCTAACAGGCTTTGAGGTAAGAATTTTAAAATTAAGCAATATAATACCGCATAGACAAGAGTTCTCGATGCTTAGTCCGGTGTTGGAAAGAAAAGCGGACTAAGTATCTTCTAACAAGATATCTGTGGGTTTCTAAAATATGTCAATATGGGTTTGCAGGCGTCTTGTTGACCTCTGCCGCGTGTGTTGGAGGTCGAGGCGCTGAAGAAGGACCTTGGCGGTCGGAGCAAGAGCTCGCCATGCCAAGAGGCAGCTCAAGGAAAAAGAAGGTAAATAACACCACTTTAAATATGCACCTTACAGAAAAGGGTTTTGGTTGCAAACAAGATTAACAAGGATAATATGTGCAATGCAGGGGCCACTAACGAGGTGGCAGCCCTCAAGGATGCCGTGTCCGTGGCCGAACGCAATGCGGCCACGGAACGGACTGAGCGAGAAAAGCAAGCGGCGCTAGTGGCGGAAGTTCGGCAAGAGCTCCAGGCTCTCATGAAAAAGCATGAGAGATTGGAGCGTGACTCCAAGACCCGAGAGTTCGAGCTTGCCTCGGCTCTCGATGGGGCCGAGTCCGCCAAGGCCGAGGCCCAAAGGGCCCGTATGGAAATAGAGGACATGAGGAAGATAGCAGCGGGTAAGGCGTTTTTCATGCAGAGCAAGCATGTTAATGTAAATTACCGGATACTTACCCGAATCGGAGCTCTCGGGGGCATTTGCGGATCTGCCAGCGTAGTCGTCCGATGCCGTTGTGTTCTATCGTGGCGAGGAGGGAGCTCAGCGAGAGAAGGTCTTCGGTCTCGATCTGTTGAGGCCGCCATCCAGTGCCCCCAAGCGACCAGGTGAAGCAGCTGGTCGAACTCCTAAGGTAGCCGAGGAGGCCATGAAGGGCCTCACAGTCCGGTATGGCCGGGCAGGCCTCGCCTGGCAGCTACTTTGGCCTAGTCTGGCGGCTAGTTGATCGTGCCCAAGGCTGGATGTGATCAGCGATCCGCTTTATTGAAGGCGCTCGTCGAGCCCTTGCCCGCATAAAGGTGCAATGGGGCAAGCTGGATGCGGAGAAGCTCTCACGGATCCGCCGCCGCCGCGCGGCAAGGAGCACCGTCTGCGGGGGCGTTATTATAAAGTTGTCTGAAGGGAGCCAGCGATATCGCGGATGAGTGTCCCCTAATGTAATCCTTGAGTGAACTCATTGTGTGTTTATCGGTCGCCAAAAACTTCGTTTATATGCGCTATGAGCAACGCTTTGTTTAATTTCAAATATTACCTTCTATGCGGCCGTTTATTAAATCGAGAGATGGCAAGTCGTTGGCTTCACCCCCAAGCCATGAGTCTTTGGGGTGTTCGGTGATAAACTTGAGCACTCTTGTTCCCATCTTTGGGTCCATCTAGGAGGCGCTCAACCACGACGAACAAAGCGACGGACTTATAATGCTTAAACACTCTCACTTAGCCATAGAATTCTATAATTTTAAATTTCGGCGAAGCCCCTGGTATTCGGAAGACCGAATCCGGGGCGCTATCCACGCCTTCGTCGGACATCATCCGGAACTTCGCTCGAAGCGGCATGAGTCTTTAGGGACCCGAAAAGACCTCTCGAACAGCGACCAGTCTCTCGCCTTATCATGCCAGTCAGTTTTAGCTTTCTCCACTGAGGCGTTAACCCGGCCGAACCGGGGCGCAATCGCAGTGGTTCTCCTAGTGCTACCTTAGCCGACGGAACGGAACGTAAGGCACCAAAACATAGGAGCCGGCAAACCCAACTATTGACCCAAGACATGATTCGGAGCTGATTCATATAATGCTATAAGTTCGGGGTGCCGCACTTGTGAAAGTGTTCGGACTTTAATCACACCGTAATATGGGGAACAGAAGCCCCTGGTGTATTCGGCCGTACCAAAATGTACGGGTGCAATATGTCATATAGTGAACATTTGTAAAGGATAACGCAATTGCCATGAAAAGGTAATAAACTTGCAAAAAGGGAAGTGCTGCGTTATATATGATGGAAGGTCTGCTAATAAAGCGGTGATACAAATAGTCTTGTAAGCAAGGGATTAGGACTAAATTAACATGTCCCCTCGAGGATAAGCTGCAGACTTGGTGTATGTAATTGAATTTAATGCTCGTAATGGAGACCACACAGTGTTAAATGCAGCCTTCTTTAATCACATTGTTGTATCGTGAGTTCGGCAAGTTAGCCGATGGGCAGGGCTTCTATTTGGTAGAGTCCTGCATATATAAAAAGAAAAGATAAAAAATAACACCAAGGGGCGCTAGCAGAGCCTCTGTGTGATCGAGCCGCACTCTTCAATCCTTGAGGTTAAGCCCTCCCTGCGCCCATGGTATCTCCAAAGCGTAATGGTGTCTGCGAGTGTTATACTTGTGATCATCTGCTGGCGAGGGGGGGCCACATTACTCTGGCGATGCTCCGATCGCGCCAGTTGTCTTAGTTAGTATTGCTCGGGCGCGCTTTAATGTGTCGGCTTTTTAGTTGCGGACTGAGAGTTGTCGTGGGAGGCTGCTCTGTACTTCCGCCGCGAGAGCATTGTATGTTCCTCCGTTCGGAGGGCGTTCCGTATTCCCATTGACCGTAATCACTCCACGAGGGCCGGCATCTTGAGCTTTAGGTATGCATAATGCGGCACGCGTTGAATTTTACAAGCGGTGCGTCCGGCGCAGGCATGATAGCCGCTATGGAGCGGGACTATATCGAAGATTAACTCTTAACCGGAAATTATCCGGTGATCCGAAGACCACTTCGGTGTGATGAGCCTGTCTGATTGGCTTCCACACAGGATGACACCTTTAAAGGTTGTCTTTGTAGGTTTGATCTGGATGGGTCTATGCCCATTTTATGCCTGTGTCACGATAAAGCAGGTTCAGGCTCTTTGCCGCCGTCCATCGGGACTCGGTGAGTGAAATCCATCGACAATTGGGTCTAGGACCAATGCGGCGAATCCGCCATGGCGTATGCTAGTCGGATGGTCTCGTCGATCGAAAGTGATCGGACGGGAGGACCATGGATTGAACTTGAGGCGGCTCGCTCCATCGCGTAGGCGTCCCATAGTCGCGCTTCCTCTCCCTCTTGGGTATATGGGTCGCGTAAATCATATTCACCGTCCGCACTTGCGAAGAACCCTTCATCTCTGTTGTTCGTGGCGGGTCTCATCCTCGTCGTCGCTATTTAGCCCCTTGTCATTGTGTTCGGCAATTAACTTGCGGCCTGCTGAACACCCAACAATGTCTATTGGTGTGATTAGCTGGCTTTCGGGGTGCCATGTATCGGCATGGCGGTCGAGTATTCATCCAGATTGGGCGGGCGGAGTTGTTCTTTTAAATGGCTTCTTCCGTTGACGGGTTTGGAGCCTCGGAATCCGGCATTGACTGCCGTATCCTCTTTATCGTCGCCGTTAATCGGGCGTTTGTTTTGATTCGACGTGACCTGCCGTGATTGTCCTTGGAGTCGGGCTGCGAGAATTTTTGCGGAGATTATTGCTGCGGGCTAGCCAGCTGTCCTCTCCAGCAAAGCGGGTCATTAATGATGTGAGGGCTGCCATGGATTTGGCTTCTCCTGCCCAGTGCGGGCTAGCCATTCGTCCGGATGTTGTGTTTGAAGGCTGCGAGGGCCTCCGCATCTGGACAGTCGACGATCTAGTTTTTCTTCGTCAAGAATCGCGTCCAGAACTGTCTGGCCGATTTGTCTGGCTGCTGAATAATGTGGCTTAGGTCATCGGCGTCTGGTGGTCGCATCGTATGTACCTTGGAAGTTATCAAGGAACGCGCCTCGGTCTTCCCAACACCCAATCGACTCTGCGGGCAGGCTATTAAGCCAGTGCGAGCTGGTCCTTTAAGCTTGAGGGAGATATTTGATGGCGTGCGGATCGTCGCCCGGGCCATATGGATGTGGAGAAGATAATCTTGATCCACCCCGCGGGTCTGTTGTACCATCGTAAGATTCGATGTTCACGGGTTTGAACCCTTCGGGATCTGGTGATCCATTACTTCATCGATGAAGCATAAGCGGGTGTCTGGCGCCCTGTATTGAGCAATATCGCGGCGCAACTCGAGGCGCTGTCTACTATGTTCGGCCCGGCGGCGTTATGTCCGTAGACGGTATTAAATCGTGGGTCGTAGGGCGCCCACGTGATCCATAGATGGATCTGGATTGCCTTGCTTTGTCCTCAAGATGTCTCGCAAGTCCGTAGCGTTCCTTTTGGCCGTACTCTGGATCGATATCGAGTGCGGTCTTGGCTGGGGCCTTGAATGCCTCTCTGTCGCGATCCAGGGCGGTCGGTCAGCCATGTCGTCTTGCTGGTGATAAAGGTATGTATGCTTCCTCCTCTAATCGGGGAGCAGCTTGCGTCTTAGGTAACTTTTGGAGGGAGTTCGAGTTTATACTCTTGACGCGAGGACCTCGGTCCATCGATCGGCTAGCAGATCTTGATCAGCTTGAAGCCTGTTGCTGCTTTTTCTTTAGGCTATTTGCCGTGGCTATGAGTCTGCGCCTGAAGCGCTCTTGTTCGACGGGATCCTCGGGTATGACGAATCCGTCATTGTTGAGGCTCGCTTCGTCTTCAGAGGGAGGCATATAGTTATCATCCTCAACCCCTTAAATGCGCCGCCTGTCGTGAGGGCTTGCTTGCGTCCTCATGCGCTGAGTCTTGCGAGGAGGATCGTCTTGGCACTCTTGGTGTTATTGTCTCCGTGCGGATTCTCCATTCTTGTTGTGGCGGGATTTAGAGCGGCGCCCGGCCTTGGCGTTCTGCTGCTTCTTCAAAGAATCTTCCTCCGCTGCTTTTTCGCCATCCCCTTCTTTGGGGTATCCACCATGTAGGCGTCGTATGACGAGGTGGCCTTCCAAAGGTGTCCGTGGGCGCTGGGTCTGATCGTCTTGGCATCATCGTCCATAGCGTCGATGTCCTCGGAGTCGTAGTCTAGCATGTCGGTTAGATCCTCGGCAGTGGCTACAAAGTGGGCGGTGGGTGGGCTCGAATTCCTTCATCGTCCAGAACTCCAACCGTCCCGGCCATAGTCGGCCAGATTCTCTGATAGCGAGAGATGCTTGAGAATTCAAGATATCGCCAAAAGCGAGTGTTGAAAGATGTCATGGCGGTGAATTCCATAACCGCGCCTAATCTGCTTAATTGGCGGGGCGCGGGAGGCTCGAGTCCGCGAGTCGGCGCCTCGGGATCATGAGTTTCGCAAGGGACAAAATTGGTATTCGCTCCATCGCCGTAGATGTTGAAGCCCGGTGGCGTCTATCCACCGACCCTCATCATGGGCAATCGGCTCGGGTAAGTGGCCGGGCGGATTCGATCTTGACCACCAAAGCACCGCTCAGCGGCGAGCTAGATCATGCCCATCGTCGCGGTCTTGTGGCGCTTGGCTATGGCTCGAGTCTATCGAAGATCAAGTCTCCGCGATCATCGGCCGTGAAGTTTAAACTTCGAATCGACTGACGGCGAGGCGTAGCTTCGATCTGCTCGGATGGCCAAGAGAATTGGCCCGCAGATACAAAGCCGCCCGAATCTGAAGATCTGTCCGGGAGAAAAGTCTCACCACGGACAGCGTTGAAGGTTGAAGATGCCATCGAGCCTATTGGCGGCGACGAGAGGAACTCTCAATGAAAGCACCAATGTCGGTGTCAAAACCGGCGGATCTCGGGTAGGGGTCCCAGCTGTGCGTCTAGGCGGATGGTAATAGGAGGCGAGGACACAATGTTTTACCCAGTTCGAGGCCCTCTCGATGGAGGTAATACCCTCGTCCTACTTGATTAATATTGATGATATGGGTAGTACAAGAGTAGATCTACCACGAGATCAATGAGGCTAAACCCTAGAAGCTAGCCTATGGTATGATTGTTGAGATGTAATGTTGTGTCCTCGGACTACTGCCCTCTCCGGTTTATATAGACACCGGAGAGGCTAGGAATTACTGAGTCGGTTACAATGGTAGGAGATCTACATTTCCGTATTGCCAAGCTTGCCTTCCACGCCAAGTAAAGTACCTTGCGGACACGAGCCGGAGTCTTCAATCTTCTATCTTCGTAGTCTGGGAGTCCGGCGGATATTGATAGTCCGGCTGTCCGGACACCCCCTAGTCCAGGACTCCCTCAGGGGCCCCGAACTGTGCGTCTAAGGTTAATGGTAACATGAGGCAGGGGACACGATGTTTTACCCAGGTTTGGGCCCTCTCGATGGAGGTAATACCCTACTTCCTACTTGATTGATCTTGATGATATGAGTATTACAAGAGTTGATCTACCACCGGATCATAGAGGCTAAACCCTAGGAGCTAGCCTATGATTCTGATTGTTCTTGTCCTATGGACTAAACCCTACGGTTTATATAGACACTGGAGGGGGCTAGGGTTACATAGAGTTAGTTACAAAGAAGGAGATCTATCATCCGAATCGCCAAGCTTGTCTTCCATGCAAAGGAGAGTCCCATCCAGACACGGGACGAAGTCTTGAGTCTTGTATCTTCATAGTCTAGCAGTTTGGCCAAAGTATATAGTTCGGCTGTCCGGATACCCCCTAATCCAGGACTCCCTCAATAGCCCCTGAACCAGGCTTCAATGATGATGAGTCCGGCGCACAGATTGTTTTCGGCATTGCAAGGCGGGTTCTTCTCCAAATCCATAGTACCTGTTGTAGCGAACAGTATCTGTCTTCACATCAATGTTGTATTCCTCGGCTTCTGTGCTTCAATAATGGCCATCTCCATGTGTCGAGCGAATACGAGGAGTGGGAGCATTTTGACATTAGCCACCCCGACCCTGCAGGCAAACCGTCCATTTGAAGAGACGGGAATCCTCAGATCAAAATCTCACCTTCTTCCCTCAAGCAAGCATTCAACAGAGCGCATCCGGAAAAAAACATTCTATCATGGCCAGTCGCTGCAGCTCCTCTTCTCGCCCCTAGCTCTTGCCAGGCAATTGGGAAAAATGTTCTGTCCCCCACAACCGTTTAGTAGAGTTGCAGACCCAAGGGTTTCTTCCACCGGCGTACATGGTCCCCGTCCGAGCCAGACTAGCCACCTACAACGCCGGGGTGCAATCAGAGAGATCTCCAAACTCATCTCAGGGGGAGCGGGTATGCTTCATCCCATATTTGCTAAGAGGCATCGGGTTTCCAATCCACCCATTCCTCCGCGGGCTCCTGGAGTTCTACGGCCTCTAGTTGCATAACTTTACCCCTGCCTCCATGCTGCATATCGTAGGATACGTTGCCCTCTGTGAATTATTCCTGGGCTGCGAAGTTCACTTTGATTTATGGAAGAAGTTATTATGCCTCGTCCCCCGTAATCAGGGGGGTCTATATATCAAGTGGGCGGAGCCAAAATATGGCGCGTCGCCCAGACCGGATACCTGTCCGGCACTCCAAAGAAGGCATCTGAAGACTAGCCCTCGGAGTGGTTTTATGTAGATGACTTTCCCCTTCGGGACCCAGTCGAACGGGCCTTCCTGAGTTTAGTAACGCTTCGCTGAAGAAGCGCCAAAGTTGGCGCCCTTGGAGCCCTCAGGAGGAAGATACCAGAGAAGTCCACTTCCTGATGAGCAGGATAAAGATACTGGCCCTGTCAGGACTGACAATAGTCGAGGTTATATCAATATGCATATTGCGGGGGGTGCAGCCACTTCAATATCGGGGGTAGCCCATGTGGCACTTCAACGGGGAAGACGACGCCACCCGCTGCGGTCGTAAAGGTCCGGATTCCGCCGCTGCTCTGGCAAGAATACTGTCCGATTTATATAAAGGAGAAGACGAAGAGTTCCTCCGTATCAAACCGCAGGATGGATTCTCCATGTACAACTCCACAAGCTGGGTAAGCCGTTACTCTTTACTCAATTCTATACATTCCTAAGCCCTTCATCACAACCATTTACCTTGATATCTCTAAGCAGGAACTGAGGAAGGCCGTGAAAGAGTTCAACAGCCCCTCTCCGCAGCCAAAGGATCCTGGTCGGGCCCTCGACCCCGGACTTGAAGAAGATCCGGATATATCTATGGAGCTTGTTGACGGGACATTTTATCAGGCCAGCTGCGATGGCGCCTTGCTGGCTATTATCGCCGATTATCCCGAGCTGCTCCCTGCGTCACGTGTAAGCAAAGCTGAAGCCTTAGCCTCTGAAGAGGATTCCTTTGTTATACCATGCCTTAAGCACAAATATCGTATGACGACCATCAGAATGCGGCGCCGAGGCCCTGGGGGCTCGTCAGCAAAGGGCGTCCAGGCCAGGCAGGCTCAAGAGGAAGGCGGTTAGGGTCGAAACGCCGTCGTAGAGGTACAGTTAAAATCTGCTATGTGATTATTATGTTTAAAATGTGACAGCATCCTTCGTGTCCTGGCAGAAAGAGTAGTCGCCGGACTATATCTGGAGATCCTGCCGGTCACGCCTCCACCAGCCGGATTCCAGAACCGGTTTCAAGAGAGGCAGCCAATGCGGGGCCGATGCCGAATTATCCTCCGACCGAGGACGCGGATAGGCTCTCCGCCTCGAATTCCGAAGTAGAGAGTGCCATGAATCACCGGTGCCGACGGGCCATACTTCTCAATGGTATCTTTTCCGAAGAGGCATTCAATGCCTTCAATTCAGGAGACAAATACATCCGAGCTGCCCAAGATGGACTAGCCCAAGCGACGGACCAGTATGCAAAAGATATACGGGTAAGAAAATTACCAGTATGCAAAAGATATACGGGTAAAAAAATTGATAAGCATGTATATCAGTAGCCCCTGAGACTTGAAACAATTGGAACAACTGATTTAAGGATCATTGTATGCACTGGTTCTTGTAGAGAAGAATACCCATTTTTCTCGAGAGCTAGAGGAGTGCAAGACCCAGCCGACGGCCGCGGTTGCCAAACTAGAGGAATCCCAGAAGGCCTCATCTGGTAACGCTTGTCTCAATAGAGAAATTTCAAGGACATACACCAGTTAGTATTTGGCTTGCTTTGTAAGTCTAACAGAAAATTTTGCAGACAATCCCGGGGAGAATCCGGAGATCGGAAAAGATAGTGAGTCACATCTCCAAAGACAGCTAAGGGCTGGCGAGCGTGTGCTTACGCAAGTTAGGCATGAGAAAAATAATCTCCAAGATGCCAACATCCTGCTGGGCGTCGAATTAGCAGATGTTTGAGCTCAGCTTGCGGACTCCGTGAAGAACAGGAGGCTTTGTCGCGGCATTTATGGTAAGTGCTCAAATGAACTGCATTATAGTTCGATGAGGAAGCGTATTAAAAGAGTTTATGTCTGTAGGTATACTGACGGGCCGTCATGAAGAGGAGATGCCCGGGTCCGCAGGCGATTTGCTGCAAGATCTCACACAACTGCATGGACGAGCTCGGCAGGTGATGCAAGGTATTGCCCAGGCCTTGTCGCCATCCGCTTCCCTGCCAGGAGGCATGGGGGAGCTCGTGGATATGCTCAAAGGATCACGGTGGTGCTTCCGATTATGGAAGATATCGGCCTGCCGGCAAGGTGCAAGGGAAGCCTGGGCCATGGTGAAGACGCGATACGCCAAGGCTGACCCAAACCATATGGCTGAAGTTGGACCGGTGGGGCCAGATGGGCAAGAGATTCCCGTAAGTCTGATGTATGACCAAGTAGCGTTAGCTTCAAAGTATTCCCAACAGGATTGTAGGCTAGATAGCCTGTTGGATGGTATAGAGGAAGAATATAGCCAGTCCAAGTGACTATGTAATTCAATGGACATATCAATCCCTAGCGGATTAAAAATCATTTGTCATGGCGGACCTTTTCGCTTCAGCCCCCGGACCCGACAGTCCAGGGTGTATCCGAATACCCGCTTAGTTATATAAAACCGGGGTATGCGTGGAAACCAAGCGTAGGGGTCATAAGTGCTTGAACAGACAAGTACCCAACTAGTTATGTTATATTACATGGGTAGTAAGAAACATCTTCCAGAGAGAATTGTTCCGTTAGGGGTTCCTTTCCCTGGGTACGCATGCATGGATGTGCATGTCGGAACTGCGAACAGAAGCGGAGGATATAAAACATCTGGGGATTTACATTGTAATAAACGAGAAAAAACATCTTTTGTTCACCGACCGAATATTCCCTTAAGAACACTAGCTTTCCGCTTCACCCAGTCTGAGATACACATAACCGGCAGTAACAATCGCAGAGGTGCTCCCCTTATGCCCTAGCCGAATTAACGGGAACATATGGCATAAACACAAGAGCCAGGCAACCCAGCATGGCCAAATCTTAAGTCATATCGACGCATATAATGGTGAAAAAAGGCACATATGGAAAAAGGACGCATATGTGGTAGGCAGGAAGCCATAAAAGTAATTATATTTAGCTTCCGTATAAGAAGCCCCCGGGTATGGTGAGCACATATAGTGCGGCCGGAGTGATCCAAGCATCTGCACTGTATTTAATACTTTTTGTGGTGATGGTAAAAAGGGCGAGAAAGGAAAAAGGGAGAACATAATTGAAAGAGTGGGAGTAAGGAGACGAACACTGAGTTTGGCACTAGGCGTAGAATCTCGGGAGTGTGGCCACGTTCCATGGGTTCGCCTCGAGTGCATTGCTCGGTTGAATTAGCGAGCAGATGCAGCTCCTCGGTGAGAACTTTATCAATGATGAAGGACCCTCCACTTGGGTTTGAGCTTGTCCTTCTTCTTCTCCGGTAGGCATAGAACAAGTTAAGCCAGCGTTATAAGTTTTGGCCCGCACTTCTCTGCTTTGATACCTTGAGCTGCTGGCGATAGAATCACGGAGCGGGCTTTTCTTGACGTCGCGCTCCTTCTCCAGGGCATCTAAGTTGTCCTGCCGATCTAGCTCGGCTTCCTTCTCTTCATACATGCGCACGCGAGGTGAGTCATGGATTATGTCGCAGGGTAGTACTGCTTCTACGCCGTGCACCATAAAAAATGGTGTATATCCGGTGGTACGGTTCCTCGTGGTCCGCATCCCCTAGAGTACGGAGTCGAGCTCCTCGACCCAATGCGTGTCCGATTCTGTCAAGGATCGAGCTAGTCTGGGTTTGATGCCGCTCATGATGAGACCATTTGCATGTTCGACCTGGCCGTTTGTTTGGGGATGATAGACGGAGGCGTAATCGAGCTTAATGCCCATGTTGCCACACCAAGTTTTCACTTCATCGGCTGTGCAGTTTGAGCCATTGTCAGTGATGATGCTGTGGGGGACACCGTAACGGTGTACAACCCCTGATATGAAGTCTATCACTAGTCCAGATTTGGCCGTTTTAACTGATTTGGCTTCTATCCATTTGGTGAACTTGTCCACCATGACCAATAAGTATTTTTTTTCTTATGGATTCCTGCTTTAAGAGGTCCGACCATATCCAGCCCCCAGACCGTGAAAGGCCAAGTTATGGGGATTGATTGGAGAGTGGTAGGGGGCATATGGCTCTGATTGGCGAAGAGCTGGCAACCGACACAATGTTGGACAAGTTCCTGTGCATCTGCCCGGGTTGTTGGCCAATAAAAACCTGTACGGAAGGCTTTGCTGACAAGTGCCCGAGCCGCAGCATGGTGCCCGCCGAGTCTGGCGTGGATTTCAGCCAAGAGCTGCCGCCCTTCCTCTTCAGAGATGCATCTTTGGAGCACTCCGGTGGCACATTTCTTGTAGAGCTCTCCCTCATGGACTTTGTAGGCCTTGGAGCGCCGCATAATATAGCGTGCTTCATTTTGGTCCTCGGGGAGCTCTTGCCTATTCAGGTAGGCCAAGAAGGGCTCGGTCCACGGGGCGATGACAGCCATGATTTCGTGGGCCGAAGGTGTTATTTTGGTAGGGGAGCCCCCGATTACGTTGGATGGTTGAATGCGGGGTTGTATTGATGCGGACTGGGGTTGCGGACTCCCTTCCCATACCACGAGATGGCGAACAGCCTTTCCAAGAATATATTAGGTGGGGCGAAATTCGCGTTTAGCGCCGATGCGGGCAAGGATATCCGCCGCTTGATTATTTTCTCGGGCCACATGGTGGAATTCGAGCCCCTCGAACCGAGCTGACATTTTGAGGACAACATTATGGAAGGCCGCCATTTATGTGATATTGCGAGGTTCGAGTCCCCGCGGACTTCTAGGCGTTGAATGCCCATAGAGACTGCCATACAAAGACCATGCAACAGAGCCTCACATTCGGTTGCGTCGTTGGAGTCTGTGTATATTATTTGAAGTACGTATTGGACCGTGTATCCAGTGGGGGATGTCAGGACTACACCCGCTCCCAGTCCGGCCAGCATTTTAGAGTCGTCGAAGTGCATGATCCAACTGGAGTAGGCGCCGTACTCTTATGGAGTTCGGCTTCTGTCCATTCGGCGACAAAGTCAGCCAGTACTTGCGACTTAATGGCCCGCCATGGTTTTTACGTTATGTCGAACGAAAGGAGCTTGATAGCCCATTTAGCAATCCGTCCCGTGACATCGCGGTTGTTTATTATGTAGTTGAGTGGTACTTCAGAGGGCACCGTAATCGAACACTCTTGAAAGTAGTGTCGTAGCTTCCGGGATGCCATGAAGACCGCGTATGCTATCTTTTGATAGTGTGGGTATCGGGATTTGCATGAAGTGAGGACAGTGGACACATAATATACCGGCTTCTGGAGCGGGAACTTATATCCGTCTGCTTCTCGTTCGACGACGAGCACTGCGCTTACAACCTGATGTGTTGCAGCTATGTATAATAGCATAGGTTTGCCAGTATTTGGCGCGGTCAGGACTGGATTGCTGGCCAATAGGGTCCTTATTTCATCCAGTCCAGCCGTGGCCGCATCCATCCACTCGAAGTGTTCGGTGCGTCGAAGAAGGCGGTAAAGAGGTAGTGCCTTTTCCCCTAATCGGGAGATAAAGCGGCTTAAGGCAGCCACGCATCCAGTTAGTTTCTAGATATGCTTGAGGTCTGTTGGGATAGCCAATAGCGGCGAGCTCGGTTTACTGCGGTTGCTTGATTCCTCTATTGGAAGCGATGAAGCCGAGCAACTTCTCGAAGGGTACGCCGAAAACACATTTTTCCGGGTTGAGCTTGCTGTCGTACATTCGGAGGTTGTCGAACGTGAGTCTCAAGTCACCTATTAAAGTTTCGACGTGTCTTATTTTTATGACCACATCGTCCACGTATGCCTCCACTGTTTTGCCGATTTGCTTCTCCAGGCATGTCTGAATCATTCGTTGATAGGTTACGCCGACATTTTTGGGCCCGAAAGGCATAGTGTTGAAGCGAAGGGGCCATATGGGCGTTATGAAGGCCGTTCGGCTTGGTGGTTCCGCCATCTTTATTTGATGGTATCCGGAGTATCGTCGAGAAACCACGATGAGTCGTGTCTGCGGTGGCGTCGATGATTTGGTCAATCACGAGGAGGAAGGGATCCTTGGGGCAGGCCTTCTTGAGGTCTTTGAAATCGACAAATAGGCGCCAGGATTTGTCCTTCTTTGGTACCATTACCAGATTTGCCAGCCAATTCGGATGCTTTATATCTCTGATGAATCCGGCCTCAAGTATCTTGGCTAGCTCTTCTCCCATGGCTTGCCGTTTAGGCTCTAAGAAGCGCCTAAGAGTCTGTTTGACTATCTTGTATCCTTTTTGTATATTGAGGCTGTGTTTAGCCAGCCTGCGTGGGATGCTCGGCATGTCTGAAGGATGCCAGGAAAAAATGTCCCAATTCTCGCGTAGGAAGTCTCGCAGTGCGGCGTCCATTGTGGGGCTCAACTATGTCCCGATGGAAGCTGTCTTTGTGGGGTCCGTTGGACGGACCTGGAATTTGACTATCTCATCCGCGGGTGTTGGGGATATAACTATTTGTGTAAGCCGCCCAGGAGGGGCCGGGTTACGCAAAGAAGACTCACCAGAAAGAAGCAATAGACCAAGCATGAAGATGGCGGTTCAGTAAATGGCCTAAGGCCCATATGCAACTTAAGGCCCGTCGTAGTAAACCGCCGTAATGGCATGACTTGTATCATAAGGTAGATTTAACTAGTCACCGAGCTGGACACTATTTATAAGCCGGCCGGAACTCTGAAAGCCACAGGGCGTCAACCCGTGTATATAAGGGGGCGATCCGCTAGCGGCTTAGGGCAAGAAACAACTCATCGGGAGCCGGGCATAGCGTATCTCGCTCCCTGGTCATCGAAATATCAATACCAACTGAACTAGACGTAGGCCTTACCTTCACCGTAAGGGGCCGAACTAGTATAAACCTCTCGTGTCCTTTGTCCCGATTAACCCCTTCGAGCTTCCTAGTAGCTATGGCTCCACAACTAAGTCCTTTCACGAGGACATCTGACGTGACAATTACACGACAGTTGGCGCCCACCATGGGGCCAACGCATGGTGGATTTGAGTTCTTGAAGGGCAACTTCAAAGGGCTCAGGGGATACGTAGTGGGCCGAATGACCAAGAGTCATCGCGGCAAGATCTACATCAATGACGAAGGCTGGGGCCACGACGCCGGCTCAATTGAGTATGGGTACCAGGTCCCCTTCGGCGGAATCCACGTCTTCATCGGCCGGATTAGTGAGCTAGGCCCTGAGCCGGACAACTGCACCGACCTCGTCGAGATGGCTTAGCGTGCGAGGAAGGCCCGAGTTCAACCTGTTATGAAGCGTGCCTTCGTGGGCTGCATCCACGGAGAGAAACTTTCTAAAGGATCTGAAGATGGTGGTGAGACGACCATCCTCTCGGATGATGATTCGTCCGCCAGTTCAACAGATTCACTATATCAAGTGCAAGATGGCGTGCTTGGGGGCTGTTCCGATGGCACTAGTATTCCGGACCCCTATGAGCCGCCAAGATGGGCAGGAGTCTTCATGGCAGGGACTCAACCCGGCCAAAATTCTAAGGCCGCTACAGCAATAACGTCCGGAATGGGGGTAGCCGGGCAGGAGGCCCTGTGCGCCCGCCGGCTCAGGTGCTGATAGATCTCATGGACAAGCTTACGGCCCTGTCAACCGCCACGGTTATTCCTGCAAACAAAGATGAGCATGACGCGGAGGTGGCACAGGTGCGTGAGGAGATAGCTCGGGCCAAGGAGGCCTTGGCAGCTGAGGACACTAGATTAGCCCGCAGGCGGGCGGCTCTAGATGCCAGCAGCGGCGGCTACTGTCGAGCTTACCAGCTCACGATGAGCCTAAGCGCGTCTAATGAGGTGATGAGGAGAGACATCGAAAAACCAGTCCGTTTACCTCCGAATTCGACCCTTGGGTTCGGGAGATGCCACCTCCTCATGGGAGCATGGCACCACCTCGTTATGTGCTGATACCAATGGGTCACTTTTCCAACCCCATGGACAACTTAATGGCGGCATCGGTAGCGCAGCTCTCTCTTCCGTGGGCGGTGATGACCCGACAACGGTGGAGACCCGAGGGTCAAAGAACTTCTCGGGCGGCCTTGGCTCAGCAAGAGACCTATTCTTACAGCGGGACGAGTTCATTCAACTCCTCCGCCTTGGTTAGCACTTGCCTCGTCAAAGCCGGGCCCGAGTTCTGCGAGCACATGGAGTCGAAGCATTGTCAAGCAGCATAGCAGCGTAACCAGCCGGTGGCTATAATCCGGTCTGCGAGACCCGAGTCGTCGGGAGAAACGGCGGGCAGCTCAGCTAGTGGCTCAACAGACGGTTCATCAAGATTTCCCAGTATCAAGCGACTTCCGTTGAGGCAGGAGTAGCCACTTTAACCGGCGGTGTTCCTTGTCTGGTACCGGCTCTGCGTAATGTGTGCCTACCCAAGGACTTCAAGGGACCTCGAAAGGTGCTGAATTACACGGCCGACTTACAGCCTGGAGCTTGGATCGAAAGTTATGAGATGGCCATGGAGTTGTTGGAAGTCAGCGACGCGGTGATGGCTAAGTACTTCACCATGATGTTAGATGGAGCGGCCGGTCTGGTTAAAGTCGCCACCCAATTCCATTGGTTAGTGGGCAGAATTAAAGCCCGTTCATCGAGAACTTCTAAGACACTTATGGCAGTCTATGTCGATTGTGGACTTGACAAATTGTACGGGAGGAGGTGAATCTCGACTTCGCTACACGAGGCATCTTTGCATGAAACCGACATGCGGGTGTCGATCCAAGTAACCGCGAGAGACTAATCGGTGTTTATGACAGCGGGCGATGTAGATGACATCATGGTGAAGTCGAGAGAAGAAACCTTGATATCCGACTTGAAAAGAGACCTTTGATAATCTCCGGGTTTATAAGATGATTCTTAACCTGCGAAGTGTGTGTTTGGTGTACTGAGGACCATTAATGATGTTCGTTTGGCGGGTTGGTGAGGAGTCTGGACTAGATTTAAAGAGGTGTCCGGACAGCGGACTATCAATATCCGCGGACTTCCGTTTACTCTATCGAAGATAGAAGATTGAAGACTCCTATAGCTCGTGTCCGGAAGGTACTTTCCTTGGCGTGGAAGGCAAGCTTGCAATCTCACGGATATGTAGATCTCCTACCCTTGTAACCGACTCTGTGTAACCCTAGCCTCTCCGGTGTCTATATAAGACAGGAGGGCCTTAGTCCATAGGGCCGAACATTACATCTCAACAATCATACCATAGGCTAGCTTCTAGGGTTTTAGCCTCCTTGATCTCGTGGTAGATCTACTCTTGTACTACCCATATCATCAATATTAATCAAGCGGGGCGTGAGGTTTTACCTCCATCGAGAGGGCCGAACACAGGTAAAAACATTGTGTCCCTCCTCTCTTGTTACCATCCACCTAGGCGCATAGTTGGGACCCCCTACCGAGATCCGCGGTTTGACACCGACATTGGTGCTTTCATTGAGAGTTCCTACGTATGCGTGTTGATAGGCGGATGCCTTTACCCGTCTTCAAAGGCGGTGTTTTTCGCCGGAGGGCCTTGGCTGCGGTCGGACTATCCGGCTTGGTGGCTTTCTTATGACCGCTGTCCGGCGCCGCTTCGCAATGACTTCTCAAGTCGCCGGAAGCAATCTTTCGTCAGCCCTAAAGCTGCCAAGCAGTTAGATCAATTGAGCTCTCAAATGCATTAACAAGCTCTTGGATCGCATCGCCATCTGAGGAGTCCCTACGGACTACAATCGGATCGGACTTAAAACCGATCGAGAGATTAACTCTCCCTAGGCTACCCACCGTCGAAGTGGTAGAGGAACAACTTCGGCAATTCTTTGCGGTGTTGAAAACAATCCTTGTCGGATTCCCGAACCCTCCATGCGGATTCCGCGGAGGGGCGGACTTTGTCGAGCATTGAACCTAAAGTCATCGTCGCTCCGGACTCATTGGACTGTCTCCGACAAATCAAGCTCCAATTCGGAGCTCCTCGGCCTTTGAGCCCAAAGATGGGCAGGGATCCGGATTTTATTCCACCTACCCGCCCGGACATATCGACCTATCTCTAATTCGGCAAGAGCCTTGAAGCGATTACATCATTCTTGGGCGATTCCTCTGGTTATGGACAGGATAAAGGACTGCCGAGAGAAAAACGCATAATCTCAATCTTACGCAATAGCTGCATGGACAAGGAATTCGAGCGCCATTGATAAATGCATGAGATTCGCGCTTCACCGATCTGGCGTCCATAATCTGAAATCTTGTGCGATGGAAGTTTCGGAAAAACTGAAAATCAATTTTGGGATAATCCGGCCCCAAACCCGATCCAGCGATAAAGGCGCCTTACAATTAGGCCCCGGATGCAAAAACGAAAAAACAAAAACCCAGCAAGGAAGCGGAACCGTCTTTGGAGGGATGGCTCAACGGACCTGTAAACTTCATAGTCGCGAGAGAGCTGTCCCAACACATAGCCTTGAGCATGTTGGATATTCGCCGGTGGCCAAAAGTGGCGAAGAGCTTCTAGCTCGAAACCACTCCAACAATACCAACCGCGGTATCGGCGATCTTGAGACTTTCGCATCAAATAATATCGAAAATGAACAATCCAGCGAACTTCGCGAAGTCTACCAAGTAGCAACAGCAAATCCATGGGTGACACAGCTATTACCTTCAACGCCCGGACGAGCCCACATCTCGAACTACGAGCCCGGCCGCGGCTGGTACTTAATCCCATAGTGGGCGGCTTTTCGTGACAAAAGTCCTCATGGATTGCGGCAGCAAACTAAACCTCATTCTGAGAAACTCTGCGAAAAATGGAAATCGATTGGAGCCGTATTGAGCGAAGCGGCACAACCTTGAGAGGAATAATCCCTAGCAGGAAGCGTGCTGCACGGAAAAATCACACTCGATGTGGTGTTGGCTCTCCGGACAATTCTGAGATCCGAAGAAGTCACGTTCGGTGGCCCGTTCAGCGGCGGCTATCCGCCATATTGGGGCGAGAGGCATTTACAATCTTTCAAGCAATACCTCATTACGGGTACATGAAGCTCAAAATGCAGGGCCCGGCGGAATAATCACTCTCATTAGTGATCCAAACATAGCACTCAGCGCCGAAAACAAGACAGCCGCACTAGCCCTCGAGGCACTATCCAAGCCTTAGCGGCGGAGGAACTCACCATGCTGCGCTCTCGGTAAATAGGGGCGATGTGATACTTGATAAAAGACCCAAGTCCACCTCCTTCAAACCAGCGAGCGAGATAATAAAATTTCAGGTCCACCCAGCGGATCCAACAAAGGCGGCTTCCATCGGGGCGCAGTTGGACCCGAAGTTGGCGCCGCCTTCTTGCGAATTCGCCGGGAAAATTGGGACATCTTTGCTGGCATCCTTCGGACATGCCGGAATCCCTCGCGAGTTGGCGAACACAGCCTAAACATCCTAAAAGGATTTAAGCCGATCAAACAGGCTCTTGACGATTTTCGAGCCCAAAAGACGAGGCAATGGGAGAAGAGCTAGCCAAGTTATTGGGCGGATTCATTAGAGATATCAAACATCGGATGGCTAGCAAATTTGGTGATGGTACCAAGAAGGATAAATCCTGGCGCCTCGTATGGACTTCAAAGACCTCAATAAGGCTTGCCCAAAGGATCCTTTCCCCTCCCGCATCGATCAAATTATCGATGCCACGGCAGACCACGATTCGTTGTGCTTCACGGATGCATACTCGGCTATCACCAAATCAAGATGGTGGAAGCGAATCAAGCCGCAGCGGCATTCATAACTCCATACGGACCATTCTACTTCAACACGATGCCCTTCGGACTTAAAAGCGCCGGCGCAACATATCGGCGCATGATTCAAACATGTCGGCCACCGGATCGGCAAAAGCGATCGAGGCATACGTGAGCGGCGTGGTCGTCAAAACAAAACTCGTCGAAACTTTAGTAGGCGATTTGAGGCTCACATTCGACAACCTTAGAGCATATGACATCAAGCTCAATCCGGAAAAATGTGTTTTGATTGTACCGGCGGGAAAGCTCTTGGGCTTCATCGTATCCGGTAGAGGAATTGAAGCAAATCCAGCCAAAATCCGGGCTCTGTCACGATTGGATATTCAAAGGACCTCAAGCAAATACAAAATTAACGAGGTGCGTGGCAGCTTTAAGCGTTTATCTCCCGTTTAGGAGAAAGGCGTTGCCCTTTATCGCCTCTAAGGCGCACGAACACCAGTGGGCGGATGCATATTCTTGGGACTCGAAGAAATAAAGGCCATATTGGCAACAAATCCGGTCTGGCTGCGCCCACTCTGGCGAACCAATGTTGTTATATATCGCAGCAACACATCAAGTTGTAAGCGCTGTCCTCGTCGTCGAGCGAAGCGGCGGAAGGGCATAAATTCCCTCTTCAAAACCAGGTGTATTACGTATCCTTTGTGTTAACCCCTGCAAATCCGTTACCCGCACTATCGAGAAGATAGCATATCACGGTGTTCATGGCGTCTCGGAAGCTCGGCACTACTTTCAAGAGTGTTCGATAACGATGGCCTCTGAAGTACCACTCAATGACATTATAAATAACAGCGACATAGCAGGCGGGATTGCAAAATGGGCAATTGAGCTCTTGCCATTCGACATAACTTACAAACCTCGGCGAGCCATAAAGTTACAAGTTTTGGCTGACTTCATCGCCGAATGGATGAAGCGAACTCCCTAAAATCGGCGCATACTCAATTGGACTATGCGCCGACGGTTCCAAAATGTTGGCGGATGAAATTTGGCGTCGTCTTGGCGTCCCCACGAGAATCTGATCGATATGTACTTCAAATAATGTACGGACTCCAACAATGCAGCGAATCTGAGGCCCTATTACATGGTCTCGGATGGCTGTCTCCATGGGCATTCAACGCCTAGAGGTCTTGTGAGGATTCAAACCTTGCAATATCCCAAATAAATGGAGACTTTGGCGCCAAGGATCCGAAAATGGCAGCATATCGCAATGTTGTCTGAAAATGTCATTCGGTTTGAAGGACTTGAATTCCATCACATAGCAGAGATAACAACCAAGCGGCCGGCGTCACAGCGCGCATCGGTGCGAAAGTGATGATGTCCTCAAATATCTTCTGGAGCGGCTCTTCAAGCCATCCGTACTATGGGAAGAGGAGCCGGTAGCAACAAACCGGAGAAAACCGCACCAACGGTGATTTAGCGAGATGACATAACACCCTCATGCGTTATAATGGCGATAATCGCGCGTGGGCAGAACCTTTCTAGCCTACTTACTTAGGCTGGAACTCCCTGAAGACTAAAATGAGGCCCGCTGCATAGTTCGGCGATCGATGGCCTACAAGGTCCATGAGGGAGAACTTTATAAGAAAAGTACCACCGGAGTCCTTCAAAGGTGTATCTCCGAAGAAGAAGGCGAAACCTCCTAGCTGAAATCCACGCGGACTAGGCGGACACCACTGCAACAGCCGGGCCTGGTAGGAAAGGCATTCCGTCTGAGATTTTATTGGCCGGCGGCTCGGGCGGATCTGCAGGACTTGGTCAGCGATCGTTGGTTGTCGACTCTTTGCTAATCGAGCCATATGCCACCCACCGCCCTCCAAACCATACCCATTACACGGCGTTCGCGGTGCAGGGGCTTGACATGGTTGGACCCCTCAAAGGGAACCCACAAGAAAAAGTACCTATTGGTCATGGTGGATAAGTTCACCAAATGGATAGAGGCCAAACCGGTCAAAGCAGCGAGTCCGGACCAGTGATAGACTTTATATCGGAGGTGGTACACCGTTCTGAGTCCCCACAGCATCATCACCGACAAAGGCACGAACTTCACGGCCGATGAGGTCAAGTCATGGTGCAAAAATATGGGCATTAAGCTCGACTATCGTCGATCTATCACCCCCAAACCAGCGGTCAAGTGGAAAGAGCAAGCGGTCTAATAATGGCGGCATTAAACCCGGACTAGTGAGGTCACTCACTAAATCAGACACCAATGGGTCGAGGAGCTCGACTCCATACTCAGGGGGCTGCGGACAACGCCTAACCGTACTACGGATTCACACCATTTTTATGGTATCTGGCGCGAGAGCGATCTTGCCTGCGACATTATTCATGACTCACCTCGAGTGCGCATGTATGAGGAAAGAAGCCGAGTTGGATCGGCGGGACAGCTTGGACACATTGGAGGAAGAAGCGTGGCGTCGCGAAGGCTCGTTCCACATTCTATCGACAACAGGCCGAAGATACCAAAGCGAGAAATGCGGGCCAAGACTTACAATGTTGGCGAACTAGTTCTCGCTGCGGACAAGAAAAGGACAAGCTAAAGCCCGATGGGAAGGCCCTTCATTATTGATCAAGTCTTGACCGTGAACATACCGTCTAAATCGTCGGACAACCGACTCGAGCGAACCCATGGAGCATGGCCCGACTCGGCGATTCTATGCCTAGCGCCCGGACTAAGAGTTTGTCCCTTCCCCGTCCAACCTTTTATATTTCGGCTGTCTTTTGTTTCTCTTTTATCCTTTTAACTTAAAAAGCCCTTAGCGGCCTATTTTAGCATTCTTTGCATCGCATACGATGTGCCATCCGCTTTCGGTATTCGAGGCTTCTTTTCGAAGCTCAACTATCTGAGTTTATACCCAACACATGTCAAGCTTCCACATGTACCTTTTACTCGCCATTATATGCATCGATATGACTTAAGTTTTGGCCAAGCTGGGTTGCTGGCTCACATGCTTACCCCTCGTTCCCGATTGTTCGGCTAGGAGGTAAAGGAGCACCTCTGCGATTATTCTTGCCGGGTCGGCGGATGTGTACCTCGGTAGGTGAAGCCGAAAGCTAAGCGTTCTTAAGAGAATATTCGGTCGGTGATTTAAAAGATGACTTTTTGCTTATTTATCTATCTGCCCCCAGATGTTTTGCTGCCCTCTTAGCAGTCCGGACATGCACTTTAGGGCATGCCTCCCCAGCGAAAGGAATCCTTAACGGAACTATTCTCCCTAGAAGATGTTTCTTACTAACCATGTAATATAACATAACTAGATGGGCACTTGTCTGATAAAGCACTAATGACCCCTACGCCTGGTCTCCATGCATACCACGGTTATTTCTTAACCAAAAAGGTATTCGGACACACTCCGGACTCTAGGGTCCCGAGGTCGAAGCGAAAAGGTCGGCAAAGACAAACGATCTACAATCCGGCTAGAAGGCATTTCACATGTCATTTTTAAAGGATAACATACATTATCAAGATTATTGATTGTATTCCTCCTCAATCCCGTCTAACAGTACTGTCTAGTTTACTGATCCGTTGGGAAAACTTAGCAGCCAGTTCTACTGGCTGTACACTAAACTCACAGGGATCTCCTTCCCACCGGGCCCCACCGGTCCAACTTCGGCCATATGGTTGGGATCCACCTTCTTGTACCGCGTCTTCACCATGGCCCAAGCCTCCCTGGCCCCTTGACGGCAAGCTAAAACCTTCCATAAATGGAAGCACTGCCGTACTCCCTGCAGCTTCTCTGCAAGCTCCCCGAGGCCCTCGGGCAGGGTGAGGGATGGCCATAAAGCCTGTACGGCGCCACTCATTGCCTGCCGAACTTGTTCGAGTAGCTGCAATAGTTCGGGAAGTTGATCACCCATGGATACGGGCATCTCCTCTGCAGGACGACCCGTGAGTATACCTACAAGACATATTATGTCAAATCGCTTCCTCACCGAACTCTTCTTAAAAAGTTCGCTCAAGCACTTACTATATATGCCGTGACGAAGCCGTTGATTCTCCTTGACGGAGCCGGACAGCTCGGCCTGTGCGCCTTTCAGCTCTTCTCCGAGCTTGGCGTTGGCATCTTGGAGCTTGTTCCTTTCTTGCTGAACCCTATTCAGCACATTCTCGCCACCTTTAGTGGCGCGATATCTTACTGTCCGGATCTTGTTCGGCGGCACCTGCAATATCATTATTAGATTCGCGCGCACGCCACATAGCGCTTATACTAATCTATACAAATGTGTTACCAGGAGGGGTCTTTCCGTCTCCCCCTGCGGCAGCAAGTGCGGCCTCAAGTTAGGCCTTGCAATCTTGCAGCTCCCGAGACAGCTGGGCATTCTTCTTGTTAAGGGCCTGAAATTTCAAATGATCCTTAAATCAGTTAGCATAACTAATTTAAGTCTCGGGGGCTACTGGTGTATACAACCATTAAAATTTCCTTACCCGTATGTCTTTAACATCTTTGCTCCGTAGCTCTGGTAAAACCATTTTGAGCAGCGCGGAGATCTGCGTCCCCGCGTTAAAGGCATCCAATGCCTCGGGGGAAAAGCACGCTTCTGATAAACTGTCGTGGCGTCTATGATTCATAGCGCTCTCCACCTCCGACTTGGTGGCGGACGATCATCGGTGTCCTCCGTCGGGCGAGGATCCGGTTCGCGTCTTGCGCTTGCCTCCCCCCTCGGTCCGGTATTGGAGCACGGTGGGAGTTGGTTGGGTCGGCAATTCCTGCGCTCGCAGTCCGGCGAGTGCTTTTTCTCCTATAAAGATCATGAGCACTTAGACGTTTCCTCGGAACGTTGCTCGAAAAGATCAAACACGAGCTATACCTCTGCGGCGACGTTTCTGCCCGCACGGCGCTCCTTTTTCTCCTGCTAGTCCGGACTGACCTCTGTAGGTCGGCCGCCGCAGGCTCGGCTTCCTACCGTAATGGCGCTTCCTGCAAAATACCATCGTTCGAGAAGGTCAGAAATAGGCAAGGATAAGATAACGGTGTCCGAACTTCGGTCGTGGTCACCTTGGAAGCCGGACTTAGCCCGGGGTAGTCCGCCGTAATGGCGACCAAAGCATTGTCAATGCTGAGCTGATGATACACCCCGTCGATTAGCTCCACCTCGATGTCCGGATCCTCTTCGGAGGCCGGACCAAGGGATCCTTCGAGATCCTCGGGTTGTGGAGCGGGACTCACCATGTCCTCCACGGTCCGGTGTAGACCTGCGCAGAAGGCGTAATGTAAGATGCTTAAACTTGAAAACACGGGTAGAACCCTTGAGGTGTTAAACACCCATCCTCTAAGGTTGATCATGGAGAACCCATCCAAAGGGTTCGGACAAAGAAAGTCCTCCTTCTCCCCTTATGCAGGCGGACAGGATCTTCACGGATCCTCGGTCGACTCCGGCCCTTCTGGCCGTCTTAGGTGGCATCGTCCTCCCGTTGAAATCCCACATGGGGTGGCCTTTGTATTACAGCGGCTGCAACCCCGCTTGATGCGCGTCGCCATGACTCCAATCATGGTCAAGCGGAATGAGCCATTAATCTTATCCGGCCCATCAAGTAATGGGCGCTCTTGTCTTCCTCAAGCGGGGACTCATGGGCGCCAGTGGCGTTTTTCAAGGGCGACATCAAACTCCGGGAGGCCAATCCGGACTGGGTTGGGCAACGGGCGTCTACTATATAAAACCACTCAGGGCGATCTTGGACGCCCTCTTGGGGGTGCGGATAGGTATCCGGTCCGGCGATCGCCCATATTTGGCGCCGCCCACTTGATATATGGACCCTGGTAGAGCGAGTGCGAGGCGAACAACCTCTTCCACAATGCGAAATGGGGCTCGATGCCGGGAATAGCTCGCAAAGAGCTCGTAACCCATAATATGCAGCCTGAGGCGGGCGTGAGGTGGTGGAGCTGGAGTCCGTAGAACTTCAGGAGCCCGCGGAGGAACGGATGTATTGGAAATCCGAGCCCCCTTATCAGATAGGGGACGAAACACACTCGCTCCCCCTTGTTGGGGCATGGGGTGTCCTCCGCCTGCCTCCCACCTCGATAAGTAACCAGTCCGACTCGGACTGGAATCATGAAGGCCGGAGGAAGAAATCCCTCTGTTTGGAGCTTCACTAGCTCATTGTGCGAAATAGAGCACCTCCTCCAATCTCCTGGTGATGGGCTAGGAGCGCGTGAGAAAGAGCCGCGTTGACGATCCATGGTGGAATGGATGTTGAGGTCAGAGGCGCTTCGATGGAGTATACGCGGGAGGAAGACGGTGCGGTTTGGATCTGGATCCTTGCCCCTTTTATAGGCGGACGACCCGCACAATCAGGGGGTGAAATGTAAAAGACACCCTGGCTTTTCGCATTCGTGCGACGCGTGGAAGAGGGCCATAATTTGGCGTAGAAGCCGAGAAGCACAGTATTCAAGATTTGAAGGGAGAACCCACCTTGCAACGCCAAAGACTACAAGCACGCTGGACTTATCGTCATTGAAGCTTTGGTTAGGGAGACTCTTGAGGAGTCTGGACTAGGGGTGTCCGGACAGCGGACTATCAATATCCGCCGGACTCCCATACTACGAAGATAGAAGATTGAAGACTCGGCTCGTGTCGGAAGGTACTTTCCTTGGCGTGGAAGGCAAGCTTGGCAATACGGATATGTAGATCTCCTACCATTGTAACCGACTCTGTGTAACCCTAGCCTCTCCGGTGTCTATATAAACCGGAGGGCCTTAGTCCGTAGGACGAACATTACATCTCAGCAATCATACCATAGGCTAGCTTCTAGGGTTTTAGCCTCCTTGATCTCGTGGTAGATCTACTCTTGTACTACCCATATCATCAATATTAATCAAGCAGGACGTAGGGTTTTACCTCCATCGAGAGGGCCCAACACAGGTAAAAACATTGTGTCCCTCGTCTCTTGTTACCATCCGCCTAGACGCACAGTTCGGGACCCCCTACCCGAGATCCGCCGGTTTTGACACCGACAACCGGCTCAGCCTCGGGAGATGCCACCTCCTCATGGGAGCATGGCACCACCTCATTATGTGCCGATACCACCGGGTCACTTTTCCAACCCCATGGAGAACTTAATCGCGGCATCGGCGCGCTTGGCTGCTCTTCCCGCGGACGGTGATGACCCGACAACGGTGGAGACCCAGAGGGTCAGAGAACTTCTCCAGACGGCCTTGGCTCAGCAAGAGACCTATTCTTACAGCCGGGACGGGATTCATTCAACTCCTCCGCCTTGGTTAGCACCGCCTTGTCAAAACCGGAGCCCGAGTTACAGCAGGCACATGGAGTCTGAAGCTTTGTCAAGCAACGCCCAACACGTAACCAGCCCGGTGGCTATAATCCGGTGTAGGACCGAGTACGTCAGGAGAACGAGCGGGAAGCTCAGCTAGCGGCTCAACAGACGTCTCATCAAGATTTCCCAGAGTATCCGACGACTTCCGTTGAGACGGGAGTAGCCACTAGAACCGGCGGTGTTCCTTGTCTGGTACCGGCTCTGCATAATGTGCGCCTACCCAAGGACTTCAAGGGACCTCGAAAGGTGCCGAATTACATGGCTGACTTACAGCGTGGAGCTTGGATCGAAAGTTATGAGATGGCCATGGAGTTGTTGGAAGTCAGCGACGCGGCAATGGCTAAGTACTTCACCATGATGTTAGATGGGATGGCCCAGTCCTGGTTAAAGGGTTTGCCACCCAATTCCATTGGTTCATGGGCAAAATTAAAAGCCCGTTTCATCCAGAACTTCTAAGACACTTGTAAGCAGTCTATGTTGATTGTGGACTTGACAAATTGTAAGCAGGAGGAGGGTGAATCTATGACTCATTAGGTACGCCGGGTCAAGGAGATAATACATTCATATGACAAGATGGATGCCGGCTCTGACGTCCTCATGTTGGAGAAGAATTGCCGTTTTGATCCGTTGAGGCAGAAACTAGGGCGCCTTAAGCGTGATTGCAATGATATGGGTACGCTGATGGCGGCTTTAGTCAAATATGCCGACTCTGATAGTACCAAGGATCCTGTGTCTGATGAGGAAAAGACCGGGAAGGGAAAGAAGAACGGCAATGGAAAGGGTCAGCGACATAACCCAATGAATCAAGGACACAAAAAGTGTAAGGCGGATGGTAACCGGAGTTTATAGCCACTGCCAATGCACAAGGTAACAATCAGAGACGTAAGGGCAAGCCACCTCGATCTGGCGGGTCAAGACCATCTCTTGAGCAGCTACTCAATGAGCCTTGCCCGAGACACGGCACCTGAGAGTGACCCGCCACCCACCTGTGGAAAGATTGCGCGATCATGAAGGCGTTTAAGAATTCCAACACCTTTGATGGCAATCATGGGTCCGACGGCGGCTCCGGGGCTGGCGGTTTTCATGTCTCGGGTGGCGGTTCAAGTTCCGGCTTTCAGGGACATCAAGGCGGCTATAATCAACAGCAGTCTGGTCAAGGAGAGCAGTAGCAGCAGCAGCAGCAGTCGGGTTATCAAAGCCATCTGAAGCAGTTGAATAGTGGGCAGTATCACATGTTTACCACTAGCTTATGCAAACGTGACTAGAAGGTTCATAAGAGGGCCGTGAATTCTGTTGAGCCGGCAGTTCCTCGTTATTTGAGGTGGTCGAGCAGCCCATTGTATGGGCGAGAAGATCACCCTCCTTTGATTGATAATCCGGGTCGATTAGCCTTGGTGGTAGCACCTCGGGTTGGGGATATAAATTCACTAAGGTACTCGACGGAAGTAGCAGCATCAATATCCTCTATTATGAGACCTTTCGATGCATGGGGTTGACTGATAAGAATTTGAGGACATCCAACACTATTTTCCATGGAGTAGTTCCTGGTAAGTCGGCTTACCCAATTGACAAGATTGAACTAGAAGTGGCTTTTGGAGATGAATATGATTCCAGTGCTGAGAAATTGACGTTTCAAGTGGTCAAAATCAGGAGCCCATATCATGCTCTGTTCGGGCGGCCGGCTTATGCTAAGTTCATGGCACGGCCGTGTTACGTTTATTTGCAGCTCAAGATCTTGGGTTCACAAGGGCACCATCCTTTGTGCATGGAAGTCGAAGGTAGCCTTGGAGTGTGAAGAAGGCGGCGTGGCTTATCTTTGAGTCACTGTCAGGCGTGAAAGAGCTCAAATTTTATCAAGACAATGTTGACCCGACGGATATGACCTCCCTGAAGAAACCAACTACAGAGCATGACCAGGTGTTGAAGTTTAAATCGGCCGCTGAGACGAAGCTTGTTGACTTTACCCCAGACGACTCTTCTAAGCAATTCAGTATTAGTACCAATTTGGATCTTAAATAGGAAAGCATTATAAATTGACTTACTACACCCCAGAGTATGAAACTAAGGATACTGATATCTTGGCAGCATTCCGAGTAAGTCCTCGGCTGAGGTTCCGCCCAAAAGCGAGGGCTGCGATGGTGCCGAATCTTCTCTTGGTACATGGACAACTGTTTGGTGATGGACTTACCGGTCTTGATCGTTACAAAGGACGATGCTATCACATCGAGCCTGTTGCTGGGGAAGACAGCCAATGGATCTGTTATGTAGCTTATCCATTAGACCTATTTGAAGAGGGTTCCG
>CM038141.1:217642301-217870806 GCA_021437245.1 Aegilops speltoides | reverse complement strand
AAGTTCATCCGTGAGAACCGGGACATCTTTGCATGGAAACCTTCTGACATGCCGGGTGTACCGAGGGAACTCGCTGAGCACACTATCAATATTGATCCGAAGTATAAGCCAGTCAGGCAGTTTCTTCGGCGGTTTAATGAAGAGAGACAGAAAGCTATTGGAGAGGAAGTTGCCTGGCTCTTAGCGGCCGGGTTCATTGTTGAAGTTTTTCACCTGGAGTGGTTGGCTACTCCGGTGCTTGTGCTTAAAAAGAACGGCATCTGGTGGATGTGTGTGGATTACACGGACTTAAACAAGGCTTGTCTGGCTGATCCCTTTGCTCTCTCCCGTGTTGATCAAATCACTGATGCTACGACGGGTTGTGAACGTTTGAGCTTCTTGGATGCTTACTCTGGTTATCATCAGATCAAAATGGAAGTTAAGGACCAGGAGAAGACGGCTTTCATCACTCCATTTGGAGGCTTCTGTTATGTATTTATGCCATTTGGGCTCAAGAGTGCTCAGGCGACTTATCAGCGATGTGTGCAGAACTGTCTACACGGTCGAATCGGTCGTAATGTTCATGCCTATGTAGATGACATCGTGGTGAAGTCCAAAGAGAAGAAAACCTTGATATCTGACTTGAAAGAGACCTTTGATAATCTCCGGGTTTATAAGATGATGCTTAACCCGGCCAAGTGTGTGTTTGGTGTACCTGCAGGCAAGCTCTTTTGTTTCCTGGTCTCAAACAGAGGCATTGAAGCTAATCCGGAGAAGATCAAGGCGATTACCTCTCTGGCTAAAACGGCATGCATTAATGATGTTCAGCGACTGGCAGGTTGTGTTGCCGCTTTAAGCCGGTTCATAAGCCGGTTAGGTGAGAAGGCCCTACCGCTATATCAGATGATGAAGAAAACAGACACTTTTATGCGGGTGATCTTCTTGATCTTGCCTTTGAAGATTTAAAGAGCAGTTATACGAACCACGGTTCTTGCGGCTCCCATTGAGAAAGAGTAGTTCTTTGTTATATGTGGTTGCTAATTCACGAGCCGTCGATGTTGCCATCGTGGTGGAAGCGTAAGGAAGGCGGCAAGGAGCATACGGTTCAATGGCGGTTTACTATATCGATGAGTGCTCATTGAGTCTAAACAAAGGTATCCACATTGGCGAAACTTGTTTACGGAGTGTTTACGACCAACGGAAGTTGAGCGATACTTTCAAAGTCATCCTATAAGCGTGGTAAGTTACGCCCCTTGGGAGACATCACCCGAGAATAGGGAGGCCACGGGACGAGTCGCCAAGTGGGCTATCGAGCTTGGACCTCATGGTTTGAGATATATGCCGCGTACTTTGCTATTAAATCTCAAGCCTTGGTGGACTTTATCAATGATAGGACGAGTTGCGAGCACACGAGGAAGCGGATAACACATATTGGACTATTCACTTTGATGGGTCGAGCGGTTAGAAGGCTCGGTGGCTGGAGTAGTTTTAACTTTCCCTCGAGGTGACAAATTTTGTTATGTGCTCCGGCTTATGTTTCCTTGTACTAACAATGCAGCTGAGTATGAGGCCTTACTCCATGCTCTCCGGATGGCCAAAGAGATGAACTTAAGCCGGGTAAGGTTCTTGGGTGACTCAGATCTCGTGGCCCAACAGGTGTCAGGCAAGTGGGACTCCAAGGATCCCCTTATGGCGGTTTATCATCGTGAAGTAGATGCGGTGGCTGGGCACTTCAAAGGTTATCAAGTGGAGCACATTGATCGAAGGAAGAATGAGGCGGCTGATGCTTTAAGCCGGCTGGGATCTCAACATAAGCCGATGCCGCCTAACACCTTTCTCAGCGTTTTGCATAATCCTTCTGTCAAGTTACCTACAGAGGAAGAACTAGCAGTGCCAGATCCGGAGGCACAACTGGTGGCGGCTGTTCACGTCATCCCGGATTGGACGGTACCATATTTGGCCTATATGACCCCGGGAGAGTTGCCTGAGGACAAGACCTTGGCAAGACAAATTGTCAGGCGGTCCAAATCTATGACGATTGTTCATGGTGAGTTACATCACCGAAGTGTCACTGGGGCGTTTCAGCATTGTGTGTCGCCTGCGGAGGGCCAAGAGATACTTTGTGAGATCCATGAAGGAGATTGTGGTCATCATGCCGGGTCAAAATCCTTGTGGCTAAGGCTTTCCGTCATGGTTTCTATTGGCTGACGGCTCATGCTGATGCGGATGATCTAGTCAGCAAATGTGACGGATGTCAAAAATTCTCACGATGAGCTCAGCTCAAGAGTTGAGGATGATTCCAATCACTTGGATGTTTGCACTCTGGGGTCTTGACATGGTTGGACCTTTCAAGAGGTCTAAGGATAAAAAGACACACCTCCTGGTGGCAGTGGATAAGTTTACAAAGTGGGTTGAGGCAGAGCCAGTCAGTAAGTGTGATGCAGCCACGACAGTTCAGTTCATGAAAAAGGTGATCTTTCGTTTTGGTTTTCCACATAGCATTCTAACTGATAATGGCACTAATCTCTCCAAGGGTGCCATGGAAGAGTTCTGTCAACGAGAACATATCCGGCTTGATGTCTCAGCTGTTGCTCATCCTCAATCCAATGGTCAAGCGGAAAGAGCTAATCAAGAGATCCTGAAGGGTATCAAGCCCCGGCTCTTTGTCCCCTTACAGCGGACTCCGGGTTGTTGGGTGGAGGAGTTACCCTCTGTATTATGGAGCATCAACACTATGCTTAACAGATCTACAGGCTACACACCTTTCTTCATGGTGTTCGGTGCAGAGGCAGTCCTGCCAAGTGTCATCCGGCATGATTCACCCCGCATGGCGGCTTAGGTTGAGGCTAACAATGAAGAACCTCGTCAGGATGCACTTGACTTGTTGGATGAGAAGCGAGACTTGGCAATAGCCCGCTCGGCCATTTATCAACAAGACCTGCGCCGCTATCACAGCCGCCGGGTTAGGAGCAGAACCTTTCAGGAAGGCGACTTGGTGCTCCGGCTCATCCAGGATCAGTCTGACATGCACAAGCTATCCCCACCTTGGGAAGGACCCTTTGTGGTTAGCAAGAATCTGCACAACAAGTCATACTACCTCATCGATGTTCGAGAGCACAAAGACTCACGTAAGTCGAAGGAGGAGACCCGCCGGCCGTGGAATATTGCTCATCTCCGGCCTTACTATACGTGAGCCACCGGCTCTCAAGATGTATATATTTTGACAATGTATATATTATATAAAGAAATAAAGCAGGACCTCTATCCTTTTTACCCTCAAAGGTTTATGTGTCTTCTTTATCAGGTGGTGGAGACAACCAACAAGGAGCGGATCACATCTGAATCCGGCTTTCCCTTTGGTCCGGCTTATGATCATATCTGAATCTAGCCATGGTCACTTGGGGGCTTCCTGTTCAAACATAGGTCATATTCGAACCAAAGAGAACATAGCTGTCGATACTCACTTGATCGGCATATTGCCAAACCCTCTTGGGGGCTTCTTGATCATATATGAATCACAGCTTAACCCCTTTGGGTCTGACGTGGATTGTATTCGAATCAGCGTCATTAAACAACTCTTATGGTCACTTGGGGGCTTCCTATTCAAACATAGGTCGTATTCGAACAAAGAGAACATAGCTATCGATACCCACTTGATCGGCATCGCCAAAGCCACTGGGGGCTATATGATCATATCCGAATCTTAGCTTAACCCCTTTGGAATGGTTTACTGATCGTATTCGAATCAGAAGCCTATGAATATTGTTTATTATCCATTACAAGCATAATTATTTTGACTATCTTGTGACCTTCTTGAAAGCGTTATGAGATGGTTTTTGATTCTTCCGGTTTAATATTGATCACCCCAGGTTGTTAAGTACCAGGTGAACATCATATAAGCAGGTGAGATTACCAAAGGGATCGCAGGTATGCTATTGTGATTATGTTTAACAAATATAGTCATAAACCGGCCTGTATATGATGTCTTTGGATCGCGTTTTGGGTTATCAATACTTTATGTGACCCCCGACGCGATAAACCGCCAAGGGAATTTTGCTTGTTTTATGTGCAGGATAAGGCAAGCAAATTTAAACGACAAGGAAATAAACGATCAACATAAGCCAGAAATATATAGCGATGGCGGCTTACGAAAGTATTAAGCGCCAGGAACATGTGCGAAGGCATGACAGACATTGAGATGTTTTTCTACCCTATTACTAGACTTCCCGAATCTGAATAAACAAAGCATTGTTTTTGCAAAGCCATAAAAATGCCTGGCGGTTCACTCCTTCGGCGGGCTTGACGATTCCGGGTTATCCTTCTCCGCCTCTCCGTCGGTTGCTTTGTCCTGCAAGGTTGACGAGGCCCAATCAATGCCACTCAAGGCTTCAAACTCAGCATCATCATCTATTAAACCGGCTGGGTCCACTTCAGGGGCAAAAGTATGCTTACGAGTTGGAGGGATCAGGCTGACTTGATCGTATGGAGTGTTTGGAATTCTCCGGTTCTCACTGTCATAACCCGGCGAATACTTGGTAAGGTCAGTATCTTCCCGATGAGGGTAGCCACGGGGCATATGTCTTTGACGCAGGCGGTGAAGTCCTTATCGTCAAATACAGTACCATCCTCCTTCAGACTCGGGTATCCAAGGGCGAGGTCGGCCAGGTCTAGTTCGGGAATCCATGCCTTTGCCCGGCTCAACGCGGCTACGGCTCCGGCTCTTGAGGATGCCCGCCTTAAATCTTGGATCTGCTGAGGTAGCATAGCGAGGCACTTCAGCACGTCTTGCAGGAGGTGGGGAGTGTTATTTGATAAATCTACAACTGCCAAAGCACGTTGTGACCCGGTGTACAGTTGCTCCACTAGAGTGTAAACCGCCTTAAGTTTGATCAGCATGTTCTGCTTGAGGTTGGTGCCCCTTGGGGCCTGCGTGTTCACAAACATAAAGTAAGCAGGAGACAACGATTACAACAGTCATCAAAGGAAGGATTACAATGTTTGAGGTTATGTACAGTAACTTACCGAAGATGGCTGAGACCATTTGAGATATCTGGCGCTTTAAGTCGGATAGCTCGGTTGTTGCTTCTGCAAGTGATGCCTCTGCCATCTCGGCCCGGGTCACCAGTGAAGCCTTCTCATCAGCCCAGATTTTCTTCTCTGACTCAAAATTCTTCTTCAACTTCTCTTGTTCAGAGACGCTGAATTCAAATTTGGAGTTGCCTTTTTGAGTTTCAAGTTCTTGAGCTGTCGGACGGCTCTTCAGGTCAGCAATCTCCGACTCAAATTGACTTATGGTGGCCTGCATTGATACCGGGTTATAGTAAGAACCATGGTAAGATAACATTAAGTCACAAGTACTTTGCAAGCAAAGGTTCTTGACACTTGGGGGCTAATGTATGCTGAAGATTTTTTAACCTACAATGTCGGGTCATGCATATTAAGTCTCAAGCACTTTACAAGTAAAGATACTTGACACTTGGGGGCTAATGTGTATTGCAAGTTCAAACTATCACGCTACAACCGGATTAAATATCTTCTCTTTAAACCGGAGAAACAACAATAAGCAGATTTATAAGTCTACATCATATTTATTAATAAGCAATAGACTTGGAGGCTAATACAGTAAGTATGATTTAGAAAAGGGGCATAAGTTATACCTCAGATTTTTGTTGTATTTTCTTCACCATATCAATTTCCACGCCACGGCTGTTGTGCACTTGATTAAGATAGCCACAGACTATATCTCCAATGCTTAAGTGGGTATAATCAGTAATGTCCTACTTGGCCTTTTGGCGTTCGACGAGTTCTTCCTTAGCAGTGCATTTGGCAAGGACAGTGGGCCGCCCTAGCTCAACAAACTGACTTTTCAGAATCTCAACTTCCGGGTCATTTGTCTTGACCGGGCTAGGAACTTCCGAGTTATCAGAGCTATTGAGAGTATCTTTGGTAGGCGGGTCAGAGGTTGGCACCGGAATGTCGAAGCGGTTCGACGACGGTGATGGGTGGAACTGTCGGCCGAGACATGTAAGCGCCGATTCGATCAACCGGGTCTTGGGACGGCTTATTCTTCTTTGCCCTCTTAGTGGGCTTCACTTGCTTGTTGTCAATAAAGGCAGAAGGATGAATACCAAAGCATGAGTAAGGTAAAGCATAAAGTAAACAAAGTTATATTACCCGGGGGCAGTTTTGAAAGCCGGCATGTTTGATTGCATAGACTCACGAGAGGAAGGAGAAGTATCCTGATAATTGGAGTCAGATGAATTGAGAGGTTGGCGAATTAACCCCGCCAAAGGTAAAACAGAACGTAAATCGGAGATAACCTCAGTCCGACGCTTCCTGGTTATGTCGGGTAAGCCGGAGGAGAGTTTTGCATCCTTGCTAGTCCGGGTCTGCCTCCGGCTTTCAAGCTGTTGTTGCTTCAAAAGAAATTAAGGATCTTGATAAGCTATAGGATGTGAAAATCTTACTTTCCGGGTCACCCTTAGAATTTTGTGCTTTGGCAAAGGCTCTGAGTCGGAGGAGATTATAGTTACCTCTTCGTCAACCACTTGGCTGTTTCCAGTATCCTCCTGAAAGGATAAGAATGTCAATAAAATAATGCTAAAGGAGTCAGGAGAATTAAAAGGATTACCTCTTCGTCATCAGAAGTATCATCCAATTTGAGTAAATCTGAAGCACTTGGCTTCTTCTTCTTTGAGGTTCCCGTTTTGGCGGCTTTCCTTTCGGTTTTCTTGGCTGTCCTAGCTCGTTTGGCAGCCTCATGGTCATACTTGACCTTCCAGAAGTCGTCATCGGCCTGTGGAAAAAGATAAGGGATTATGAGTAAAACTAAGGTGTAACATAGCAAAGAGTATTCATTGGGGTTGATGACTTACTGTGGGGGCCGGGTTCTTTTTGCAGAAAGGAAGTAAGCCAAAGGCATTACTCGTCATTGTGCCCTCTTTCAGCAGCGTTTGGGTCGTAGCCTCCACCACATCATCTGATAAGTCGTTGGGGCTATGACGCAGTGGATCATCCTTTTCGCCTGAGTAATTACACATTAAGACGGGACGGCGGCTTAACGGAAGCACTCGCCAAGTGACCCAAACTCGGACCAGGTCGATGCCATTTAAGCCGTTGCCCAAAACAGCTTTGATTTTCTTGATGGTGGGAGCAAGTGGCAGATGCTCAATAGCAGTCAGTTTATCCGCCAGCGGGTGGTTGGACTCAAGACGCAGAGCGCGGAAGCCGGGCAGAGGGTTCTCATCAGCCGGAGAAGTGTCCTGACAATACAACCACTTCTGATTCCAATCTTTCAGATGACTCGGCGGTTCAACGTAAGGAAAAAGGCAGTCTCTCCGCCGCTGAATTGAGATGACACCAAGTTCAAGACTGGGCCCGTTGGCACGTTCATTCTGCGGTTTAAGTAAAAAAGCTCTTTGAACAAAAGCAGATTGGGCTCCTCTCCCAGGTACACCTCGTAGAAGACTTGGAAATTGCAAATATTTGACACGGAATTGGGTCCAATGTCTTGAGGTCTAAGGTCAAAGAAATTCAAAACATCCCTGAAGAATTTTGAACCGGAGGAGCAAATCCCCGGCTCATGTGATCTGTAAAAACTATCACCTCCCTTTTTTGGGTTGAGGCTTCTCTTCAGACGGGTCAGGAGCACGATAAGACATGACCTCCTTCTTGGGCAGATGGCCAGACTTAACAAATTCAGAGAGTTTACTTCTTGTGACTGTGGATGGGACCCAATTACAGGTCACAGGGGCCTTGGTTGCCTTAGGTGCCATGACGGCAGTTGGCCTATGACAAAACAAGAGGTTCCGGTTCAAATTTAACCCGGAGGTAAACATTTTAAACTATTCAAGGTGGCGGCTTAAGAAGGGGCCTAATGATATATGGGCAACTACGCAGTGGTATTTAAGCCGCTACGGATATCGGGAGCAATTGGATATTCTTAAATCTGAGAGAAGCAAGTAAGGTTGACAGATCAATGTTATTTACTTAAACCGGCCACAGGGACAGTCATGGTTAAACATATTCGACAGAGGCAGTTTTTTATTGCCGGGTGAAACAAACAGGTTTCACAAGTTGTGACTATTATTTTAGATCAAATAGCTGTTCTGAAAAGAAAATTTTCTAGACCTAGAACTGGCACAGATGAAGTTCAAGGGCTCGAACAGGGCCTCTGTGCGACAGAAAGAGATCTACTTGCAATCAAAATGGGTGCAAAATAGCTACCGCATCAGTTTTCTACAATCTTCAAGATCAAGAAACGGTGGTGGTAAGCAAATCTACAAGGGGTTCTTGACGAACAGCAAAGAATACCTAAGAACTCGAAGGTCCTAATGCGGATCTGAGGAACAAAAAGGAGAAAACTTATAGGTGTAGAGTTGCTATGGAGGTTTGTCGCGATTCTCTGGTCAAGTCAGGTTGATGCAGCGACCTGAGCTGGCGAGGATGAGGAGATCTGCGATGGCGGCGGCGACGGAGCTCGAGCGGGAGAGGGGCAGTGAGAGGAAGAAGATGACCGAAGGGGGAGAATGGAGAAGACCTAGGTCACGCCTATTTATAAGGAGAGGCTGACTGAGACGGCGTGAGAAATGAGGAGATAAACATTATTATCCAGCGGCCCCGATGCCTTGGTTTTGGGGCGGTTAGTAAAGGAAAAGATCCGTTGGAGGATGCGGTGGAATAAAGAAAGAATTTAAGTAAAGATGACGTCACGATGGGTTAACACGGATCCAAAAGATGACGTCATGGAGGGTTAAAGAAAATCTTTGCACAGTCAGAAGACTAACGGTATTTTAAGATTGACATGAACCGGTTCAAATCAATTTGGGGCCTAATGTTGGGGATATAACTATTTGTGTAAGCCGCCCAGGAGGGGCCGGGTTACGCAAAGAAGACTCACCAGAAAGAAGCCCAAGACCAAGCATGAAGATGGCGGTTCAATAAATGGCCTAAGGCCCACAGGCGACTTAAGGCCCGTCGTAGTAAACCGCCGTAATGGCATGACTTGTATCATAAGGTAGATTTAACTAGTCACCGAGCCAGACACTGTTTATAAGCCGGCCGGGACTCTAAAGCCGCAGGGCGTCAACCCGTGTATATAAGGGGGCGATCCGCTAGCGTCTTAGGGCAAGAAACAACTCATCGAGAGCCGGGCATAGCGTATCTTGCTCCCTGGTCATCGAAACATCAATACCAACCCAACTAGACGTAAGCCTTACCTTCACCGTAAGGGGCCGAAACTAGTATAAACCTCTCGTGTCCTTTGTCCCATTAACCCCTTCAAGCTTCCTAGTTGCAATGGCTCCACAACTAAGTCTTTTCACGAGGACATCTGATGTGACAATTCCATGACAGCGGGCTTGAATGAGGTGGACTTGGGTCGCTTGTCGAGTATCACGTCGTCTCTGTCCACTATGGCGCGCAGCGTTGTTAGTTCTTTGGCTGCTAGGGCTTCAGATAATGCTTCCAAGGCTAGTGCGGCAGTTTTATTTTCGGTGCGGAGTGCGACATCCAGATCACTGGCTATAGTGATGATTCCATTGGGTCCGGGCATTTTGAGCTTCATGTACCCGTAATGGGGTATAGCTTGAAAGCTCGTGAATGCGTCCCGCCCTAAAAGGGCGTGGTATCCGCTGCCAAACAGGGCCACTTGGAACGTGATTTCTTCGGACCTATAATTCTCTGGCGTGCCAAATACCACATCCAGTGTAATTTTTCCTGCACACCCTGCCTCCCGACTAAGGATGATTCCCCCGAAGGTCGTGCTGCTTTGCTCAATGTGGCTTTTATCAATTTCCATCTTGTCGAGGGTTTCTTCATAGATCAGGTTTATTCCGCTTCTGCTGTCCATGACTACTTTAGTGAGCCGGAAGCCGTCCACGATTGGGCTAAGGACCAAAGCGGCTGGTGCCCGGACTGTTTGGAATTGAGGTTCCTCATTGGCACTGCAGGTTATAGAAGTGTCGGTCCACGGATTTATTTTTGCCGTGTGGTAGACTTCAGCGAAACTTCGATGAGCTCGCTTGCGCCTATTATTTGAGGTGAAAGTCTCGAAGACTGTCAGTACCGTATTGTTGTCTTCGGCGGGATGTTGCTGTGCTTTATGGTTTACAAGAAGATCCTCGCCGCTTTTCGCTACCTACCGGAGTATCCAACATGCTCTAAGGCTATGCGTTGGCGTAGTATCCGGCGTGCTGTGAATTTTGCATGGCCCATTGAGCCATTCTTCCAATACGGTTCCATGCCACAGGTGGGCTTTGGTTTTTGGGAATTGGATTGGGTAACTTACGAGTTTGCCCTTTCGATTCGGACGAAGGGTTTATTGAGAGCCGGGTTATCGCAGAAGTCTGTTTGGGTTTTCCAAGCGCTTTCCATCGCACAGTACTTCTGTACTATGGCTGCTAAGTCAGCAAAGTGTACTATGTCACGACGACTTATAGCATTGAGGATCCCTTTGTTCGTGCAATTTTTGTAGAAAAGTGAGATTACGTCTTCCTCGCGACGGTCCTTGACCTTGTTTATCACAAGGAGGAATCTGGCCCAGTAGCGATGTACTGTCTCTTGGGGCTCTTGTCTGATATGGGAAAGATGGCATAAGTCTGGGTGGGTGGGCGTAGTTAAGTCCGAATTCTGACCCGATTTAACATCCAAGGGCAAAGGAGCTTCCGGCTTGGCAGCTTGGACTCCGGGCCCGCTGCCCGATTCTAACTCCAGGGTCTGGGTCACGTCCTCCCACGAATGGGTATCCGGCTCAGAGAGCTTGAGCTTTCCGGACATAGTTCGTCCTCAAAGTAGAGGAGTAATCCATGTGTGGCTCTTCCAATACCGCTACCTCATGGGTGACCGGTCGGGATTTAATATCCCTTTGGTCCGGTTTAAACCCAATCCGATCGTAGTCTGTAGCGACTCCCAGAGCGGCGATGCAATCCAAGAGCTCACTAAGGGAGGAGAGCTCCATTGGATCCATCTATTCGGCGAGTTCTGAATTGACGCGGAGGCTGTTTTTGATGACCCGAGAAGTCATCATCGGCGTGGCAGCCGATCGGTCGGTCATGACAAAGCCGCCCAGTCCGAGACTTTGGCCTAACACCAGGGCTCCCCCAGAGGTGATGTTGTCCTTAACAACAAGACGAGCCATCAAGCCTTGTAGCAACGACACAGAGGAACTCTCAATGAAAGCACCAATGTCGGTGTCAAAACCGGCGGATCTTGGGTAGGGGGTCCCGAACTGTGCGTCTAAGGCTAATGGTAACAGGAGGCAGGGGACACGATGTTTTACCCAGGTTCAGGCCCTCTCGATGGAGATAATACCCTACTTCCTACATGATTGATCTTGATGATATGAGTATTACAAGAGTTGATCTACCACAAGATAGTAGAGGCTAGACCCTAGGAGCTAGCCTATGATTCTGATTGTTCTTGTCCTACGGACTAAACCCTCCGGTTTATATAGACACTGGAGGGGGCTAGGGTTACACAGAGTCGGTTACAAAGAAGGAGATCAATCATACGAATCACCAAGCTTGTCTTCCACGCAAAGGAGAGTCCCATCCGGACACGGGATGAAGTCTTGATTCTTGTATCTTCATAGTCCAACAATCCGGCCAAAGTATATAGTCCGGCTGTCCGAATACCCCCTAATTCAGGACTCCCTCAGCCAGGGTTACTGAAGTTCGGGAAGAGCTCCAAGAGGCCGTGAAGAAATGCGAGACCTTGGAGCAGAGTTTAACAGAGAAAGAATCCGAACTCACCAAGGCTCATCAAGCCGCACACGATGCCCAGAGCGAAGCCCAGTGTGCCTTGCAGGAAATCCAGGAGGCCAGAAAGATCGCGGCGGGTAAGGCTTTGTCTATACAAAGAAAATATTTAAAGGGAGAAAATCACGTTACTAATTCAAATTCGGATATCTCTAGGGGTGTTTGCGGAGCTGCCGCGCAGCGTATCTGATGCCGCACAATTCTACCGAGCCGAAGAAAGGAGCTCTACGGAGAAGCTCTTCTGGTCGCAATATCTGGCGCCAGAGTATCCAGTGCCCTTTGCCGATCAACTTAAATAGTTGCTCGAGCTGCATAGGGCGGCCGAACTAGCTAGGAAGGATTTAATTATCCAGCTATGGCCCGCCGAGGCGATTCCCAACAGCTACTTCGGGCTCGTGAAGCGGCTTGTAAGTGCCTGCCCTCGACTTGAAGTCATCAAGCGGTCGGTCTGTATGGAAGGTGCGTGAATGGCCTTCGCCCGTGCAAAGGTGCACTGGGCGAAGATGGATGCCGAAAAGGTGATGACCGAAGGACCGCCTGCGGGGAAGGAGCACCGCAAGCCCGAGTTATATTATGACAGTGTCCTGAAAGGATCCCGCATTGCAGCGGAGTAATGTGCCAATGATATTATATTCCCATGAATACATTCATGTTATCCTATGTAATGTTGAACAAGGTCATTTATATTATATAGTGCCTGTTATTTGCAAGTTTTACCTCCTGTGCGGCCATTTTATATATTAACTCTGAGAGTTGGCTAGCCGTAAACCCTTTACGTCGAAATGCGGGGTGTTCGGGATAAACCTGAACACTCTTTACCCCAGTTTTGGGTCCTTGAAGGAGGTGTTCAGCGCGACGAACTAGGCAATCGGACTATAAGGCTTTATCACCCACACTTAGCCATACGAGTTTGACAAAACAAATGTAGGCGCAGCCCCTGGTGTTTGGAAGACCACACTAGGGGCTCTATAAGCACCTCATTGAAAGAAGAAAAGCTGATCCATCGCGTGCTGCATTAGTTATCGCATAATGCGGAAGAAATCCTTAAATATTTTGTAACCTCTCAAACAGCTGACCAGCTCTCGCCGTATCATGATAGTCAGTTTTCGGCTTTCTCTACTGAGGTGCTCGTTCGGAAGAACCGGGATACAATCGCAGTAGTTCTCCCTTTACTACCCTAGCCGATATAGCGGAACATAGGGTAGCAAGCACAGGAGCCGGGCAACCCTACTATTGACCCAAGACATGATTTGGAGCCGATGCATATAATGCTATAAGTTCGGGGTACCGAACTACCGTGAAGGTATTTGGACTTTATTGCCGTATTATGGGTACAACGAGGTCCCTGGCATATTAAGTCGTACCGTAGTGTATGGATGTCATTTGACAAAAAATACCGAGAAGAAAGAACAGCAAGTAAGTGTCAAATAAAGCAGCATGTTGTAATTTAAGAATACGTCGAGGCATACGAATACAAGTAGTGCGATAAAAAATAAATATGACTTGAACCTGCTGAGACCAGGGGAGGGGTTGTGTCGGATCCGGCGAATAATCAGATGATCATCAAGGGGAATATCTACGGATTCCCTTGCGTGTTCAAGCTGTTTGCCTCCTTGGTATGTTCATCCCCTCGCGGGTCTGGTCACCATGTCGCCAGTGATGGCCTGGACAATAGTGAACCTGCAAAGAAATTGCGAAAAAGTGTTTGTGTGCCACGGAGCGTTTGAGCCGCATTGTGGGGCCGAACCTAGCTTTGCCTCCGCCTACTGCCGGGGTGGTTGATTGAGATCTTGACAAGCTGGGATATTGTGCCGCTGAGTAGTTCGGACTCTTTTGATGATGTCCGAAAGCCTGGTTGTCGACTGAAGGTTCGATTGAAAGATGCCACTCTGTGCTTCTACTGCTAAGGCGGCGGTGTGCTCTTCGACACGGAGGGAGTGTTCGGCTTTGCCCTTAACTATTATGATGCTGCGTGGTCCGGGCATCTTGAGCTTAAGGTAAGCATAATGTGGCACCGCGTTGAATCGAGCAAGCGCGGTTCGTCCGAGCAGTGCATGATAGCTGCTGCGAAAAGGGACGATATCAAAGATTAACTCTTCGTTACGGTAGTTATCCGGGGTCGAAGACTACTTCTAGGGTGACGGAGCCTGTACAGCGGGCCTTCACGCTTGGTGTCACACCTTTAAAGGTGGTTTTAGTGGGTTTGATCTTTGAAGGATCGATACCCATCTTGTGCAATGTATCCTGATAAAGCAGGTTCAGACTGCTGCCTCCGTCCATAAGGACTCGTGTTAGGTGGAATCCATCAATTATTGGCTCAAGGACTAATGCGGCTGAGTTGCCCTGACGGTCAAAGGTGATCGGGCCGGACAACCATAGGTTATATTTTGGGGCGGCTGGCTCCGTTGCATCGACATCCCTAAGTGTGCGCCTCCGCTCCCGCTTGGGAATATGGGTGGCGTTTATCATGTTCAACATTTAATTTGCGAGAAAACTTCTTTTGCCCTCTTGTGTTCGGTTGTCGGGGCTCCTCCTCGTCGTCATCGCTTTGCGACCCCTTCTCCTTGTTTTCGGCACCTAACTTGCGGCTTGTTTGAAGAACCAGCATTCTCTATTGGTATGATTGGCTGGTGTTCCTAGGGTGCCGTGAATTTGGCATGGAAGGTCGAGTATACGGTCCAGACTGGACGTGCCCGGAACTGTTTCTGTTGAATTGTTTCTTCCTTTGACCGATATTGGGGCCGCTGAATCTGGCATTGACAGTCGGGTCTTCTGCGCTGTCGCCATTATTTTGACGTTTGTGTTTGCTGCGTCGGGGCTTGCCGTTGTTATCTCTCAGTTCAGAAGTCCCAGGCTTGCTTGAGGCGATGTTGCTACGAGCTAGCCAGCTATCCTTGCCCGCACAGAAGCGGGTCATGAGTGTCGTGAGGGCTGCCATGGATTTCGGCCTCTCTTTGCCAAGGTGTCGGGCAAGCCACTCGTCACGGATGTTATGCTTAAAGACCGCAAGGGCTTCGGCATCCAGACAGTCGATGATTTGGTTCTTTTTAGTTAAGAACCGAGTCCAGAATTTCCTGGCCGACTCTCCGGGCTATTGGGTTATGTGACTTAAGTCATCAGCGTCCGACGGTCGCACATAAGTGCCCTGTAAGTTGTCAAGGAATGCATCTTCCAGGTTCTCCCAACTGCCAATGGAGTTTGCCGGTAGACTATTCAACCAATGCCGAGCTGGTCCCTTGAGTTTTAGTGGGAGGTACTTGATGGCATGTAGGTCATCGCCGCGGGCCATGTGAATGTGGAGAAGGAAATATTCGATCCATAACGCGGGGTCTGTTGTCCCACCATATGGTTCGATGTTCATGGGCTTAAAACCTTCTGGGAATTCATGCTCCATTACTTCGTCAGTGAAGCATAGGGGGTGTGTGGCGCCTCTGTGTTGGGCTACATCGCGACGCAGTTTGGATGAGTCTGGTCTGCTGTATTCGGCTTGGACGGATTTGTAATTAGTATATCTGGCGTGGCGATCATCGTCACGTGTTGGGGCAAGCCTCCGCGATCCGTAGATCGATCTTGACTGTCCTGCTTTGTTTTCCAATTCGTCTTGCAGGTCATGCGTGTAGCCCCGAGCCTTTGTATTTTCATTTGTTCGGCGACGGGGTGCGGGCTGGTGTTCGGGCTAATACGCCGCTTTGTCTCAGCAATGAGGTGGTCGGTTAGCCCCATCCTGTGCTAGTAGTATAGGCTCTAGTGCTTCGTCCTCGAATTGAGGTAAGAACCTGCGCCTTGGGTAATTTTTGGTTGGCGCTCGAGTCCGTATTCCTCGGCCGCCAGGGCCTCAGTCCATCTGTCAGTGAGCAGATCTTGATCAACTTGAAGCCGCTGTTGTTTTTTCTTCAGGCTCTTTGTAGTGGCTATAAGCCGGCGCTTGAAGCGCTCCTGCTCGACGGGATCCTCAGGCACCGTAAATTCTTCGTTGCCGAGGCTCACCTCGTCTTCGGAGAGAGGCATATAATTGTCATCCTTCGAGTCTTCATGCATTGCCTGTTGATCAGGGCTAGCTTGACCGTCCTCCCATCCGGCCTGCTCGAAGCTTGGCTGGGCGGGATTGTTTTCGTCTTCAGCATCATCCAGAGTGCTATTGTCTCTTGTGTCGGTATCACTGTTTTTTCTATGGAGGGGTTTAGAGCGGCACCGCTGACGTAGGTGCTTAGGCTGCTTCTCAAGAGGATCACCCTCCATTGCATCCTTTTGATCCTCGCCATTGTTTTCTTTGGGTGTGTCCACCATATATATGTCGTATGATGAGGTGGCTGTCCGGTATACAATGGCGGTGGTTCTGTTCTTCTCGGCATCGTCGTCCATACCGTCGATGTCTTGGATTCGAAATCAAGCATGTCGGTTAAGTCATCGGCGATGGCTATTAAGTGGGTGGTGGGTAGGTAGCGAATTCGCCGTCGTCCGCTTCCCACTCAAGCCAAACATAGTTCGGCCAGGAGTCTCCTGACAGGGAGAGAGATCTTAATGAGTTTAGCACGTCGCCCAAGGGCGAGTGCTGAAAGATATCCGTGGAGCTAAACTCCATGATCAGTGCCCAGTTAGATCTGATGGGCGCGGATGTACGTGGTTCGGAGCCTATGGCTGGACATGAGTCCGAGGGTCCGATTACATAGACCTCCTTAGAAGTGAAATCTGTGTTCGGCTCTATCGCCGTTGAATGTCCGGCCTCCGTGGCGGGTCCATCCTCCCGTCCTCAGCTGGCACAATCTGCTCCGAATTTAAAGCCGGGGCAGCTGCATGTGAGATCTCCCAAACACCGTCCGATGGTAGATCTAGGTCATGCTCGTCGCAACTGTAGGGTGCACCTCTCATGGGCTCGAATCCGTCGAAGATCAAGTCTCCGTGGATGTCTGCAGTGTAATTCAAGCTTCCAAACCTTACCTGATGGCCAGGGGCATAGCCATCGATCTGCTCCAGACGGCCAAGCGAGTTGGCCCGCAGTGCGAAGCCGCCGAATACAAAGATCTGTCCGGGGAGGAAAACCTCACCCTGGACCGCATCATTGTTGATGATCGAAGGGGCCATCAAGCCTTACGGTGATGACATAGTGGAACTCTCAATGAAAGCACCAATGTCGGTGTCAAAACCGGCGGATCTTGGGTAGGGGGTCCCGAACTGTGCATCTAAGGCTAATGGTAACAGGAGGCGGGGGACACAATGTGTACCCAGGTTCGGGCCCTCTCTATGGATGTAATACCCTACTACATGATTGATTCATCTTGATGATATGAGTGTTACAAGAGTTGATCTAACACGAGATCGTAGAGGCTAACTCTAGAAGCTAGCCTATGATTCTGATTGTTCTTGTCCTACGGACTAAACCCTCCAGTTTATATAGACACCGGAGGGGGCTAGGGTTACAGTCGATTCTGAGAGAGAATCTACATATCCGAATGCCAAGCTTTCCTTTCACGCATGAGAGAGTCCCACCGGACACGGCACAAAGTCTTCAATCTTGTATCTTCATAGTCCAACAGTTCGGCATAAGCATGTAGTTCGGCTCTCCGTGGACCCCTAATCTGGACTCCTCGGTAGCCTGAACCGGGCTTCAATGGCGATGAGTCCGTGTGCAGATTGTCTTGACATTGCATGGCGGGTTCCTCTCGAATACTTCAAAGAGATCTTGAACACAAGAATCATGTCCTAATAAAGGCGGGTCATTGAAGCCTTCTTGTGTTCAAGATCTACTTCAAAGTAGATCTTGAACACAAGAATCATGTCCTAATAAAGGCTACGAGGATTGAAGCCTTCTTGTGTTCAAGATCTTGAATATTTCTGAAGGACTCTCCTTATGTGGAAGGAAAGCTTGGCAATTCAGATATGTAGATTCCTCTCAGAATCGACTGTAACCCAAGCCCTCCGGTCTATATAAACCAAGGTTTTAGTCCGTGAGGACAAGAACAATCATAATCATAGGCTAGCTTCTAGGGTTTAGCCTCTACGATCTCGTGGTAGATCAACTCTTGTAATACTCATATCATCAAGATCAATCAAGCAGGAAGTAGGGTATTATCTCCATAGAGAGGGCCTGAACCTGCGTAAACATCGTGTCCCCACCTCCTGTTACCATTAGTCTTAGACGCACAGTTCGGGACCCCCTACCCGAGATCCGCCGGTTTTGACACCGACACCCACCTCAAGACCTCGTCATGGAGAAGAACCGGTTACCCTATGTATCGTCCCTTGTTGGATTGAGATTGTGTATCTCTTTGTGTTTCGAGGATCTAGCACTTGTGTGATTGATCTTGTTGGTTGTGTGATTTCTCTTGTGTTTTCCCTCGTTTTCCCCTCGTTTCCCCCTCATGTTCTTCATGTTCTTGGTAGGATTCCCTCCAAACATGAAAGATCGGGCATCTAGGGTTCTACCCTACATCAGTTTATGATGGGTACATGGTATGGCTTGACTTGGCGTAGATCTCCCCGGAAACGACGCCAGAATCCTTCTTGCTACCTCTTGAGCTTGTGTTGGTTTTCCCTTGAAGAGGAAAGGATGATGAAGCAAAGTAGCGTAAGTATTTCCCTCAGTTTTGAGAACCAAGGTATCAATCCGATGAGGAGGCAGCGCAAAAGGTCACGGATACTGCACAAACAATCAAGAACCTTGCAACCAATGCGATAAAGGGGTTGTCAATCCCTTCATGGTCACTCGCAAAAAGTGAGATCTAATAGAGATAGTAAAGTAAATATTTTTGGTATTTTTGTTGTATAGATTGGAAGTAAAGATTGCAAATAGTAAACGAGATTTATCAATATGGAAAAGAGATGCAATAAAATGGAAAAGAGACCCGAGGGCCATAGGTTTCACTAGTGGCTTCTCTCGAGATAGCATGTATTATGGCGGGTGAACAAGTTACTGCCGAGCAATTGATAGAAAAGCGCATAATTATGATGACATCTAAGGCAATGATCATGAACATTGGTATCACGTCCATGTCAAGTAGACTGAAACGATTCTGCATCTACTACTATTACTCCACACATCGACCTCTATCGAGCATGCATCTAGAGTATTAAGTTCATAAGAACGGAGTAACGCATTAAGCAAGATGACATGATGTAGAGGGATAAACTCAAGCAATATGATATAAACCCCTTCTTTTTATCCTCAATGGCAACAATAAAATACGTGCTTTGCTGCCCCTACTGGCACTGGGAAAGGACACCGCAAGATTGAACCCAAAGCTAAGCACTTCTCCCATGGCAAGAAAGATCAATCTAGTAGGCCAAACTAAACCGATAATTCGAAGAGACTTGCAAAGATATCAAATCATGCATATAAGAATTCAGAGAAGAACCAAATAATATTCATAGATAATCTTCTTCATAAATCCACAATTCATCGGATCTCGGCAAACACACCGCTGATACTTCTCCAACGTATCTATAATTTTTGATTTTTCCATGCTATTATATTACCCCTTTTGGATGTTTATGGGCTTTATTTTACACATTTATATCATTTGTGGGACTAACCTACTAACCGGAGGCCCAACCCATATTGCTGTTTTTTGTCTATTTCAGTATTTCGAAGAAAAGGAATATCAAACGGAGTCCAAATGGAATGAAACCTTCGGGAGCGTGATTTTTGGAACAAACGTGATCCAGAGGACTTGGAGTGCAAGTCAAGAAGCAGCCGAGGCTCCCACGAGATAGGAGGCATGCCCCCCAGCAGGCCCCCCCTCTTGTGGGCCCCTCGGCGACCACCGACGTACTTCTTCCTTCTATATATACCTCGTGCCCGAAAACATCCGGAGCAAGACTAAACACAATTTCCACCACCGTAACCTACAGTATCCATGAGATCTCATCTTGGAGCCTTCACGGCACTTTCTGCGGGGGGAATCGACCATGGAGGGCTTCTACATCAACATCCTTGCCCCTCCGATGAGCTGTGAGTAGTTTACCACAGACCTACGGGTCGATAGTTATTAGCTAGATGGCTTCTTCTCTCTTTTGGATATCAATTCAATGTTCTCCCTCTCTCTTGTGGAGATCTATTCGATGTAAACTCTTTTTGCGGTGTGTTTGTCGAGATCCGATGAATTGTGGGTTTATGATCAAGTTTATCTATGAATAATATTTGAATCTTCTCTGAATTCTTTTATGTATGATTGAGTTATCTTTGCAAGTCTCTTCGAATTATCAGTTTGGTTTGGCCTACTAGATTGATCTTTCTTTCCATGGGAAAAGTGCTTAGATTTGGGTTCAATCTTGCGGTGTCCTTACCCGGTGACGGAAAGGGTTGCAAGGCACGTATTGTCATGTTGCCATAGAGGATAACAAGATTGGGTTTATATCATATTGCTTGAGTTTATCACTCTACATCATGTCATCTTGGTTAATGCTTTACTCTGTTCTTATGAACTTAGTACTCTAGATGTAGGCAGGAGTCGGTCGATGTGTGGAGTAATAGTAGTAGATGCAGGCAGGAGTCGGTCTACTTGTTATGGACGTGATGCCTATATACATGATCATGCCTAGATAATCTCATAACTATACGCTTTTCTATCAATTGCTTGACAGTAATTTGTTCACCCACCATAATACTTATGCTATCTTGAGAGAAGCCACTAGTGAAACCTATGGCCCCCGGGTCTATCTCTTATCATATTTGCTTTCAATCTACTTTTATTTGCATCTTTACTTTTTGCATCTATATTATAAAATACCAAAAATATATTTATCTTATCTTACTATCTTTATTAGATCTCACTTTCGCAAGTGGCAGTGAAGGGATTGAGAACCCCTTTATTGCGTTGGTTGCGAGTTCTCAGTTTGTTTGTGTAGGTGCGTGGGACTTTTGAGGAGCCTCCTACTGGATTGATACCTTGGTTATCAAAAACTGAGGGAAATACTTACGTTACTATCACTACATCACCCTCTCCTCTTCGAGGAAAACCAACGCAAGCTCAAGGCGTAGCAAGAAGGATTTATGGCGCCGTTGCCGGGGAGGTCTTCGCTCAAGTCAAGACATACCAACTACCCATACAAACCCATCTCCCTCGCATTTACATTATTTGCCATTTGCCTCTCGTTTTCCTCTCCCCCACTTCACCCTTGCCGTTTTATTCGCCCTCTCTTTCCCAATCTCCTCCTCTCTTTTCGCTTGCCTTTTGTCCGTTTGCCGTGTGTTAGCTTGTTTGCCTTGTCGTTATGGCTAGTCCTCCTATCCTTATTCTCACTCCCGAACAAGAAATTCTCAATTTTAAGCAAAGGGAGGAGAAAGTTTAAAAAATGCTAGGCATAGAATTTGCAATGCCCAATATAAAGCCACTAGAAAACTTGCTACTTCCGTTCTTCTATGCAATTTTTATGTAGGCACTACTCCTTGGAATAGATGTGTTCTTGATATTGCTACCGGAGGTGATTTTATGAGTAGCCATACGTTTGATGCTTATAATGCTATGTTAGATTTGTTTGGTCCACCTCCTCTTTTGGTTAATGGAACGGTTTTAACTTTAGAATATGTGATGCAACGGCTTGATATTATTGAAAATAAAATTGCCATTGTTGAGTCGATTGAAAATTTGGATAAAAAGATTCATATTCACATCACCCAATTTGGATCTAGGGTTGGAGTTGCTTTGAAAAATCTTAAAGAAAAAGAACCTATAGTCAATGAAAAATAAGATCTAGACTCTACTAGAATTGGTAAACTTGAGGATATCATTACAAACTTAGGATCCGAGTTTTCCCCATGGAAAACACTCCAAAAACCCCTACTAAAACTGAGTTTATTTATGTTCCTAGAAATAAGGGTGAATCTTCTAGTAAGGGAGACGCGGATCTCAAATCCATAAGTGTTCATCCCAATTGTCAAGGATCTTTATCGTTAAGGAATCTTTTGCTACCAATGAATTTCTTGAATTTTTACCTAAAGGTTTAGCTATTGCTAAAAAGGGAGAAATCCCTAGAGATCACAAGCGCTCTATTGATGACTTTAGTGCCAAAGATGGCACTCGTTAGATCTATCTTCGCTTTTATGCCTAGCTAGGGGCGTTAAACGATAGCGCTAGTTGGGAGGCAACCCAATTTTCTTTATGTTATTTGTTTTTGCTCCTGTTTAGTAATAAATTTTGCATCTACCTTCTGTTTAGATGTGTTTTTATCTTTTAATTAGTGTTTGTGCCAAGTAGAACCTATAGGATAACCTACGATGATAGTTGATTTGATTCTGCTGAAAAACAGAAACTTTACGCACACGAATATAATTTTGTTAAATCACAGGAACGTGCTTTTGCATTGATTACTTTTGCTTCTGTTCCATAAACAAATTTTCCAGGACTTCCTATTTTGGTAGGATTTTTAAAGTTACATAAGTTTGCGTTAGTTACAGATTGCTACAGACTGTTCTGTTTTTGACAGATTCTGTTTTTCTTGTGTTGTTTGCTTATTTCGATGCATCTATGGCTAGTAAAATAGTTTATAAACCATAGAGAAGTTGGATTACAGTAGGTTTAACACCAAAATAAATAAAGAATGAGTTCATTGCAGTACCTTATGTGGTGGTTTTGTTTTCTTTCACTAACGGAGCTTATGAGATTTCCTGTTGAGTTTTGTGTTGTGAAGTTTTCAAGTTTTGGGTAAAGCTTTTATGGACTATGGAATAAAGGGTGGCAAGAGCCTAAGCTTGGGGATGCCCATGGCACCCCAAGATATTCAAGGATAGCCAAAAGCCTAAGCTTGGGTATGCCCCAGGAAGGCATCCCCTCTTTCGTCTTCGTTCATTGGTAACTTTACTTGGAGCTATATTTTTATTCGCCACATGATATGTGTTTTGCTTGGAGCGTCGTGTATTATATTAGTCTTTGCTTTTTAGTTTACCACAATCATCCTTGCTGTACACACCTTTTGAGAGAAGCCTATTTGATTCTAATTTGCTAGAATACTCTATGTGCTTCACTTGTATCTTTTGAGCTTGATAGTTTTTGCTCTAGTGTTTCACTAATATCTTTTAGAGCACGGTGGTGTCTTAATTTTGAAGAAATTCCTAGTCTTTCATGCTTCACTTATATTATTTTGAGAGTCTTTTAGAACAGAATGGTATTTGCTATGGTCATAAAGTTGGTTCTAGAATGGTAGGCATCCAAGTTGGGTATAATAAAAACTATCATAGGAAGTGAATTGGATGCTATGATCAACTTGATACTTGATAATTGTTTTGAGATATGGAGGTAGCGATATTAAAGTCATGCTAGTTGGGTGATTATGAATTTAAAGAATGCTTGTGTTGAAGTTAGCAAGTCACGTAGCATGCACGTATGGTTAAAGTTGTGTAACAAATTTGAAACATGAAGTGTACCTGGCTTGTGCATCCTTATGAGTGGCGGTCGGGGACGAGCGATGGTCTTTTCCTACCAATCTATCCCCCTAGGAGCATGCACGCAGTACTTGATTTTCGATGACTTCTAAATTTTTGCAATAAGTATATGAGTTCTTTTGACTAATGTGGAGTCCATGGATTGTACGCACTTTTACCTTTCTGCCTTTGCTAGCCTCTTTGGTACCGTGCATTGCCCTTTCTCACCTTGAGAGTTGGTGCAAACTTATTGGTGCATCAAACCCGTGATACGATCGCTCTATCACACATAAACCTCCTTATATCTTCCTAAAAACAGCCACCATACCTACCTATTATGGCATTTCCATATCCATTCCGAGATATATTGCCATGCAACTTTCCACCGTTCCGTTCATCATCATCATGACATACTTTACTTTTGTCATATTGCCATTTGCATGATCATGTAGTTGACATCGTATTTGTGGCAAAGCCACCATGCATTATTTTTCATACATGTCACTGTGATTCATTGCACCATCCCGGTACACCGCCGGAGGCATTCATATAGAGTCATATCTTGTTCTAGTTTCGAGTTGTAATTCATATGTTGTAATCAATAGAAGTGTGATGATCATCATTATTAGAGCATTGCCCAAAGAAAAAAAAAAAAAAAGAAGAAGAAGAAAGGCCAAAAAGGAAAAGAAGAAGAAAGGCCAAAAAAAAAGAAGAAAGGCCCAAAAGAAAAAAAAGAAAAAGAAAGAAAAAAAAGGAAAATAAATAAAAACGGCAATGCTACTATCTCTTTTTCCACACTTGTGCTTCAAAGTAGCACCTTGTTCTTCATGTAGTGAGTCTCATATATTGTGCTTCAAAGTAGCACCATGTTTTCATATAGTGAGTCTCATAAGTTGTCTTTTCCATACTAGTGGGAATTTTTCATTATAGAACTTGGCTTGTATATTCCTACGATGGGCTTGCTTAAATTCCTAGGTCTTCGTGAGCAAGCAAGTTGGATGCACACCCACTAGTTTTCTTTTGTTGAGCATTCGTTTATAGCTCTAGTGCATCCGTTGCATGGCAATCCCTACTCCTCATGTTGACATCAATTGATGGGCATCTCCATAGCCCATTGATTATCCTCGTCAATGTGAGACTTTCTCCTTTTTGGTCTTCTCCACACAATCCCCATCATCCTATTCTATTCCACCCATAGTGCTATATCCATGGCTCATGCTCATGTATTGCGTGAAGGTTGAAAAAGTTTGAGATTATTTAAGTATGAAACAATTGCTTGGCTTGTCATCGGGGTATAGAAGTTGGGAACATCTTTGTGTGACGAAAATGAAGCATAGCCTAACTATATGATTTTGTAGGGATGAACTTTCTTTTGCCATGTTATTTTGAGAAGACATGATTACTTTCGTTAGTATGCTTGAAGTGTTACTATATCTTTTATCAATATGAACTTTTATTTTGAATCATTTCGATCTGAACATTCATGCCACAATAAAGAAAATTACATTATGAATTATGCTAGGTAGCATTCCACATCAAAAATTCTCTTTTTATCATTTACCTACTCGAGGACGAGCAAGAATTAAGCTTGGGGATGCTTGATACGTCTCCAACGTATCTATAATTTTTGATTGTTCCATGCTATTATATTATCCCTTTTGGATGTTTATGGGCTTTATTTTACACATTTATATCATTTTTGGGACTAACCTACTAACCGGAGGCCCAGCCCATATTGTTGTTTTTTTGCCTATTCCAGTATTTCGAAGAAAAGCAATATGAAACAGAGTCCAAATGGAATGAAACTTCGGGAGCGTGATTTTTGGAACAAACGTGATCCAGAGGACTTGGAGTGCAAGCAAGAAGCAGCCGAGGCTCCCACGAGATAGGAGGGCGCGCCCCCTGTCTTGTGCCCCCCCCCCCCCCGAGCGGCCACCAACGTACTTCTTCCTCCTATATATCCCTACGTACCCCGAAAACATCCAGGAGCAAGACGAAACACAATTTCCACCACCGTAACCTTCTGTTTCCGCGAGATCTCATCTTGGAGCCTTCGACGGCACTCTTCCGGAGGGGGAATCGACCACGGAGGGCTTCAACATCAACATACTTGCCCCTCCGATGAGTTGTGAGTAGTTTACCATAGACCTACGGGTCCATAGTTATTAGCTAGATGGCTTCTTCTCCCTTTTTGGATCTCAATACAATGTTATCCCCCTCTCTTGTGGAGATCTATTCGAGGTAAACTCTTTTTGCAGTGTGTTTGTCGAGATTCGATGAATTGTGGGTTTATGATCAAGTTTATCTATGAATAATATTTGAATCTTCTCTGAATTCTTTTATGTATGATTGAGTTATATTTTCAAGTCTCTTCGAATTATCAGTTTGGTTTGGCCTAATAGATTGATCTTTCCTGGCATGGGAGAAGTGCTTAGCTTTGGGTTCAATCTTGCGGTGTCCTTACCCAGTGACAGAAAGGGTTGCGAGGCACATATTGTATTGTTGCCATCGAGGATAACAAGATGGAGTTTATATCATATTGCTTGAGTTTATCCTTCAACATCATGTCATCTTGCTTAATGCGTTACTCTGTTCTTATGAACTTAATACTCTAGATGCAGGCAGGAGTCGGTTGATGTGTGGAGTAATAGTAGTAGATGCAGGGAGGAGTCGGTCTACTTGTTATGGACATGATGCCTATATACATGATCATGCCTAGATAATCTCATAACTATGCGCTTTTCTATCAATTGCTCGACAGTAATTTGTTCACCCACCGTAATACTTATGCTATCTTGAGAGAAGCCACTAGTGAAACCTATGGCCCCCGGGTCTATCTCTTATCATATTTGCTTTCAATCTACTTTTATTTGCATCTTTACTTTTTGCATATATATTATAAAATACCAAAAATATATTTATCTTATCTTACTATCTTTATTAGATCTCACTTTACATGAAGTGGCCGTGAAGGGATTGACAACCCCTTTATTGCGTTGGTTGCGAGTTCTCGGTTGTTTGTGTAGGTGCGTGGGACTTTTGAGGAGCCTCCTACTGGATTGATACCTTGGTTCTCAAAAACTGAGGGAAATACTTACGCTACTATCGCTGCATCACCCTCTCCTCTTCGAGGAAAACCAACGCAAGCTCAAGACGTAGCAACCGCAAAAGAGTATTACATCAAATAGATCTCCAAGAACATCGAGGAGAACTTTGAATTGAAAATCAAAGAGATAGAAGAAGCCATCTAGCTAATAACTATGGACCCGAAGGTCTGTGGTAAACTACTCATGCTTCATCGGAGAGGCAATGGTGTTGATATAGAAGCCATCGGTGATTGATTCCCCCTCCGGCAGATTGCCGAAAAAGGCCCTGTCGGTGTCAAAACCGGCGGATCTCGGGTAGGGGGTCCCGAACTGTGCGTCTAGGCGGATGGTAACAGGAGACAAGGGACACCATGTTTTTACCCAGGTTCGGGCCCTCTCGATGGAGGTAAAACTCTACTCCTGCTTGATTGATATTGATGATATGGGTAGTACAAGAGTAGATCCACCACAAGATCAGAAAGGCTAAACCCTAGATGCTAGCCTATGGTATGATTGTTGTTCGTCCTACAGACTAAAACCCTCTTGTTTATATAAGCACCGAAGAGGGATAGGGTTACACAGAGTCGGTTACAATGGTAGGAGATCTACATATCCGTATCGCCAAGCTTGCCTTCCACGCCAAGGAAAGTCCCATCCGGACACGGGACGAAGTCCTCAATCTTGTAACTTCATAGTCCAGGAGTGCGACCGAAGATGATAGTTCGGCTATCCGGACACCCCCTAGTCCGGGACTCCCTCAGTAGCCCCTAAACCAGGCTTCAATGACGACGAGTCCGGCGTGCATATTGTCTTCGGCATTGCAAGGCGGTTTCCTCCTCCGAATACTTCATAGAAGATTTTGAACACAGGGATAGTGTCCGGCTCTGCAAAATAAGTTCCACATACCACCGTAGAGAGAATAATATATACACAAATTCAATCTGCTGACGTATTCCGTGGCATGACATCACACCACGGCCAAGCCTTTATTCGAATCGTTTTTACTGTCCCACCTCAGCATGTTTAGCGAGGCGGTTTCCTTGGCACGTCTTATTCCGGGATTCTCATCAATACGGGCGTGGGTAACCCAACCGCGCCATTGGTTACGCCGCTTGGGAGATAAGCGAGTTTTACCAGGCTGGTGGGGACGTGTAGCTTTGTCCGTCCATATAAGGGGATAAGGATCCACCTTTTTTACCTACGCCTTCTTCCTCCTTTGCTTATCCATTTCCGCGCACTCGAGCTCCAGCGCCCAAGTCCGCACATCTCCCTCAACCTTCCCGGCCATGTCCGGGCGAGAGAACAAGTGGATGGCCTCCTCCGTCACGGAGGGGCACATCAGAGAGGCTGAAGGCGGATACTTGTCCAGCGACATCGCGCGCCGGCTCCCCGACAAGGGCAGCTCATCCCCACCCGGGCCCCATGAGAGGTGGTGTTTCTCACCCACTTCCTCCATGGACTAGGTTTTCCACTTCACCCATTTGTCAGGGGCTCATGTTCTACTACGGCTGGATTTCCACGATCGGCCCCAATTTCGTCCTCAACATCTCGGCGTTCATCGTGCGTGTGCGAAACCTTCCTCTGCAACCAGCCCCACTTGACATGGTGAAGACCTTCAATGTCAAGCCGAAGGTAGTGGGCGGCCGCCAAGAGGAGTGCAGAGGTGCCATGGTGGGCAAGATGCCCAATGTCCTATGGCTCGAGGGCTCCTTCGTGGAGACTATAAAGGGGTGGCAATCGGGGTGGTTCTACATCACCGAGCCGCATGACCCTAAATGGGTAGCGGCCCCCGAGTTCCGATCTGGCTTCCCTACACGGCTCACCTCTTGGAAAGAGAAGGGCCTATCATGGGGTGATTCGGAAGAGCTGACCGGACTCCAATCCTGCGTCAAAACCTTGGTGAACAAGAAGCTCAAGCTCATCAACGTAGTCCAGGCCATGCTCATCCGCCGGATCCTCCCGTGCCAACAACGGGCCTTTAATTTGTGGGAGTTCGATCTGGCACAGCACCAAACCTTGAACAGGCTCTTCGATACCATGTACGAAGATGCAGGAAGAGTGCTGTTCAAGAGCGCCGAGGCTCCGCATCCGCTACCAAGATCGCGGTTTAGCTCATAGCGTCAAGCGGCGAGGTAAGCTATTTACCCTTCTGAGACACTTGTTTTTCATAGTTTGACTCTATGCGGGATCTAAAACTCCCTTTACCTTTGACAGGCCTGGCAAAAGACGTCCGGGTAGGTTAACCGTCCGGCTCCCTTGCCAGAAGACCCAGCGGACGACCAATTAACGGGGCTCCTGGTTCCGGCGCCTTATGTGGTGCCGGAGAAGAAGGCCAAGAAGAAGGCCACGGGAGCTCGAAGGAGTTCCCGGCACCAGGTATTGTCAGACTCATCGTCCGACGACTCCGAGGCAGACTCCTCCCACGAAGGCGAGGAGGAGGAAAAAGAGGCCTCTTCCCCAATGGGGGGAGAGAAGAAAAGGAAGGCCGCCCCAACAGGGGAGGCCGAAAGGTCCAAGAAGGGAAGGACCCTCCCTCCGGACTACTCCACCAACGCCGACTATGATGAAGAGGAGTGACCACCAAGGACTAAGCCCCTGGCGACTTTGTAAGTGTCCGGATACCAAAATGACTCATGGTGTTTCGTTTGTCGCATAGAATCTCTTAACACCGAATATAACCCTGCAGCCCGCCCAATGACGGGCTCGACACTTCAACGAGCGGCTCCCTAGCGCCATCGGACGTGGATAGCACTTCACTTCCGGCCGTCTCCTCTCCTCGTACTGCGAATGACACCGAGGTGGGGTCCCAAAAGGGGGCTAGCCAGGAGGAGGAGGTCCCGGAGGCGCCGCAAGGCAACCTCCCGGACTCTGGGCATAAGGGGGATCAAACCCCAAAGGGCTCTAAGTCTAGCCCTGGGCCGGACTCCGCACCAGAACCTTCAGTGGTTCCGGAGTCCGGTGGGCGGCCCCTTCATAAGAAGGGTGAGACTGCGACACCGGTGACCTCCGTCCAACCAGAGGCACCGGATAATTTCTTGGAGGCGCTTAACGGCGCCTCCATCGACGAGGAGCACCGCCTTGTTATGAGTGTGGTGATCGAAAAAGTTCGATCCACCAAGGCGGGCTGGTGAAGCTGCGCCAGACCTTCTAACATGCTTTGAGGTATGTATTTAAGATATGTAAAAATATTACCGCATAGACAGTAGCCCCTGATGCTTAGTTTGGTGTTCGAAAAGAAAAGCCGAATTGAGGATCTTAAAAAAGATGTATGCAGGAGTCTAACAAAAGTATGTCAATATGGGAATGCAGGCTGCGCTGCTGACCTCTGCCGCACTGACTGCGGAGGTAAATGCATTGAAGCAGAGCCTCGAGCGGTCCGAGAACTAGCTCGGCCTTGCCAAGAAGCAGTTCGAGGACAAGGAAGGTAAGTAATACATTTGGGGAGTATATAAAAAATGTGGTTGCAAAAAATAACAGGAATAACATGAAAATTGCAGGGCCACGAACGATGTGGCGACCCAGAAGGAAGCGGTGTCCAGGGCCGAAAGCGATGCGGCCGCAGAACGCACCAAGCGAGAGAAGCAGGAGGCGCGGGTGGCGGAGGTGCGGCAAGAGCTCCAGGCTCTCGTGGAAAAAACGAGAGTTTGGAGCGTGACTCAAAGACTCGAGAGTCCGAGCTCGCCTCGGCTCTAGAGAGCGCCAAAGCCACTAAGGCCGAAGCCCAAAAAGCCCTCTAGGAAATTGAGGCAATAAAGAAGATAGCGGCGGGTAAGGCAATCTTCATGCAACGCAAGCACGTGAAAGTGAATTACTTGTTACTTACCCAAATCCGGAGCTCTCTAGGAGCATTCGCAGATCTGCCCCGCAGTGTGTCCGATGCCGCCGCATTCTACTAGGCCAAGGAAGGGAGGTCGACGGAGAAGGTATTCTGGTCTCAGTATGCTGAGGACGGACACCCGATGCCCCTGAGCGACCAGCTGAAGCAGCTGGTCGAGCTCCATAAGGTGGCCGAAAAGGCCATGAAGGGCCTTATAGTTCGGCTATGGCCCGAGGAAACCATGCATGTGAGCTACTTCGGGCTGGTGAGGCGGCTGGTGGACGCTTGTCCATGGATTGAAGTCGTCAAGCGCTCCGTCTGCATCGAAGGTGCCCGTAGGGCCTTGCCCGTGCTAAAGTGCACTGGGCAAGATGGATGACGAAAGCTTGTGACAGACGCTCCACCGCTGGGCAGGGAGTATCGCAAGCCCGAGATGTATTATGAGAACATCCTGAAGGGTGCCCGCCTTATAGCGGGCGAATGGTCCAAAGATGTAATTTTTGAGTAAACTCGCATTTGTTATCCTGTACGCTTGAACACTTGTTCATATGTGCTAAGCAATGCTTGTGAATTTAAAATATTACCTTTTGTGTGGCCGTTTATTAAATTTGAGAGATGGCGAGTCATCGGCTTCTGCCCCCATGCCACGAGTGCTGGGGTGTTCGTGATAAACTTGAGCGCTCTTTTTCCCATTATTGGGTCCTTCGAGGGAGGCACTCAACGCAACGAACAAGGCAACCGGACTATAATGCTTGAACACTCTCACTTAGCCATAGAATTCTATAACTTTTAAATTTCGGCGAAGCCCCTAGTATTCGGAAGACCGAGTTCGGGGCGCTATCCACGTCTGGGTCGGACAAAGCCGACTCGTCGCTCTAAGCGGCATAAGTCTTTAGGGACTCAAAGAGACCTCTCGAATAGCGACCGGCTCTCGCCCTATCATGACGGTCAGTTTTAGCTTTCTCCACTGAGGTGCTCAACCCAGCTCAGCCGGGCACAATCGCGGTGGTTCTCCCAGCCTACCTTAGCCGATATAACGGGCGTAAGGTACCAAAACATGGGAGCCGAGCAAACCCAACTATTGACCCAAGACATGATTGAACCGATGCATATAATGCTATAAGTTGAGGTGCCGCACTTGTGAAAGTGTTCGGACTTATCACACCATATTTTGGGGTACTTAATCCCACAGGTGTATTTGGCCGTACCAAAGATGCAGGTGCAACATGTCATAAGTGAACATATAGATAGAAAAAGCGAATGCAATAATAGGCAAAAGCTATGCATTGTTTATTCAAAAAAGGGCTGCTTAAAAGCGAGCGATACAAATAATCACGATAAGCAAGGGGCGAGACTATTTGACATGTCGCCCTCCGGGGAGCGAGCTGCGAGATGATGTGTAAAACAAGTATCTTGCTCGTTATAGAGACCACCGGACACTCGGCGTAGCTTTACGCTTCCACGGCTGTTGCATCATGTGTTCGGCAATTCTCTTGCCCGACAGGCTTCTTGAAAAGGAGTCACGAAAGTAAGAGAAAAGAAGAATGACACAATTGGGGCCCACAGTGCGGTTGAGCCGCATTCTTGGCTGCCGTGGTCGTGCCCCTCCCCTATGCCCATGGTATTTCGGGCGTAATTATGTGCGCGTAGTACTAGTTCGCAATTTCGTGAGGGCTGGGGTTGGGGCCGCATTACTCTGGCGATGCTTTCGGGCGTGCCAGGCGGTCTTGTTGTTGGTTACTCTGGGCACGCTTGACAGTGTCCTGCCATTTAATAGCTGGACTCGAGAATTGCCTTAAGAGGCTGCTTTGTACTTCTGCCGCGAGGGCCGCCGTATGCTCCTCCGTTTGGAGAGAGCGTTCGGTGTTCCGTTGACCGTAATGACTCCTCGAGGGCTGGCATCTTGAGCTTGAGGTATGTGTAGTGCGTCGCGCATTGAACTTTACAAATCACGGTTTGTCCGAAAGATCGCGTGATAGCCGCTGCGGAGCGGGACTATGTCGAAGATTAATTCCTCGCCGGAAGTTATCCGGTGATCGAATACCACTTCAAGTGTAATCGAGCTGTCTGAGTTGGCCTCTAAACCTGGTATGACGCCTTTAAAGGTCTTCTTTGTGGGTTTAATCCTTGAGGGGTCTATGCCCATCTTGCGCACTGTATCCTAATAAAGCAGGTTCAGGCTGCTGCCGCCGTCCATCTGGACTCTAGTGAGGTGAAATCCATCAACGATTGTATCGTGGGGTTTCTGTGGGAGCACGAGCACCTATGGGGCCGGGGGCCCCTTCTTGTCCGGCAAGGGAGCGGAGGGCGCACGCAGAGCAGATTGAGGCGGGAGCGCGTGGGGGAGATTTTTACCCAGCTTCGGAGCTCTCCGGAGAGATAAAACTCCTACTGCTACTTTGTGTTTGTATTTTGTTCTTGATCAGGGCGTGAGCGTGTTGTGGTGCTGAATGAGTCGGCTGTGGAACCGAAATTCCAAACCTCCTCTACGTGCGCATGGGCCTCCCTTTTATAGCCTAAGGGGGTCACCGACAGGTGGCAGCGTAGAAAGAGGGGTAGAAAGGTAAAAACGCAGGTTGGTACAACAGTGTCCAACAGTGTCCCCTACCTAACTCTGACGGCAGGGGACAAGGGCATTTAATGCCCGTCCGGTCGCCCAAAAAGTGCAAGGAAACGACCGTTAGGGGCGCCACCGATCGCCACGATGGCCTCCTTGTCAGCTTCGCTTGCCACCTCGCACCGCATGGCTGCACAGCGCCTCGCCACGTGCTCCTGGGATGGCCCTGGGGTGACACGTCGTTGGATGCGCTGGAGCTCGGGTGCAGAGTGGCAGCCTTGCCACGGCAAGTGCCTTGCCGCGGCCGTTGTCTTGTCGCACCAGCAAGCTTGCCGCTCGCCGGGCCTTGCCGGGACGCGCGGGGCGTTGCGGCAAGTTTTCTGAAGTGTCTTGGTTGGCTTTCCCGGCAAGCTCCTCTTGTCGGGGTCTCATCCTTCCCGGCAAGCTCCTCTTGCCGGGGCCTTGTACTTCCCGGCAAGCTCCTCTTGCCGGGGCCTTGTCTTCTTAGTTAATACTTTGTTCTTGAATGGCAGTAAGATAGGAATGGCGGAGGATCTTGGCGGGCGCCCGGCAAGCCTTGCCGCGGGGCGCTGCAACTGCCCGTGCACAAGTTCGGGGTACTAAGGTACCCCTACTTTAGTACACCGACAGGAGCCCCCGGGCCTGGGCCATACACGGTGCCGAAGCGCTGTTGGGCCAGCCCAAAAGCGATCTGCACGAACACGCGGCACAGGTCAACGAATCGACTCCGTACCCACCGCGTACCCTCGCAACGGCACGCGTCGATTGCGGTGTCGTGGGAGAGAACGTTGTCAATACTTAATTCCAGGAAATGTGTAACGTTCGCATCCCCGTTTATAAGCAGAGGAAACGGAACTGTTCCCCCACCTTCGCCACTTGCCGTTCCTTCCTCCGAAAGCTCCGCCGCTCCCCTCCGCTTCCCAAGCCGAAAGAGAGCAGCGCTCCATCGCCGCCGTCGCCGCCGTCGCCCTCGCTTTCCCCCATCGCTTCCGCCATGGCTCCGAAGACCGGGAAGGCTACGAAAGCTGCGAAGGCTGTGAAGTCGGCCGAGGCGCTGGAGCTCGAGGCGCTGCGCAAGAAGCAAGCGCTTCCCCCCCCCCCCTCCCGAGCTCACCCGGCAAGCGCTGCGGGAGGAGTTCTACCTCTTCTGGTCGACGGAGACGCGGGCGCATCTGCGCACGCCGGTGCTTAAGGGGAGCCACTGGCTGGCGGAATCGCCTGGACCTCCCGGATGGGCATGAAGGAGGTGTACTTGACGGGCGAGCTCCGCAGCAAGTGGGACGAGTGGAGGGCGGAGTGGTGCTGGATCTGTGATGCCAATCCGCAGCCATTCACCGAGCTGCGCCCGCACCCGGTGGTGCGTGGCAGCGATCGAGGCGCTCTGTCGCGGACGACGCCAAGCCGAGATCGCCACCACCCGAATCCTCCGGCTCGGGCATGCAGGCTCACAACAGGTGGTCGGTGCGGTTTCCTTCGCCGTCGCGCCGCCCTCTGCGAAGAGAGAGGCCCGCTTTGGGTGTTTGGCGGCCAGCGGATATCATGAGGCTGCGTCCGGCCTCAACTTCAACTTCACCGTTACGGGCTCGATGGGATCTTTGAGGAGATGTTTAAGCATGGCGCCAACCACCCAGAGTGGTTCGGGTTGCCGCAGGTGTCGTCCCCTTGTGCAACAATTCCCGGTAGCGATCGCATCTGCATAATGATGCCAGTCGCGACTCGCACGGGATAAGCGCAACTTGATAGAGCCTGCCGCCCGAAGTCGTGCAGCAATTCTTTGATAACTTGACGGAGGTAGCAATCGACTCCGACGAGCGAAGCTCTCACCCGCGCCACCACAGCGAGATCTTTGTACATTGCGGCGGGGGCGAAGAGGCGGCGGCGCGCTGCTGCTGGGCGAAGTTTGGCTTCCGGCGGGCGGATCGGATGTAGCGGCAAGCCTTGCCGACCGGGAAGATCTTGCGGAGAAGTCGATGGCGAGGGCAGCCCGAGGTCGGCGAGCGAGCCCGCCGGGGACACGAAGGACGGCCGTCTTCGAGCAACTTGCAGGCGGAGCCCCCGCGCAGCCCCACTTCCAACCAAGAAGGCGCCTCCGTCGAGTTGGGGATATAGCAGAGAGCAGGCCGACCAGCAGCCGTGGCGTCGTGGGACCACGCTCCACCGCGGCAAATACCGTTGCAGCGGGAGGTTCCCGAACCGTCTGCCAAGCAACCGAGGCGGGTCTTCCGGCCGCCACGCTGATCTGCCAAGAGCCTCCCAAGCGCCGAAGGAACCTACTCCTCCGCCCCCACCGCTGAGAGGGTGCGGAGTTCGACCTCTCTGCGCTGAGCTTCGATGACGATGAAGAGGAGGAGGATGAGGAGGAGTAAGGCTTTCTTCTTCTTGTACTTGTCTTTCTTTGATCCTTGTTGTTGTTTGCCTTGTATCTAATTTGCTTCTCTCTAAATCCTGCTCTACATTTGGGACTTTGGCGGAGAGGGCGGCGAAGAGGGCCAAGGTCCCGTGGTTAACATCGAGGGCGATCCTGCTGTGACGGCAGAAGATCGTCCGAGACCACCTTGATGGACCCGTCCCTTCTCCTCGCAAGAGCCCGAGCACAGCCCCAGTAGTAAGTGTTTTGGTTTACTTCTGTTGTGGGGCGCGCATGGGTGCTTCTTCTTCTCACGACATCTTGATTGTTGACTCACTTGTATAGGAGCAGAACAAGCCCACCAGAACAACCGGAGGCCGACCCGGAGGTGCTTGCTGCCGACCACGCCGCCAAGGGGCGATTCTCCGACAAGGATCGCTCCCGGCAAGGGAGGGTCCACAGCAAGGGGTGGAACCAAGGAGCCTGGTGGAGGAGCCCATGGTCATGGAGCCCAGCACAGGTAAACCTTCTTGTCGGGAATCTTCCCTGGGGTTCTTCTTTTGATCTTCTTTCTTCTTTTGGATATTTGCTTGACTTTTCCTCCCTCTTCCTATCCTCAGATCCCCCACTCGCAAACCCGATGGATGCCGAGGCCTCCGGCAAAGAAGGCGCACGCGGCAACACTGAAGATGTCGCCGCCGGCGAGGAAGAGGCCGGCGCTGATGAACCCGCCGACGAGGAAGCCGCCAAAACTCTTTGGCGCAGAAGCCGGCGAGGGTCCGCGATTACCGACGACCAAGGACGCAGGAGCGCAAGCGCTGCACCGTCCGCCGACCCCTCCGCTGCTGATGCAGCCGGACTCAACGAGCCCCACCAGATCGTGCCAGAAGGCGGCGTGTACATCAAGCTTCCTCAAGCGTCGAGCTCGTGGCGCCGGTGGAAGGGAGGAGTTTGATGGGAAGTACTACGCCTCTGCTGGCAAGTGGCGATGGTCGCCAAGCGGCAGCGATGGCGAGAAGTCCGAGGAGGAGCAATGCTCCGAAAGCTGGTGTCACTCTACGCGCCCGACAAGCGAAGCTTGAGTCCGGAAGCGCTTGTCATGTGACGGAGTTGACATAGAGAAACACATGGAGGAGCTCAAGAGCCGCAGCAGGAGGCCCTCCACCCATTCTTGAGGAGGGGCGCAGCTCGACGAGGCGAAGAAGGCGTTCATCTGGAGAAGGCTGAAGCGAAGAGCAGCAGAGGCTTGCCACCGAGGAGCTGTCAAAGCGGGATGGTGAGCTGATCTGAAAGAAGGTAAACTTGGACAGCCACGAAGAGGAGCTCGCCGTCAAGGAGCAATCACTTGGCGGGGCACTCAAGGAGGCGAAGGATGCTGCCCTGCCGCCGAGGCCGCCAAGAAGGAGTTAGAGGTGAAGGTGGCGCAGGTGGAGGCGGATATGAAAAGGAAAAAGCGAAGAGCTTGCCGCACTCAGTATGACGCGAGAAGGATGCACGCGCCATGGCGAGCTGCAAGTCTAGCTTGCCGAGAAGATCAAGGAGTTGAACGCCGCCAAAGACTCAAGTGCTAATCTGGGCTGAATCGCCACCTTGGCGGGGCCGGGCGCCGCCAAGAAGCGAAAGACGACTTGAGGAAGGAGCTCAAGGGCAACGAAGAGTCTGGCGACAAGGGCCGCCGAGACTCGTAACACTTTTCGAGCCACGGTGGAGCTCGACGGGCGGAGCCTCGTCAACATCGCTGCAGATCATCGGCGAGGAGTTGGCGGAGCTGGACTTGGCGGGCTTGGTCATCGCACCAACGAGAACCTCCAGCCCAGCGCCAAGCTCACTCTCTTCTTCAAGGGCGTGGCGACGGCCCTCCAGCAGCTCCGAGAAAGGATCTCGAAGAAGCTGGCGGACGAGTCATGCGCAATCTGCGCCAAGGTCTTGGAGAAGGTGCTGGTTAAGGTCCTCTTCCGCAACCCAGTCCTCGACCTCTCCCGCGTCACCAAGAAGCTGCCGGAGGACGCTGATCTTGAGGAGCTCAGGGCCGTCGTCGCACCCATCATGGACAAGGTGAACAAGGTCAGGAGGATCGACGGCGAGCGCGTGGATTAGGCCGCCCTTCTTCTCCCTTTTCTTGGTTACGCTGTTTCAGGTTATGAGAAAATCTAGTCGATTGCCACAATAAGTCATTCTTGTAATATAACTTTATTACAGGTGCTTTGCTTGCTATGTTATTTCCTATACTCTGTTACATCCCTTGTATGCTTTTACCCCACGCTTTGAGGGAACTTGCCAACATAAGCACACTTGCTTGAGTCTGAGAACATCGACAGTCCATGGCAGTCTTGCCTCCGACAGAAATCTTGTCGGGACTAGTTGCACTTCGCTTGTATTGTTGAGCGGACTCGAAAACAAATCAAGGGCGCAACTTAGCCGCGAGTCGATTCCTCCACGCATGTGTTTTCCATACAAGGCCTGAGCGTTCAAGGAATATAACTTAAAAATTTAAAACTGACTATGCTCAAACTTTGGCAACTTAGCTTTTCGTAAATGCTGCGTCACTTTGGTCCACACCTTTATCTTCCCTTCCCCGGTGAACTTGCGGCGGAGGAATCTTCTTTTGAGAAGAAAGAAGAAAAATAATGATCTGGAACCTTAAGGTTCGCTATTGCTTACCGGGGTAAGCGCTGCACAAAGTGTCGGATATAGATGCAAAAAAAGAAAGATGCATTAAATTTGACAAGATGTGCGAGGCACATAAACTTTATTCGCGCACGGAGCTGCGCCGGCTTTGTACAAAGGGTTACATGCAACAGCGGCAAGGCTTGTACAAAAGGTGGTTGTCGAACAGGGCGGCAACCGCGCCTTATGGGTAAAACTTGCGAAGATGCTCTATGTTCGAGAGTTGCTCACGGAATGCCATCTTCGGTCTCAAAGCGGACAGCGCCGGGCCTAGTGACTCATTTCACCCGATAAGGGCCTTCCCACTTGGCGTCGAACTTGTTGGAATTCTTGGCGGATTGAACACGCGAAGAACAAGGTCGCCTTCCTCGAAGCTTCGGCATTAACTGCGGCTATGATAGCGGCGCAAAGCTTGTCAGTGCGAGCAGCTCGCCTGGCGACTCAAGGCGATTCTCCTCGAGGAGCAGCGCGTCATCTTGCCGCAGCTGCTCTTGCTCAAACTCATCATAGCGAGCACTCAAGGCGATCCGTATCTGAGTTCCGTGGGGAGAACTGCCTCTGCTCCGTGACAAGAGCAAAGGGTGTCGGCGATGGCTCGATTTGGTGTCGTTACGATTGACCAAAGAACCACCGGCAACTGCTCGATCCAATTTCTTCCGCACTTGTGCAGCCTGCCGAAAGTTACGGTCTTGAGCCGCGCGAGCACTTTAGCGTTGCCCTCTCCGCTTGACCGTTGCTTCTTGGGTGAGCAGCGAAGCGAAGCGATCTTGGTGCCAAGATCTTGGGCGTCTTGCATGAAGGTGCGGCTTGTGAATTGTGTTCCATTGTCGGTGATGATCCCGTTAGGGATTCGAAGCGGCAAACAATTGACTGAAGAACTTGATCGCTTGTTGTGCTTGTCACCTTCCTCATTGGTTCCACTTCAGCCACTTTGTGAACTTGTCCATTACAGCGTACAAGTACTCAAAGCCCCGACAGCTTCGGGGAAGGGCCGAGATGTCGAGCCCCGGACGAAAATGGCGAGGATAAAGGGATTGTTTGGAGAGCTTGAGCTGGTTGATGAATCTGTTTGGAGTGGAACTGGCATGCTTCACACTTGGTTACTTGTGCGATTGCATCTGGAGGCTGTCGGCGGAAGAAACCTTGCCGGAAAGCCTTGCGGCAAGTGCTCTTCTTGCCAATGTGGTGACCACATATGCCTCCGTGTATCTCCAACAGCTCCTGTCCATCTTCCGGGAGAGGCACTTTAATTTCACTCCGTTGAATCTTCTTACATGCAAGTATGTCATCGACAAACTGGTACATACTTGATTCCGGGCTACTTTCTCCGCTGCTTCTTGCTCCTCGGGAAGTTCTCTGTCTGAAGGAAATGGTCGATCTGCTTTGTGCCCATGCCGGAGCACGTGGCTCGGCGACAAGGACTAAAGGCGCAAATGCTGCTGCGGGAACATCCGCTTCTCGGCAAGGATCAGGGACCTGCCGGGCGTGATGCTCCCGGCAAGCGTGTCGGGACCTGACTTGTCGAGGCGCTGCTTCAATGAAACAAACCACAGGGCTTGTCGGGCAGGATGCTCCTCGGCACTTCTGTGTTGATCACGAGACCTTCTTGGTGGCGGCTCCGGGAGCTCTGCGGGAAAGTAGTCGCGAGTGACCAACTTTCTCTTTTTGCTCTGTCCAGTTGATGGTGTTACAGATGGTTGAGTCGACTTGAGCACAAAAATCCTGGTTCCACAGTAACTTGAGTGCAAAGACACTTTGATAGGCCATCTGCAATGTCATTACGAGCTCTTGGAACATGTTCCATTTGCAGGCCGTCAAAATGCTCTTCTAGCTTTCTCACTTCATCAATGTATGCTTCCATCAACGGACTCTGATAATCTTTGTTAACTTGGCGGACGACAAGCTGTGAGTCACCCCGGACAATGAGCTTCTTGATCCCAAGTTCTGCCGCGATCCTGAGTCCGGCAAGCAAGCCTTCATACTCTGCAGTATTGTTTGTTGCTTGCTCCTTGGGAAAGTGCATTTGGATTACGTACTTGAGGTGCTCTCCGGTGGGGGCGACAAGTAGTATGCCCGCACCAGCGCCTTGCAGTGAGAAGGCACCATCAAAGTACATGATCCATTCTTTGCTAGCTTCCTTGACGGGGATGCTCCTCTCCGAGATTTCTTCATCGGGTGTTGGCGTCCACTCTGCTATGAATTCTGCCAATGCTCGGCTCTGAATAGTTGAAGTACTTTCAAACTTGAGGCCAAAGCTTGACAACTCCAGTGCCCACTCGACAATCCTGCGGTTGTACGGATTACGCAATATCCTCTTCAATGAAGCGGTGACCCTTTGTGATCTCATGTGCTTGGAAGTAATGGCGCGGCTTCCTCGAGGCCATGAGAAGGCGAAAAGCAACCACACACACAAAGTACCTTGATCTAGCCCCCTGCAGAAGGGAACTGACAAAGTAAACTGGGCGCTGCACCATCTTCTTCCGTTTCTCTTCCGGCAACTGCACAGATCCATCCCTGCCGGAGCCAGAACTTGTCGGGGAAGCCCCCTGCTTGTCACTGGACTCGCTTGCCGCGGCCGCTGGCTCATCATCCGCTTCCCTCTCCGCAGCTAATGCAGCACTAACCACTTGATTGGTTGCCGCCAGATATAGCAGCAACCTCTCTTGTGGCTTAGGTGCGACAAGTGTTGGAGTAGAGGATATGTATCTCTTCAAGTCCTGCAGCGCAGCCTCCACTTCCGGAGTCCATTTCATTGGACCTGCCTTCTTCAAAATCTTGAAAAATGGCAGGGCGCGCTCAGCAGACTTAGAGATGAACCTACTGAGAGCAGCAACACAGCCGGCAAGCCTTCGCACATCCTTGACGCGCTTCGGGGCTTCGATCTGCTCGATGGCCTTGATCTTGTCGGGATTGGCTTCAATCCCCCTCTGGGACACGAAGAACCCGAGAAGCTTGCCGGAAGGAACTCCGAACACGCACTTCTCGGGGTTCAACTTGAGATTGATCTTGTGCAGATTTGCAAAAGTCTCATCCAAATCTTGGATCAAAGTTTCTTTGTCCTTGCTCTTGACCACTATGTCATCCATGTAAGCTTCTACATTTACGTGCATTTGTGGCTCAAAAGCATGATGACTACTCTTGCAAATGTTGAACTAGCATTCTTTAGTCCGAAGGCATCCGTACAAAGCGATCGTGCAACATGGAGTAATGAATGCGGTTTTCTCTTCATCCTCTTACGCCATGAAGATCGATGATATCTGAGTATGCATCAAGGAATGAAAGCGGATCGCATCCCGCCGTGGAGTCGACAATCTGGTCAATGCGCGGCAAGGAAGCGGATCCTGGGACAAGCTTTATTAACATCGGTGAAGTCAAAACAAAGCCTCCACTTCCCGTTTGCCTTGCGCCACGACTACTGGATTGGCTAACCACGTTGGATGGAGTACTCCTCGGACCAGAACTGCTTTGCTTCCAACTTCTTGATCTCTTACGCTATGAACTCTTGGCGTTCGACCGCTTGTTTCCGACTCTCTCCTTGGCGGGCGGCGTGAGACGCGACGGCAAGGTGGTGCTCAATTACTTCCACAGGAACACCGGGGATGTCGGATGGTTGCCATGCGAACACATCAACATTCGCTGCGGAAAGCAGCGGCGCGCTTTCCTATTTAGGATCAAGCGTGGCAATCGATGGTGAAGGTACCACCGATCCGTCCTCCTTGGCGGCCACTTTCTTGGTCTCTGGTGAAAAGCTGTCTTTGCCTTCTTGCACTTGCTGGTGGAGCTCGATGGTGCGTCCTCGACGGTAGCGCAGCACTCCGAAGAGGTGCGCTTGTCGGAGTGGGCATCAGAGCTACTCTTGCCGGACCTGGTCTTCTTCTTTTTCCCTCCAGGAGCTTCAGCGGCAAGTGGCTTGCGCTCCGCTGCGGCTGCTGCTTCCCGGTAGATCTTGTCGGTACAGATAAGTGCATCCTTCTTGTCGCCTTGGACAGAAATGACACTTATTGGACCAGGCATCTTGAGCACATTGTAGGCGTAGTGAGAGGTTGCCATAAACTTGGCAAGCGCTGGACGGCCAAGTATCCCATTGTAAGGCAATGGGAAATCAGCAACATCAAACGTGACTCTCTCGTTACGAAATTCAGCTCACGCCAAAAGTCATTGGCGATGTGATCTTCCCTTCGCTTGCTCCTTCCCGGTTGATTCCTTGAAAGGTACCAGTCTCTTGAGCTCATTGTCGGGGATCTGGAGCTTCTTGAGCGATCTTGAACCGTCAGATTCAGGCCGGCCCGCCACAACCAACATCTTCGTGACCTTGAGGTTGCGGATGGTTGGCGAGACCAACATCGGCAAGCACCCGACCGCAGTGATGCGAACGGGGTGGTCCTCAACATCAAAGATGATGGGCGTGCTGGACCACTTTAGAGGCTTGCGCAATTCGACGGACGGTTCTGCTGCATTCACCTCTTGCACCCATTGCTTGAGTTGGCGGTGCGAGGTGTGCAGAGAAGCACCGCCATCGATGCACAACACCTCCGTTGCCTTCTGAAATTCTTGGTCGTCGGTCTCATCTTCCTCCATTTCATCATCCTCATCTTCGTCTTCGTCCTTGTCGCGGCCACGGGGAGGTCTGTATCCTTGCCGCGGCTTGGCCTTGCCGCGGCGCCCTCCCCGGGCGGGACCCTTGTTGCCGGATCCTCTGCCACCTTCCCGGGCCTTCTCCTTGTCGCGGCGCTCGTATTCAGCTTTCTGTAGCTCCGCCATCTGCTCAACTTTCTTACAGGTTTGGAGGTCATGGCCCTTGGTGCGGTGGATCTTGCAATATTGCTTGCCGGAGCCATCCTGCTTGTCGGCGGCCACCACATCCTCGCCGGAGTCTCCAACTTTGGCTTTGTCGGAGCCGCCTCCGCTGCCGGAATGCTCGACAACTAGCACATCCTTAGCCTTTCTCTTTCTGTTATTCCGCCTCCGGTTCTTCCTTGCCGGAGGGGCATCCTCATTGTCAGATCCTTCTGCTCCTGCATTCTCCCCGGGGATTCTCCTCCCCTCCTCAGCCTGTGCACACTTGTCGGCCAGAGCGTATAGATCGCTGACATCTCTGATTTTGCACATCGCCATCTCCTCCCTCATCCTGCGATTCGCACGTTCGATGGAACGCGCCGATAACTTGTGGGCAGGGTGGACGTCTGAGATGTTGCCTTCGCACTGGCTGAATCTCTGTATGTACTTGCGCAGGGTTCTCCTTCCTTCGGGCGGCGAGATGAAGGTCGCTCTCTCGCCATGGGGCTTGTGGCCGCCCGTGAAGGCGCCGACAAACCGATGGCACAGTCCGCCAAGAAGAAATGGAGTTGTCCGGCAAGTGCATGAGCCAAGATCGGCGTTGGGCTTGAGCACCGGCGAAGTAGTTGGCGAGGATCTTCTCGTCGCGCCCTCGGCGGCTGCACCACGATGGTGTAGATCTTTGAGAACTCCGACGGATGTATCCTGCCATCGTACTTCTCGGGCATGTCTGGCTTGAAGTTCTTGGTACTGGGCCACTTGACTTGCCACAGCTCACGGGTGAACGCAGGGCAACCTGCCGCGTACGGCAAGTCGCCTGGTTCCCCTGGCGCATGCATATCGACAGCGGGCCCAGCGCGCTGGTCAGATTGATGCCGCGCTTCTCTTCTGTGCTCGATGCGAGTATGAGCGTCTTCATGTCGTCGTTCTTGGAGAACGTGGCATTGATCGCGGCGAGCTCGCGGGTCCGACGACACGGTGGAGTCGGCGTCGAGGTTTCCCGGCGAGTCGGCGATCTTGGCCTTCGGGGCGGGGAGTGCACGGTGGTGGCACCCACGCCGGTCTTGTCGCCACCGGCTTCCGCCTGAGCGCCTTGCCGCGGCTTCGACGTGCTCGTTTGCCGGGGCTTGTCGGCGTTGGCGAAGCCAATGAGGCTATAGATAGCGGCCCTCCAGTCATCGATCTTGTCTGGCGCTGGAGGGTAATCTAGAAGTAGTTGGGCTCGGGCCAGCGCTTCCTCTGGAGTCTTGGGTGGCGGTGGTGGCGGCGAGTGCGTGACATGCTCAAACTTCTAACAGTGTTAGAAGGAGCAGATCTCGTCGGTGGCGCACGCGCTTCGTGCGATGTCTTTGCGCGCATCTTGGCCTTTGAGCGTCCGCGACCCACCAGCTTGGCCTTGCTCCAACGCGAGCACGGCGCCAGGAGTGTCGTGGCGTTGTCGATCTTGCACCTCCTGGGAGGGGTGCGGTGGATGTGCAGACGCTGAACCTTGCGGGGCCTTGTCCTTGGAGCGGGTGACAATGTGAGTCCCCCCGCTAGCGCTCGCTCCTCCGCCGGCGTCCACCCCACCGCCTGTTTGCTCCGGTGGTGGTAGGACAGTCGCAGACGGAGCGGCTACCTCCGAAGTTTTCTTCTTCGGTGGCATGTTGATGAAGATGCTGATGTAGCGCGCGTAGACGTCGGATCAGGTACACACGACCTCGACGCCCCCCTCCCTGGCGCGCCAAAGATGTCGTGGGGTTTCTGTGGGAGCACGAGCACCTATGGGGCCGGGGGCCCCTTCTTGTCCGGCAAGGGAGCGGAGGGCGCCGCGAGCGATCGAGGCGGAGCGCTGGGAGATTTTACCCGGCTTGAGCTCTCCGGAGAGATAAAACTCAAGCTGCCGCTTTGTGTTTGTATTTTGTTCTTGCTCGTAGGCGTGGCGTGTTGTAGTGCTGAATGAGTCATTGTGGAACCAAAATTCGAACCTCCTCTCGTCGCATGGGCCTCCCTTTTATAGCCTAAGGGGTCACCGGCAGTGGCAGGCGTAGAAAGAGGGGTAGAAAGGTAAAAACGCAGAGTTGGTACAGCAAGTCCAGAGTGTCCCCTACCTAACTCGGCGGGGGACAAGGGCATTTAATGCCCATCCGGTCGCTACAAAGGCAAGGAAGCGACCGTTAGGGGCGCCACCGATCGCCACGATGGCCTCCTTGTCAGCTTCGCTTCCCACTTGTGGGGGAAAGCTCTTCTGTCCTCTATTGTTCGATGGCCGGGGCTCCTCCTCGTCATCGCTATGCAGCCCCTTGTCATTGTTTTTGGCAGTTAGCTTGCCTGCCTGCTTGAACACCCAACAATCCATGTTGGTGTGGTTGGCTGGTTTTCGAAGTGCGTGTATCCGCATGAGCGATCGAGTATTCGGTCCAAATTGGGCCGGGCGGAGTATTTCTTTTGAATAGTTTTTTCCGCTGACCGGGTTTAGAGCCTCTGAATCCAGCATTGAATACCATATCTTCAGTATTATCGCCATTAATGCGGCGCTTGTGCTTGTTGCGACGCGACCTGCCGTTGTTGTCCTTGGTATCCGAATTACCAGGGCTCTTGGTCATGTTATTACTACGAGCTACCAAGCTATCATCTCCCGCGCAGAAGCGGGTCATAAGTGTTGTGAGGGCTGCCATGGATTTCGGCTTTTCCTGTCCTAGGTGCCGGGCAAGCCACTCGTCGCGGATGTTATGTTTGAAGGCTGCAAGGGCCTCTGCATCCGGACAGTTGACGATTTGATTTTTCTTGGTTAGGAACCGTGTCCAGAATTGTTTGGCCGATTCTTTTGGCTGCTGAATTATGTGGCTTAGGTCATTGGCATCTGGTGGTCGCACACAGGTGCCCTGGAAGTTGTCGAGGAATGCGGCTTCCAAATCTTCCCAACAACCAATTGACTCCGCTAGCAAGCTGTTAAGCCAATGCCGAGCTGGTCCTTTAAGCTTGAGTGGGAGGTATTTGATGGCGTGTAGATCATCACCGCGAGCCATGTGGATATGGAGGAGATAGTCTCGATCCAGACCGCAGGATCTGTTGTGCCGTTGTATGATTCAATGTTTACGGGTTTGAAACCCTCAGGGATTTGATGATCCATCACTTAAATGCATGACGCATAGTGGGTGTGCGGCGCCTCTGTATTGGGCTATATCACGACGCAGCTCAAATGAGCTTTGTCTATTGTGTTTGGCCCGGCCGGAATTGCCATATCCGGTGTGACAGTTATCATCACGTATCGTGGGGCGCCCACGCGATCCGTAGATCGATCTTGTTCGCCTTGCCTTGTCCTCCAGTATATCCCGCAGGTCTGGCGCATTCTCCTGCGTCTTGGTATTTTTTGAGCGGCGTCGGGGTGCGGCTTGAGTGGAGGGTCGAGAGGCCTCTCTGTCGCGGCCAAGAGGTGGCCGGTGGGCTGTATTATGCGCTGGTGATGTAGGTTTAGGTACTTCCTCCTCTAATTGGGTTAGTAGCCTGCGTTTTGGGTAGCTCTTGGAGGGGCGTTCGAGTTCATACTCTTCGGCCGCAAGGACTTCAGTCCATCTATCGGCTAGCAAGTCTTGGTCAGCTCTAAGTTGTTGTTGCTTTTTCTTGAGGCTGCTTGCCGTGGCCATAAGCCTGCATTTGAAACGCTCTTGTTCGACTGAATCCTCAGGCATGACAAATTCGTCATCGTCGAGGCTTGCCTCGTCTTCCGAGGGAGGCATGTAATTATCGTCCTCTACCTCTCTGTCTGCCGCTCTCTCATGAGGGCTGGCTTCTCCATCCTCCCACACTCAATCCTGCTGGAGGGAGTTGTCTTCGGCACTATCCGAGATGTTATTGTCTCCCGTGCCGGAATCACCGCTTTTGTTGTGGCGGGATTTAGAGCGGCGCCGCTGACGCCGACGCTTAGGCTGTTTCTTGGAGGGGTCATCCTCCGTTGTTCCATCGCCATTCCCATCTTTTGGGATGTCCACCATGTAAATGTCGTATGACGAGGTGGCCTTCCAATGCCCTGTTGGCGCTGGGTCTTGGTCGTCTCCTGCATCATCGTCCATACCGTCGATGTCTACGGAGTCGAAGTCGAGCATGTCGGTTAAATCATCGACAGTGGCTACGAAGTGGGTGGTGGGTGGGTTTTGAATTTCTTCGTCGTCCGCATCCCAACCTTCCTGACCATAGTCCGGCCAGGGCTATCCTGATAAAGAGAGAGACTTTAGTGAATTCAGGATGTTGCCAAAGGGCGAGTGCTGAAAGATATCCGTGGCGATGAACTCCATAACCGGCGCCCAATCGAATTCGATTGGCAGGGGCGCGGGAGGTTCAGAGTCCAGAGAGGAGTCCGGCACCTTGGAGTCACGAGCTTCGCAAAGGACAGGGCTGGTGTTCGGCTCAATCGCCATAGAGATAGCAGCCCCCGTGGCGGTGTCCAGCCATCCGTCCTCGATAGGCGCAGTCGGCTCTGAGCTAAGGGTCTGAGCGGACTCTGGTGAGGCGTCCAGCGCACTGTCCGGTGGCAGAGCTAGATCATGCCCCTCGTGGTAGTGCGGCGCGCTTGGCTGTGGCTCGAACCCGTCGAAGATCAAGTCTCCACGGACGTCAGTCGTGTAGTTCAAACTTCCAAATCTGACCTGATGGCCAGGGGCGTAGCTTTCAATCTGCTCCAGATGGCCAAGCGAATTGGCCCGCAGTGCAAAGCCGCTGAATATGAAGATCTGTCCAGGGAGAAAAGTCTCACCCTGGACCGCATCGTTGTTGATGATCGGAGGAGCCATCGGGCCTAAAGATGACGACACAGAGGAACTCTCAATGAAAGCACCAATGTCGGTGTCAAAACCGGCGGATCTCGGGTATGGGGTCCCGAACTGTGCGTCTAGGCGGATGGTAACAGGAGACAAGGGACACGATGTTTTACCTGAGTTGGGCCCTCTCGATGGAGGTAAAACCCTACTCCTGCTTGATTGATATTGATGATATGGGTAGTACAAGAGTAGATCTACCACGAGATCAGAAAGGCTAAACCCTAGAAGCTAGCCTATGCTATGATTGTTGTTTGTCCTACGGACTAAAACACTCCGGTTTATATAAGCACTGAAGCGGGCTAGGGTTACACAGAGTCGGTTACAATGGTAGGAGATCTACATATCTGTATCTCCAAGCTTGCCTTCCACGCCAAGGAAAGTCCCATCCGGACATGGGACGAAGTCTTCAATCTTGTATCTTCATAGTCCAGGAGTCCGGCCGAAGATGATAGTTTGGCTATCCGGACACCCCCTAGTCCAGGACTCCCTCAGGCCCCAAGATGGGATCTCACGGGTACAGAAGGTTGCAGTGGTGGAAAAGTGGTTTCATGGCTCCTCTTGATGTTTTTAGGGTATGGGAGTATATATAGGTGAAAGAAGTACGTCGGTGGAGCTACGAGGGTCCCACGAGGGTGGGGGCGTGCCTACCCCCTGGGTGCACCCTCCTGCCTCGTGGACGCCTCGTGGCGTTTCTAACTTCAACTCCAAGTCTTCTGGTTTGCTTTCGGTCCAAGAAAGATCATCGCGAAGGTTTCATTCCGTTTGGACTCCGTTTGGTATTCCTTTTCTGCAAAACTCTAAAATAGGCAAAAAAAACATGAACTGGCACTGGGTCTCCGGTTAATAGGTTAGTCCCAAAATTAATATAGAAGAGCATATTAAAGCCCATTAAACATCCAAAACAAATAATATAATAGGATGGAACAATCAAAAATTATAGATACGTTGGAGACATATCATCCAGATTACTACAAACTATTCAGTTTTTTGACAGATTCAGTTTTCACTATGTTGTTTGCTTATTTTGATGAATCTATGGACAGTATTGGGGGTATGAGCCATGGAGAGGTTAGAATACAGTAGATATAATACAAATATCAAATTGGAATGAGTTTACAATAGTGCCTAAAAGTGGTTATTTGCTTTGTTTCACTAACGAATCTCACGAGTTTTCTATTGAGTTTTGTGTTGTGAAATTTTCAAGTTTTGGGTGAAGTTTCGATGGACTACAGAATAAGGATTGGCAAGAGCGTAATCTTGGGGATGCCCAAGGCACCCCAAGGTAATATTCAAGGACAACCAAGCATCAAAGCTTGGGGATGCCGTGTATGGCATCCCCTCTTTTGTCTACAAACTATCGGTAAATTACTTGAGGCTATATTTTTATTCACCACATGATATGTGTTTTGCTTGGAGCTCTTGTCTTATATGAGTCTTTTCTTTTTAGTTTGCCACAATCATCCTTGTTGTACACACCTTTTCAGAGGGACATACAGTAATCGTGAATTTATTAGAATACTCTATGTGCTTCAGTTGTATCTTTTGAGCTAGGTAGTTGCTCTAGTGCTTCACTTATACCTTTTTAGAGCATGGTGGTGGTTTTATTTTGAAGAAATTGATGAACTCTCATGCTTCACTTATATTATTTTGAGAGCCTTATAAATAGTATGGCATTTTGCTTGGGTTATTAATTTAGTCCTAATATGATAAGGTATTCAAGAGGGATATAATAAAAACTTTCATGAAGATCATTGAATATATGAGAAGTTTGATTCCTTGCATTTGTTTTGAGATATAAAGATGGTGATATTAGAGCCATGCTAGTGAGTAATTGTGGTTTAGTAAGAATATTTTTTATAAGGTTTGTGATTCTCGAAGCATGCACGTATGGTCTCTCGTTATGGGATGAGCATGATTTATTATTGATTGTCTTCCTTATGAGTGGCGGTCGGGGATGAGCGATGGTGTTTTCCTACCAATCTTTCCCCCTAGGAGCATGCGTAGTAGTACTTGCTTCGAGGGCTAATAAACTTTGCAATAAGTATGTGAGTTCTTTATGACTAATGTTGAGTCCATGGATTATACGCACTCTCACCCTTCCTCATTTTGCTAGCCTCTTTGGTACCATGCATTGCCCTTTCTCACCTTGAGAGTTGGTGCAAACTTCACCGGTGCATCCAAACACGTGATATGATACGCTCTTTCACACATAAGCCACCTTATATCTTCCTCAAAACAACGACCATACCTACCTATTATGGCACTTCCGTAGCCATTACGAGATATATTTTCATGCAACTTCCACCGTTTCGTTTTATTATGACACATGCCATCATTGTTATATTGCTTTGCATGATCATATAGTTGATATAGTATTTGTGGCTTGGCCACCATTCATATTTTTTATACATGTCATGCTAGATCATTGCACATCCCGGTACATCACCGTAGGCATTCATATAGAGTCATAATTTTTGTAGTATCGAGTTATAATCTGAGTTTTAGTAAATAAAATTGTGATGATCATCATTATTAGAGCATTGTCCCATGTGAGGAAAGGATAATGGAGACAATGATTCCCCCACAAGTCGTCATGAGACTCCGGACTAAAGTAAATAAAAAGAGGCCAAATATCCCAAAATAAAAAAGAGAGGCCAAAGAGCCAAAAAAAGGAAAAATGAGGAAAAAAATAAAAAATGAGAGAAAAAGAGAGAACGGACAATGTTACTATCCTTTTCCACACTTGTGCTTCAAAGTAGCACTATGTTCTTCATGATAGAGAGTCTCCTATTTTGTCACTTCCATATATTACTAGTGGGAATTTTTCATTATAGAACTTGGCTTCTATATTCTAGTGATGGGCTTCCTCAAAAGCCCTAGGTCCTCATGAGCTAGTAAGTCTGATGCATGCCCACTTAGTTTTCTTTTTGAGCTTCCATACACTTATATCTCTAGTGCATCCATTTCATGGCAATCCTGACTCTTTGCATTGACATCAATTGATGGGCATCTCATAGCCCGTTGATTTGCCTTGTCAACGTGAGACTTTCTCCTTTTTTGTCTTCTTCACACAACCTCCAACATCATATTCTATTCCACCCATAGTGCTATATCCATGGCTCACACTCATGTATTCTATGAGAGTTGAAAAAGTTGACGTGCGTCAAAAAGTATGAACCAATTTCTTGGCTTGTCATCGGGGTTGTGCATGATAAATACTTTGTGTTAAGAAGATGGAGCATGACAAGACTATATGATTTTGTAGGGATAACTTTCTTTAGCCATTATATTTTGAAAAGACATGATTGTTTTTCAGTATGCTTGAAGTATTATTGTTTTTATGTCAATATTAAACTTTTGTTTTGAATCTTACAGATCACAATATTGATGCCACATAAAGAAAGATTACATGATAAACATGTTAAGTACCATTCCACATCAAAAAATCTGTTTTTATCATTTACCTACTCGAGGACGAGCATGAATTAAGCTTGAGGATGCTTGATATGTCTCCAATGTGTCTATAGTTTTTATTGTTTCATGCTATTATATTATCCATCTTGGATGTGTTATATGTAGTATTATGCTATTTTATATTGTTTTTGGGACTAACCTATTAACCTAGTGCCAGGTGCTAGTTCCTCTTTTCCCCCTTGTTTTTATCCTTTACAGAAAATCAATACCAAACGGAATGAAACTTTTTGATAATTTTTCTTGGACCATAATACACCCAGGAACCTTCGGGAGGAGGTCAGAGCGGCCACCAGTTGGCGACAAGCTCGGAAGGCATGCCCTAGGGGGGGTGCCCCCAGGCTTGTGGACCCCCTGATGCTCCTCTAACCCTAATCTTTGTTATATAAATACCTAAATATTCCCCATAGACCAGAGGGCACACAAAAAATACTTTTTCGCCGCCGCAAGTTTCTGTCCTTGTGAGATCCCATCTGGAGGCCTTTTCCAGTACTCTGCCAGAGGGGGATTTGACCATGGAGGGCTTCTACATCAACCTTGTTGCCTTTGCGATGATGTGTGAGTAGTTTACCAAAGACCTGCGGGTCCATAGCTAGTAGCTAGATGGCTTCTTGTCTCTCGTTGATCTTCAATACAATGTTCTCCCAGATGTTCTTGGAGATCTATTCCATGTAATCTTCTTTTGCGGTGCGTTTGTTGAGATCCGAAGAATTGTGGGTTTATGATTAGATTATCTATTAATATTACTTGAGTCTTCTTTGAACTCTTTTATGTATGATTAAGATAGCTTTTCATTTCTCTCCAATCTATTGATTTGGTTTGGCCAACTAGATTGATTTTTCTTGCTATGGGAGAGGTGCTTTGTATTGGGTTCAATCTTGTGGTGCTTATTCCTAGTGACAGAAAAGGACATGACACATATTATATTGTTGCCATTAAGGATAAAAATATGGGATTTGTTCATATTGATTGAATCTATCCCTCTACATCATGTCATCTTGCTTAAGGCGTTACTCCGTTCTTATTAACTTAATACACTAGATGCTTCTGGGTAGCGTCGATGTGTGGAGTAATAGTAGTAGATGCAGGCAGGAGTCGGTCTACTTGTCACGGACGTGATGCCTATATTCATGATCAATGTCTTAGATATGGTCATAATTATTTGCTTTTATATCAATTGCTCAACAGTAATTTGTTTACCCGCCGTATGCGTTCTTTCAAGAGAGAAGCCTCTAGTGAATACTATGGCCCCCGGGTCTATTTTTATCATATTATTTTCAGATCTATAAAACCAAAAACCCCAAAATACCTTGTTGTAATTTATTTACCTTTACTTTATTTTGCAATTTGATTTATCTTTTATACCTATCTCAATCAGATCTCATCGTTGCAAGTAACCCGAAGGGATTGACAACCTCTTTATCGTGTTGGGTGCAAGTATTTGTTTGTTTATGTAGGTGCAACCATTGGTGACTTGTGTGTTCCTCCTACCGGATTGATATCTTGGTTCTCAAACTAAGGGAAATACTTATCTCTACTTTGCTGCATCACCCTTTCCTCTTCAAGGCAAGAACCAACGCAAGCTCAAGAAGTAGCAATTGTGCTAGTGAGTAATTGTGGTTTAGTAAGAATATTGGTGTTGAGGTTTGTGATTCCCGAAGCATCCATGTATTTTCTTTCATTATGCTATGCAGTTGGAGCATGATTTATTATTGTCTTCCTTATGAGTGGTGGTCGGGAATGAGCGATGGTCTTTTCCTACCAATCTATCCCTCTAGGGGCATGCGTAGTAGTACTTTGCTTCGAGGGCTAATAAACTTTTGCAATAAGTATGTGACTTCTCTATGACTAATGTGAGTCCATGGAGAATACGTACTCTCACCTTTCCGCAATTTGCTAGCCTCTTCGGTACCGTGCATTGCCCTTTCTCACCTTGAGATGTGATGCAAACTTCGCCAGTGCGTCCAAACCCAGTGGTATGGTACGTTGTATCAGACATAAGCCTCCTTATATATTCCACAAAACAGCCACCATACCTACCTATTATGACATTTCCATAGCCATTACGGTCTATATTGCCATGCAACTTCCACCGTTCGTTTTTATGACACACATCATCATTGTCATATTGGCTTGCATGATCATATAGCTGACATAGTATTTCTGGCTCAGCCACCGTTCATCATTTTTATACATGTTATGCTAGATCTTTGCACTTCCTACTACATCGCCAGAGGTATTTATATAGAGTCATATTTTGTTCTAGTATCAGTTGTAATTTTGAGTTGTATGTAAATAGAAGTGTGATGACCATCATTATTCATTATTTGAGCATTCTCCCAAGTGAGGAAAGGATGATGGAGACTATGATTCCCCCGCAAGTCGGGATGAGGAACCAGATGAATAAAAGGGAAAGAACAAAAAAGAAAAAAAAGAGGCCAAAAAGAGCTCAACAAAAAAAGAAAAAAATGAGAGAAAAGAGAGAAGGGGTAATATTACTATCCTTTCCCACTTGTGCTTCAAAGTAGCACCATGTTTTCCGTATAGAGAGTCTCCTATGCTTTCATTTTCATATAACTAGTGGGAATTTTTAATTATAGAACTTGGCTTGTATATTCCAATGATGGGCTTCCTCAAATGCACGAGGTCTTCATGAGCAAGCAAGTTGGATGCATGCCGACTTAGTTTTCTTTTTGAGCTTAAATACACTTATAGCTCTTAGTGCATCTGTTGCATGGCAATCCCTACTCCTTGCATTGACATCAATTGATGGGCATCTCCATAGCCCGTTGATTAGCCTCGTCCGTGTGAAACTATCTCCTTTTTTTCTTCTCCATATTATCTCTATCAACATACTCTATTCCACCCATAGTGCTATATCCATGGCTTGCACTCATGTATTGCATGAGGGTTGAAAAAGCTGAAGTGCGTTAAAAAGTATGAACCAATTGTTCGGGTTGTCATCGGAGTTGTGCATGATAATTACTTTGTGTTAAGAATATTGAACATGGAAAGGCTATATGAGTTTGTAGGGATAACGTTCTTTAGCAATGATATTTTGAAAGGCTGGTTTTTTGTTGCTATGCCTTATTATTATTGTTTTTATGTCAAATTATAGACTATTGCTTTGAAACATTCAGATCTTAATATTCATGCTACAAAAGGCGGATTACATGATGAATATGTTAGGTGGCATTCCACATCAAAAATTCTGTTTTTATCATTTACCTACTCGAGGACGAGCATGATGGGGATGCTTGATATGTCTCCAACGTATCTATAATTTTTCATTGGTCCATGCTATTATAGTACCAATCTTAGATGTTTTATATCCAATTATATATCATTTTTGGGACTAACCTATTAACTTAGTGCCAAGTGCCAGTTGTTGTTTTTTTGCTTGCTTTTGGTTTTCCAGGAAATCAGTACCAAACGAAGTACAAATGCCACAAAACCTTTTCACGATTTTTTTCTGGACATAAGAGACACTAGAAGCTTCTGGAAGTCAGAAGGCGAAGGGGGTGGACACAAGCCACCAGGGTGCGCCCAGGGGGGTAGGCGCGCCCTGGTGCCTTGTGGGCCCCTTGTTGCTTCGTTTGACCTGATTCCGCCTCTATAAATTTTCTAAAATCGGGAAACCAATGGAGGGTGACCAAAAACACTTTTTCCGCTGCCGCAAGCTTCTGTTCTAGCAAGATCCCATCTGGATGCCTATTCCGGTACTCTGTCGGAGGGGGAATTGATCACAGAGGGCTTCTATATCAACCTTGCCACCCCTCTGATGACGTGTGAGTAGTTTACCACAAACTTATGGGTCCATAGCTAGTAGCTAGATGGTTTGCTCTCTCTCTTTGATCTTCAATGCAAAGTTCTCCTCGATGTTCTTGGAGATCTCTTTGACGTAATCTTTTTGCGGCGTGTTTGTTGGGATCCGGTGAATTGTGGGTTTATGATCAGATTATCCATGAATATTTTTTGAGTCTTCTCTGAACTCTTTTATGCACGATTGTTATAGCTTTGCATTTCTCTCCGATCTATCTGTTTGGTTTGGCCAACTAGATTAATTTATCTTGCAATGGGAGAGGTGCTTTGTGATGGGTTCGATCTTGCGGTGCTCAATCCGAGTGATAGAAGGGTACATGACACGTCTTTGTATCATTGATATTAAGGGTAAAACGATGGAGTTAATTCATATTGATTGGATTTACTTTGTCTCATCATTTCATCTTGCTTAAGTCGCTACTCCGTTCTTGTTTAATTTAATACTCTAGATGCATGCTGGATAACGGTTGATGTGTGGAGTAATAGTAGTAGATGCAGGCAAGAGTTGGTCTACTTGTCCCGGACGTGATGCCTATATACATGATCATTGCCTTGGATATCATCATGATTTGTCGGTGCAAGAAACATTTAGGTATGTTGCCCAGACTATACACATGCATGGTGATACCGAACAGCTATACCAAGCATCCAAATCAAGACCAAAACAGAGAAGCAGCTCTAGTGAGATCAAGAGTGTATCAAGAAGACCAAGATCACCAAGACAGAAGAATATCACCTTGGGAAGGCCTCCCTTGCCGGGAAGGAGAGCCTCGCCGGGTCAAGACCGTCTCAGGGACAAGTCCAAGATTTCCCTGACAAGCTTTCCGGGTCCGCCAGGGGCGGGGATCCTTGCCAAGACACCATCACTCCACCGCACAACGACGCAAGTCACTTATCAATGCGGTGTCGAGCCCCCAAGTTATTAAGTGGCCTCTGCCAAGCACGTGGCGGCCCATTGGAAGACAAGGTTTATCCAAATGACACCCGTCTAGAGGCGTGCCAAGATAATAAGCAAGAGATGGTTAGGCGGCTCGGCAGGCCTGCCGGGTTTCGCCCTCCGCATGACACCTAGTAGTGCATTTAATTTACTTTGTCTTAACCGCCAGAGTTAGATATGATAGCATTGTTGGCTATCTAATTAGTAGATAAAGACTGTTTTGCCATTATGGTTACCCCTTAAGCTATAAAAGGAGGTTCAGGGCGACCTAACAAGGATTCAGACCCTCACACACTTGTACGCGCATAGCTTATCTCCCCGACTCACCCTTGCCGGGCGTAGGGTTTTACACTATCCATCGGCCTGAAGCTGGATACAAACCACCAGTGTCATCCCGTCGTGTTGTTCCATGGCTTCTGCTCATTGTGCAACGTGATCTCCCCCTTGCCGAACCACAAGGGGCTCATAGTTCCATAGGTGATCGTGATCCCCCATGACATCTTTGGCGCGCCAGGTAGGGGGCGTCGCTTGTGCGAACCTGAAGCCGTAAACAGCACGTCTAGCTCCATCATTAATCATCATCATCGCCATTCTTGTGCATGGCGCCCAAGAAGAAGTCCGACGCAGCCGGGCATCCCTCCACTTCAAAGGCCCCCTCTCAAGTGGCCGCAGACTCCGCTAGTGCCACGACAGTGTCGGGTGGAGTGGGTACCACGAGCGGCTTGACCAGTGCAGGCGACGTTGTCGTTGTGTCCCCTGTGGGCGAAGTTATAGCGGGAGGCGCCGGAGGAGAACGACATCAACAAAATCTAGACGAGCCTAACCCGCAAGCTATGGGCGGAGGGGTGTATAGTCTCAACCTCCCTACCACACCAGCAGACGCAGCCGCAGCGACAATGCCCGCTCTGACACGAGTCATGACCCTCTGGCCGTACCTGTTATGGGTGCGACCACTAGGCACGCACTTCGTCCCAGAACAAGGCGAGCGAGCAGAAGCGCAAAACGGGGCCACCAATCCCTGAGTGTAGCCCACTCATAATTAGGCCGCATTGGCGACCGATCTGTGACGGCGTGAGCGCGGTGACTCCCCTGCTGGTACTACCAGGAGTCGGGCGACATTGCAATCTGCCTCATCGGCTATGCCAAGCACAGCCACAAAAGCCATGGCACGGGCCCAACTCCTACTAAGATTTCCACCGGCAGCTGATCAGATGGATGAGTGGAGGGCCACCATCCAGAGTTTGATCGTCTTTACTGAAGCTGGAGGGTCACGGCGGGCGGAGCCATCGCCAGCTCGAGGTGCTAGCCTTGTTGAGGGGGCTGCGCTGACAATGCAATCCCCTCTGCGACAGCAACCCCATAGGCCGCAACAAGATCAACGCAACCACGAGCCCGATGAAGCCTCGATGGTCTCGTCTGATACACGAGCCTCTCAAGATCAGCAGCAGGTCCTGGAAGATCGGCGGAGGGAAGATGCGTGCCTCACTATAGAGCGACGCTGGGAGACCCGCTGTCAATCTGACATGCGCATTGGTGCAGACATCAACGAACCTACGCCCTGTGAGGGCGGGTACTTACCTTTTGTGGTTGGATGCCCTGCCTTCACTCGTGAGCTGCAGCAAGTCCGTTGGCCATCTGCCCGCATTTTCAAGCCAGAATTGCCAGAAAACATGATGGAAAGCTGAACCCGGCAAAGTTCTTGAGCATCTACAAGAATGCTGTTCAAGCCGCCGGGGGTGTGGATGAGAAAGTGTTTGCCAACTACTTCCCTTTGGCGCTCAAGTCAAATGTGAGGTCATTGTTGATGCACCTGCTGGAGAACTCCATCTCATCATGGGCTGGCCTGTGCAATGAGTTTGTTGGCGCCTTCACGGGCGGCCATCAATATCCAAGACCCCCCCCCAGCGATTTGCATGTCCTTCCATGGAAGGAAGGGGAGAGCTTGCGGAAATATATGCAGAGATTCAGTCGAGTACACCACAACATTCCAGAGATAGACCCGGTAGCCGTGATTGCCGCTTTCCATTCGAACATGCACAATAGAAGGATACGTTCTAAGATGAACGCCCGACTACCCAAGACCGTCAACGAGTTGTATACCTTGGTGGACAAATGTGCTCGAGCTAAGGAAGGTAGGCGACTTCCAGGAGTAGAGGAAGGAGCAGAGTTTGATTCAGAGAAGATGATGAGGCCACTGGGCCAAACAAGAAAGGCCAAAGGCGCAACAAGAAACGCAAGGAGAAGTCAGTGTTGGCCGTTGAAGGTTCTGGCGATTTTAGCACCTGCAAGAGGGACTAGACCGAAGCCCCCGGCAAAGGAAGCTGCCGTGTGCGCTGATTGCCGGGAGGCTGCGGCAGTAGAGAAAGCTGGGAAATCCGATGGGCCATACTGCAAAATCCTCCGCACCAAAGGTCATGATCTCCAAGAATGCAATCAAGTTGAGCAGCTTGTTAAGAGGCAGAAAGCGCAGTACGAAAAGAGTGACACAGAGAGAGACCAAGAATGTGCTGGCAGGAAGGGTCGTGGTGGCAGAGGAGGCCGCCGCCGCAAGACTCCTCAGCAAAAAGAGAAACCAGCTAGAGGCGGTGAGAAGAAGGAAGGTGATGATGAGAGTGATGAAGGGGATGAAGAAGAAACCAGTGAGCAGGAATTCCAGAAAGCAACTGATGCCCTGTGCATTGACGAAGGTACATCCTTGCACTCCTCTCACCGCCAACTCAAGGAGTGGGCGCGAGAGGTCAATGCCGCGGAGCCAGCTGCGGATTCCCAAAAACCACTCAAGTGGTCCCGCACGCTTATCATCTTTGATGAAGAGGATCCCTGACCGTATTACTGTGGTAGGGTCTCTGTCGTTGTTGGTCTCACCAACCATCCGCAACCTCAAAGTCACAAAGATGCTAGTTGACAACGGAGCTGGATTGAACCTAATCTCTCCCAAGGTAGTCAACAAGTTGCAGATATCAGATGAAGAACTCAAGGTCACTGGCACGTTCCAAGGAATCAACCCCGGCAAGTGCCGTCCTAAGGGGAAGATTACGCCACCGGTAACGTTCGGCGGAGAGCTGAATTATTGGACTAAGAAGGTGGTGTTCGATGTTGTCGGTCTTCCTCTGCCCTGCAATGCGATCCATGGCCGCCCAACTTTGTCAAAATTAATGGCAGCACCCCACTATGCTTACAATACCTTGAAGATGCCAGGGCCGATGTCTGTCATCTCTATTCCGCCAGACAAGAAAGATGCAATTATATGCGTGGATGAGATGTACCGAGAGGCGGTAGCCACCGCTGAAGCTGCAACTCCCGTCAAGGAGACAAAGAAAGAAAAGAAGGCTAGTAGAGACACCGGCAAGGAATCTGGGAAGTACGCCTCTCTGGAATGTGTTGCGCCTGTTGATGACTTGCCAGAGAGTTCCACTAGTAAGAGGCCCAAAGTCACTTCACCTGCTGTGAAGATGGTTCTGATAAGGCAGGATGACGCTGACAGTATGTTCACCATCAGTGTCCCCCTTAATGACAAATAGGAAAGCATGCTCGTTGCCTTCCTACGGGCGAATGTCGATGTGTTTTCTTGGCAACCATCTGACATCCTCGGCATTTCCAGGGAGGTAATCGAGCACCACCTTGATGTATGCCCTCATGCTCGTCCTGTCAAGCATAATGCAGAAAGCAAGCTTTGGAGAGGCAACAATTTATTGTCGAGGACATCAAGAAGCTTGAAGCAGTTGGTTTAGTCACTGGAGTTTTGCATCCAACGTGGTTAGCAAACCCAGTGGTGGTCCGCAAGGCGAATGGAAAAAGGAGGCTTTGCATAGACTTCATAGAGCCCGAAGGACCCTTTCCCCTTGCTGCGCATCGATCAGACTGTGGATTCCACTTACGGGTGTGATCTACTTTCCTTTTTGGATGCATACTCCGGATACCATCAGATATTCATGTCCATAGAAGACGAGGAGAAGACCACGTTCATAACCCCATGTGGCATGTACTGTTTTGTACGAATGATTTTCGGGTTAAAACACGGCACTAGTGCGAGCCATTTATAGCCGGTTCGTAAGAACCTTAGTCTTGGGATTCGATACTTAGGGACTAAAGGGTGAGACTAAAGCCCCCCGCTTTAGTACGGTTCAAAGACGAACCGCCGCTAAAGTGCCACCACGTGGCACGAGCCAGGGCCGGAGGGAGACCTTTAGTACCGGCTGGTAACACCAACTGGTACTAAAATTTTTGGGGGGTTTTGGTTTTATTATTATTTTTCCTTTAATTTTGCATTTTTCATTTAATTCTTTTTCGTTTGCTTGTATTTTACGATACTACATATTGTACACGTTATGCATATATATAAATAGAATTTTTCGTAGAACCAATCATATATATTCTAATTCTGGGATTAGAATAAGTATTTGGATCATGTCACGCCTATATAGGGGCGAGGAGGTCCTCCCGAACTCACAAAGAACAAAAAAACCCGTCCCTAACCCCACTAGCTCTCCCCTAACCTCCCACTCCCACGTCTGTTATCCACGCGCCCCCACACCCAAACCGCCGGCGTCTTCCCCACCGTCCCGGCACCGCCTTGGATCCAGCCGCCGCGCCGCCCTGCTCCCGGTCCGGCCACCGCGTCGCCCATCTCCTAGATCCAGCCGCCCAGCGCCTGGAACCTGCCACCGCTGCGGATCCCCAGCGCCTCTGTCCCGCCGCCATCGCCGCTGTGGATCCCCAATGCCTCAGCCGTCCACCGGCATGGCTCCCCAATGCCTCCGCATGTGGCTGCCTAGCACCTCCACTGCTTGCCCAGCTTTTGGCCACGCGCACCACCCCATCTAGCAGCGCCGCCACAACAGACACCAACCAACCACCACTCGCCGGATCCCGCGGCCACGCGATAGGCACCACCCGCCTAGCAAGCCACCGGTATCCTGCCACCACGTGATGTTCCTCCACATGCTGATGCAAGCTTCCTCCACTTGCCACCGTGAGCTTCTTCCTCCCCCGGCGCGCCATCACCTCCGACGATTCCTCCTGCACACCTCCACATCCCGCAAGCAGCCTCCGTGTGCGGCTCCCTCCACCTCCCTGCACACCCGCCTTCACCTGAACTTCCCCAGGCCTCGCTTCCTCCTGACCCCGACGGGCCTCCCGCTGCCAGCCATCCCAACCCAACGTTCCTCCCGTCGTTGGCCGCTCGGCCCTGTCGCCCAACTGGGTGGATGCGCAACTGCTCCCGGAGCGTCGCGGCAGTCCACCTTATCCTCCGTCAGCAGGGAGGTCCTGCACGGGCTAGAAGATTTCCTTGATGTCTCAGGCCACCACGCCTTTCTCTCTGTTTTTTCCTTCGACTGCCAACACTCACAGGAGGTTCATGTGTAGATTTTTGACTATATTTTCCATTTGGTGATACTTTAGTTCACATGAGTTTAATTGATCCCTAATTGATCTACTAGACATGTAACATCTGTTTGTTCCTATTTTTGACATGCTACATGTTGGATGTAATGGGCAGGAGAATCATCCTTCTGCACTTGAACTTCACAAAAACACTAGCGATGTGTTTGTGCATTTTGTGCCCACTATGGAGGAATTCTCCATCGACTTGCAGGTTCAGTGATGGGCGGGTTCAGCGGATGGGCAAATTAGAAACAAATCTTCCTTGTTGTCTCCACGGGCAACCTTCCCTGACTCCCCTCTCTTCGACCTTCCGCCGAGTCTCTCCTGCAGCTGCGCATGGCGCTCGGTGGCTTCCCTGGCGCCTGTCCAAACAGTCTACTTTTTGTGGATCTCCCGATGTAAGGCTATGGCACCCAACGGCTGGCTCTCCTTAGTGAGTTTCTTATTTGCACTTGCTGTCAATTTGGGCGTACAGAGAAGGCAAAAGGCAGGAGAATAAGAAGAAAAAGTTCAAAAGGGACAAGGCCTCGTGGTGTGGATAACTAGTGTGTGGTGTACGAGGGCAAGTACATATGTTACTACTCGGTGAATTAAAGAACTTGTGGTTCAGAGAAAAGAGAAGCATTTTATTATCAAGTGGTCACGGATCAGCTCTAAAACTTGCGTCTTTCAATTCTGTTGTTCATAAAAAAAAATCTAATAGGAGCCTTGTAGAAAAAATAGCAGAAGTTCAATTTATTCATTTTAGGAAAAGACATAGAGAAAACAAAAGTCCAGTATGCTTAGTGAACACCTGAAGTTCAAATATTAAATGCAAGCCAGAAGAAATTAGAAAAAGATCTAGTGGTCAAAATAAAACCCACGAACTAAAATAACATTTAAAAATACAAAAGTTCAATCTAAAAAGCGAACATTTTGATGTTAAAACTGTAAAGCCACTAAACCCCTTAGGGTTCACCCAAAACATGGAGTCTCGATTCAATCAGATATAGAAATGAGAACCGATTTTACCCATTTCTAAAAGGAACACGGAAGTCCAAATTTAAAAGATGGAGCAGTTCAAAATTATACCAAGAAGAAAACAAGTCTCACCAAAAAATGATAACTCTGTAAATTTAAGTAATTAGATAGTTCAAACAAAATATTACACGTGTATAAATTTTTCACCATGGATTTCCTTTTTTCAGAAAAATAACCCAAAAAATAAGATAATACAGACATTTGATGTTTGTAAGAAAATATTTTCTCCATTTCAAAAAAAAAAAAACCTCAGGTATTTTCACGTAACCGAGAGAAGTTCATATGGATAATAGCCAGAAGTTCATGTACTACATGGTGAGCGTTTCGTATAAGAAAAAGAAAGAATAAAAGGTGAAGTCCAAAATTCTGTTGCTAGAGGTGCTCGACCCGATAAAGTTAAAAAATTCTTGTGAGAGAGGTTGAACAAAAATACGTGACAGAAGTTCAAGGTGAAAACAACGAGAAGTTCAACTACTTCAAGAAATGCATTACAGGTGAGAATAAAAGTATAGAAAAATAAAAGTTTAAAAGGTTTTTTGAAAGAAGTTCAAGTGCTCTTTCCGAGGAAGTTCAAAAATTTTTGCGAGGGAGGTTTACCTTGTATTTCCATGTTCAGTTTTTTTCATATAAAAATTGAATACAATTCTTTACTCAAAATATAAAAAGGTGAAGTTCAAATTGAAATAACAAAGAAGTTTAGAGTTTATTAAAACATAGGATTTACCTGTTCAAAAAATAAAAAACACAACACCATTTTTTGCACTTTTAAAAACAACTCACAAACGAAAAAAATGGTTGCTAGAAGTTCAAGTCCTCGGCGAGGAAATGTTGAAAAAATACTTTTGAGAGAGGTTCACAGTGTATTTAGATGTACAAAATACATAAAAAAATATGTATTTTTTTGTGTTTTAAAATAATTCTCTCAAAGAAGAGAGAAGTTCAAAGTGATAACAACTGGAAGTTCACGTACTACATGGTGTGTATTTCATATAAGAAAAAATACAAAAAAGTGAAACAGGGTGAAGTTCAAACAGAGATGCCCCAGAAGTTCAACTACTTCACGTAGTACAAAAAACACCACATAAAAAATCAGCACGTCAAAAACAGAGTGAAGTTCAAACAGACACGTCCTAGAAGTTCAACTACTTCACGCAGTGGAAAAAACAACACGTTAAAAATAGTGTAAAGTTTGACATGCACAAGAAGTTCAACTACTTCACGCAGTGTATTTCCATTCGCGATGAAGGCAGAAATCATGATCTCATCATTTTCTAATTTACTTCAAAACAGTAGGAAATCATTTGTGTAAGTTCAAGTCCTCGGTCGAAGAAAGTTAAAAATTTTATTCTGAGAGAGGTTTGAACAAAAGAAATATCATTTGTGTGACATTGACGAATGTATGAGAAAATTACAAACGAAAATACATCACGGAAGTTCAACGTGAAAACAGCTGGAAGTGCAACTACTATACTTAATGAATTTTAGATGAAAAACTTTTAAAACCGCTACGAGTATGAAAAAATGATCAACACAGGAAAGTTGCGTGTCTACAACAGCTTCCCATCAGTATATCACTTGCTCAATTCCGGTCAGTGTTCTGGTGCGTGGATGGAGAGCTATAGGCAAAAAAAGCACGTGAAAAACAGAGTGAAGTTCAAGGTTTCATACCGAGAAGTTCAGGTACTTCATGCGATGCATTTTTGACGAATCTATTTCGCGATAAAGGCAGAACGAATGATCTCGCCGTTTTTGAAATGACTTGAAAACGGTTCGGAATCCGAGAAAACTGTCAACATGAAAAGGTTTCACATTTTCCGTAGCTTTTCAAGGGTATAGTATTTGCGCCAATACGATAATGTTTGTAGAAAATATGGCGAAAATACGTTTTTTTCCATTTTCTAAACTAACATGAACCCGTACAGAATTGGGAGAAATAATACATAGCAAAAAGTTTCGCATTTGTTCAAGCTTTCCAACGCCTTATCATTTGCTGCATTCGGACGCACGGTTAAAAAATTAGCTCAAAAATACGAACTCGATAGGACTTGTACCGTTTTCTAAGTTACTCTTAAACCTTTCAAATTGAAAGAGTAGCGCATTTTCATAAGCTTTCCAACGCCATATCGTATTCCACAATTGGATTAGCCGTTTAGAAATGACGTCAAAAATACAAACTCGGCTGTTCGGTTTGCGAAATTTTACGTTTTATCAAATTAGTCTTTAACCATAGAGAATTAGATAAAATTTTCAACATGTGGATGTAGCACTTTTGCAGCAGCTTTCCAACGCCATATTATATGCCTCATTCCGATAAAAGATTTAGAAATGCGATCGAAAATACGATTCATGTTTTTCGTGTGAAGAAAAAACGGTTTTCAAAACTGCTCTTATACCGCTTACATTTTGCCAAAAATTTAAGTTGGGTCATGATACTGGTGTCCATAGCTTTCCAACGGTATATCGCAAGCCCCATATCGGCAATGTTGGCGGATGTTCAACCTAGTTCACAGGGAAGTTCAACGTACTACTAGTAGGGTAGGTCAGGTTGTGATCAGAATATTATTCTCATCTCGTGATCAGAATAGTGTATACACACACACACACACACACACACACACACACACACACACACACACACACACACACACACACACACACACACACACACACACACACACACACACACATATATATATATATATATATATATATATATATATATATCATTGAATGTCTCACAAACACACCATTATTCACACATACACATGTATGTATATATATATATATATATATATATATATATATATATATATATACAATTTTTCCTACATGTTGCCTTCAGAGCCAGTGACATTTGCCTTGGTGCCTTCGGAGAACAATGACAATTGGGAGTGGTTCATTGGGGCGGTAGCTCGTAGTAGAACTCCCCTTTGGGATTTATGACCTGGTCGAGCAAAAATCCCGTGATGTCCTCCTGAACTGCTCGTATGCGCTCCACTGGTAGGAGCTCCTCCCGCACCGATCCGAACTGTTCAAAAGGATATCAATATGCATGTGTATTAGTTATGTGACTAGATATCGATAATGGTGTAAAAATTGTGAATATCGTTGTAACGCCCCGAGACCGACGCTCCAGAAGACTTCCAGATATTTTGAGTTTTATCGTGTGATTTGTTTTGTTTGTGCATTCATCATGCCATCTCTTGTATTGCATCATGTCATCATGCCATCATATCATTAATTTTTAAAACCTCAACTAAATAAATTGCATAGATCTTTTGATCTATTTAAATCGAGGGAATTCACATGGTGACTTCTCTTTATAACATATCTTCCCAATATTAGGGAGCTATATTTAAATATTTCATTAATTTGGAATTCACCATAACACACTTGCAAAATATCCCAATGCCTCTTTTATCTTAATTCTTGGTCTCCCACCTTGCCATATATTCTTTCATCATATTCCGGAGCTCCACCAAAAATCCGACATTTTTGGACCTTCCTTTTATCAAGTCCTAGTTCAAACCCATTTGAACTAAATTCAAATGAGTTTGAATTTAAATCTTTCAATAATGGCTTTTTCTATTTTCTCGAAACAAGCATATTTTTGTGAGTCCGGGAAAATAATCCCCATGCCCAAAATCTTTCTCTAACCTTTTCTTTTCTTCCCTTTTCTTCCATTTTCTTCCTTTTTCTCTGTTTTAAGAGAAGAGAGGAGAGAGTAGCCAGCCCAGCCGACCTCTTGGGCCTGACCAACCAGACCGGCCTCTAAGGCCTAGCTACACCCCTCTAACCCTAGCTGCAGGGGAGAGCATCGCTCAATCCCATCTCCTCCTCTCGTTCCCTCTGCCCGCCGCCACACACCCATTGCTCTATCCCATCGCCCCTCCTCTCGATCCCCTCTCCCCATCGTCCTCCTCCTTCACTGCCACACGCAGAGAGGAGTTCAGCCCCGCGCCCGGCCTCTGCAACACCATAGGGGCGGCCAACTCCGGCGGCCCTCCGTCGCCTGCGCCTGTGCGCCTCCTCCTCGCCAAGTCCCCGTCGCCTGAGCGCTCAAGGAGAGGAGCTCCTCGAGCACCTGCGCCCGCATCCGTCGTCCTCCGCGCCCAGCAGGAGCCCCGCGTCGCTCGTCCCCTCTGTTTGGTCGGAGTTCGCCGGAGCCCCAGCACCGGCAGTCTTGCACCCGCGAGCACCACCACCTCCAGCTCGCCTCCACCTCTCCTGCTGCCCCGACCGGTCTAGCCTCGGCTCAGCTAGCCCCCTGCATCGCTTCCTCACCAAGAGCTGAGGTCAATCCAGCTCGACGCCACTACAAGTTCAATGGCGCATCAGTTCGCCTAGGTTGTTCGTCCTCTGCTCGCAGCTCCATCCATGGCGGCCTCTGTTCGATTGACCACCAAGACCTGAGGCCCTTTTGTGTTGCTTCGCTTTGGATGCGCCAAGATCCTCTCCGACAAGCGCACGACTACATGGTGACACGTCAAGTACCTCTGCCACCGTCTCCGGAATCGCCAAGTACCACGACGTCTTTGGGAGACCCGTGAACATCAAGTTCCCCTGCCACGAACGGTCACAGTGTTGTGGATCCGGCAAGTACCCCTTCGGATATGCCAAGTTCGACTACATGGATACGACAAGTTCCTCTCCGGACATGTACAACTACTGTTGCCAGGATCGCAAGTACCTCTACCGCCGCCCTGAACGACTACTTCCACGACGTCCGTGAACCACTACTTCCACTACCGTCACGAGAACGACTACTTCCACTATCGTCGCCACATGAACAACTACTTCCCACGATGACCTGTGAATGACTACTTCCTCTACTTCGTATCGAACTCTTTTCGCCCCAAAAATGCACGCTTCGAAGGTATAACAGCCAAGACGACCGCCGAATGCATGTGTTGAATGAGATGTCCGTGTTTGCACCATGATCAAATTGTCACTTGTGATGCCCCTCTTTTGCCATGCCACTGTCATGTGGGACACCCGGTATTCGGGATCACTCCCCATCTCTTGCATGTTCAACACATCCGCACACTTCTCGTTTGCATCGGTATCTCAATCAAGTTACCGGAACCGATATGTTGCCGTGGCATCATTTTCGGATTCGTTGCCGTGGCACCCGTTTTGTTCCGCCATGGTGACCAAATGCATCATAACATGCTCATGTCAACATTTTCATAAAATTGCTTAAGACTTTCATATGTCATCCGCATCATGTTAACAACATTTAAATGGTTAAAATTGTGTTTGCATTATATTGCTAAATGACATATGGGGATTTTCCAGAATTATCGTTTGTTGTTTCCGGCCTCACTTAAACATGCCTAGATAGTTAGTTTATTTATGCTTCACCTCTTGCCATATTTATAACAACATGTAATATTGTTGTGATCCTAAACGAGAGAGAACTAAATAATTGATGTGGTGTTTCGTCATGCATATTGAGCTCCACTTAACTTGTAGTATTGTTTGTTGCACATTGCCATGCCATGCCTCATTAAACCGGACATGCATCATACTTGATTGTGCATCATGCCATGTTTACGTGTCGTGTGTTTACCTTGTTGTTTGCTTCTTTCCTGTTGTGCTCCTTCTCGTTAGTTCTTGTTTCGTGGCGATCGTGAGGATTCGTTCGTCTACACTTGGTTCGTCTTCGTGGCTTCATCTTCTTCATGGACTCATTCTTCTTCCTAGCGGGATTTCAGGCAAGATGACCGCTACCCTGGATCTTACTACTATCATTGCTATGCTAGTTGCTTCGTTCTATCGCTATGCTGCGCTACCTATCCCTTGTTCTATCAAGCCTCCAAATTGCCATGTGAGCATATATCCTTTTTCCGACTTCCTAGCAAACCGTTGCTTGGCTATGTTACCGCTTTGCTCAGCCCCTCTTATAGCATTGTTAGTTGCAGGTGAAGTTGAAGATTGCTCCATGGTGGACAGGGTTATGTTGGGATATCACAATATCTCTTATATTATTAATACGTCTATATACTTGGTAAAGGGTGGAAGGCTTGGCCTTATGCCTGGTGTTTTGTTCCACTCTTGCCGCCCTAGTTTCTGTCATACCGGTATTATGTTCCCGGATTTTGCGTTCCTTACGCGGTTGGGTGATTTATGGGACCCCCTTGACAGTTCGCTTCAAATAAAACTCCTCCAGCAAGGCCCAACCTTGGTTTTACCATTTGCCTCACCACCACCAACTTTTCCCTTGGGAGTCGCTCTCTCGAGGGTCATCTTTATTCAGGCCCCCCGGGCTAATGCTTGTCTAAGTGTTGGTCCGAACTAGAGCCACTTGCAGCGCCACCTCGGGGAAGCTTGAGCTCTGGTTTTAGTTGTACGTAGTGTTCATCCAGTGTTGCCCTCAGAACGAGATATGTGCAGCTTCTATCTGGATTGTCGGAACATCGGGCGGTCTTGCTGGACTTGTTTTACCATTGTCGAAATGTCTTGTAAACCGGGATTACGAGACTGATCGGGTCTTCCTGGGAGAAGGAATATCCTTTGTTGATCGCGAGAGCTTATCATGGGCTAAGTTGGGACACCCCTGCAGGGTATTATCTTTTGAAAGCCGTGCCCGTGGTTATGTGGCAGATGGGAATTTGTTAATGTCCGGTTGTTGATAACTTGACACCAGATCCGAATTAAAACGCATCAACCGCGTGTGTAGCCATGATGGTCTCTTTTCGGCGGAGTCCGGGAAGTGAACACGGTTTTTGGGTTATGTTTGACGTAAGTAGGAGTTCAGGATCAACTCTTGATCATTACTAGCTTCACGACCGTTCCTTTGTTTCTCTTCTCGCTCTCATTTGCATATGTTAGCCACCATATCATGCTTAGTCGCTGTTGCAACCTCACCACTTTACCCTTTCCTTTCCCATTAAGCTTTGGTAGTCTTGATACCCATGTTAATGGGATTGCTGAGTCCTCGTGGCTCACAGATTACTACAACAACAGTTGCAGGTACAGGTTATGCGATGATCTTGACACGAGAGCGATGTTAACTTGTTTTGGAGTTCTTCTTCTGCTTCTTCGATCAGGGGATAGGTTCCAGGTCGGCAGCCTGGGCTAGCAGGGTGGATGTCGTTTGAGTTTCTGTTTGTGTTTCATCCGTAGTCGGATGGTGCTCTTATGTAAGATGATGTTGTATTCATGTGGCATTGTATGCCTCTTGTATGTATCCCCATCTATTTATGTAATGTTGATGTAATGATATCCACCTTGTAAAAGCGTTTCAATATGCGGGTCTATCCTTGGTGGGACCTTGAGTTCCTCTTGGATAGGGTCGCATATTAAGCGTGACAAGTTGGTATCGAGCCTCGACCAAACCATAGGAGCCCCTTGATTGTTGGCCGTTGTTGAGTCTAGAAAAAAACTATTTTGAGTCTTAGGATTATATATATCGAAGAGTAGGATTCTTTTTACTCCTCAGCCGCCTTCATCGCTCTGGTGAGCACTCCTGACGTAGATGTTTTGTCTTTCCTCGCCTCAGATTTCACTATTTTTCTTAGGCTCACGCGGGTATCTTGGGATCGTTCCGATATTCTTATGACGAGAACATTGTTCTTGGTGCCTCCTGACATTTAGGGGTTGTGGCAGTGTCCCGGGGAGTTGAGCTCCGAGGTGTTGTCGTCCTAATTTTATCGTTGCAGTTCTGGAATACCTGAGTTTTGCCGATATCGAAAATCTCTTTTATGCAGTTGTTGGTGAGATAACCTCGACGCCACCCAGTACTGGGGAGTTTGGGAGTATTGCCATAGCTTGTATAACGGATGCTTTTCGAAGGTTGAGGTACACGACTTCCGGAGTTTTCTTGGTTATGTGTTGACGGATGGATACAGCTGGATGTAGGGATTGTTAGTTTGGGTGAGATATATTGCTTCCCCTGTATCCCCAACACCAGATTGCATAACCAGAAAGTTTCGGGAGTTTTATAGGTGGGAATTCTAGTAGCTCCTAGAATATCTTTCCGACAGATGCCTGATATGGGATTGGGTAAATCTCTATCATATGTATTTGTTCCGGCTTATTTCTGCAAGCCAATCCTTGTTTTGTTTTGTTGTGGTATTCAAGTTGCTTCAATGTCAAGTGTTGATTCCATACCTTTCAAGCGGTGTTCTCATATTTCTATGGGAGTACTAATCCTTTTGATCATCGAGATTGTCATGTCAATTCTTTCCAACCGGTGTGCTTCTTTTCAAGTGGATCCGATCATTTTCAGCATCCGCAAGATCAATTCTAAGTTTTCTCAATGGTGTTTGTTTCATTCGTCCCAAGTTGTCTTCGTTTTCCCGCCCTCCCACCCTTTTTCTTCAAAGACTCGGATTTCTTAATCGGGTATCCATTTTATTGATGGCAAGACTCTCCATTCTTTTCCGTCAATGTTCTTATCCGGTGATTCTTAGGAAGATACTAACGGAGCTTCAAGTTTATTATTCTTCGTCTCTTTTCTTCTCGGGTGGTTTAATTTCAAGTTTCGATGTTGATCATATCTCTTCCTTTTGTTTCACATATCTTCCCATGTGAATTTCTTATCCAAGGCTCTCTTATTCCTTCACCTCTCCCAGTTCATATCCGGAGTGTTGAAGATAACTCGGAAGAATCATGTTTCCATTCTTAATCCGTTCGAGTACTTCGAGGTTTTTTCTCTCATTCAAGCTATTTAATTCTACCGGTGCAATCTCTATTTCAAGCAATCCTTCAACGATGTTTCTTTCGAGTGGGCCCTAACCCACAGGTCTTTTTCCAAGATCTTACCTGACTCTTCTAATTTTCCCGGAGCTATTCCCAAAATTCTTTTTGAAGTTTGACGTAAGAATGAATTTCATCAGTCATATGTTTTTCAAGATCGTTTTCCAATTGTTTTCATCTTTGGCTCAACCTTTTTCTTTTAATCCTTCCGGAGTGTCTCAACAACTCATGGTGGTGTTTCTCATCGTCTTTCTCAACACTTGAAGACCGAGCAAGAGATTTCTCCTAAAATCTTGGTCCATTCTCTTGAAGATTCATGGTTCTAGCTTCTTGCCATAATTCTTCATTCTCAGCGTGTAGCTATCGTTCTCCAAATCTTATCAGTGAATCGTTCAAATATCCTCTAATCAGTTCATGATCTCTTCATTCTCAGGTATCTAAATCCCCTCATGTATCTTCATTCGTTTTCCCACTCTTCCCGGTGAATTGTGCCTTTTCTACTTTCATTTTGAATTCTTACGGTAGTTCGTTCAAGATTTGACTTCCTTCGTTATCATATCAAATATTCGTTGTTCCCAAATCCCACCGGTGGTTTCATCAATACCTTCTGAAGTTTAGGCTATATCCCTCTTAATCCTTTCTACAAGAATAAGTAGTATGCCAAATCCGTTGCTTGTCATCAATTTAAATTGGTGAAGGATAGGCATAACATAATTCTTATTATAGTTTCATCCAAGTGATTAATTGTTTCCTTTGGAGTTTGTTCTTGACGAATAAATTCTCGGTTCTAAGATCATCTTTTCTTTTCGGAGTTCCAAGTTCTCTCTGTTATATCATCGTGAAGCTCCATCTAAATCATGGCAAGGCTTCACCTTGTGTTTTCAACTTCCCTTTCTTTTTATCATCCTTTTATTACCGGAGTTCTTCATGGAGGCTCTACATGGTGGTTCGGCAAGGATTCTTTTCATTCTTCAATTGTTCTTCAAGATTTCTCTTGAAGTTAAGATCAGCCAAGCTATACTCAAAATTAAACATGGTGCTCAACACATGTTTGGTTTTGAGGAGTTCAAGCATTCTTCATCGTGCATCCCGAAGTGCAATTCTTTCTACCTTTTGAGGTGGTCTTATGTCATTCTTGATAATTTCACTTCGTGTTTCATGATTCGCAAGTTGTTAAGAATGAGATATTTAAATCCATCATTTTCTCTTTGTTCAAGAGATCTTTTCAACCATCAACCTCGTTGTTGGAGTTATCTTGTGTCATATTTCACCTAAAGCCTTCCCTAAGGAATGTTGCTTTTGTGGTGCTTATCAATGATCCAAGTTATCTTTCTATCATCTTGGTGGAAGAAATATTTCATCTCGTCGGTGTTATCAATTATATTATTTGTTTCCGTAGTGGCAGAATTTCGCCTCAATTTTGAGATGTTTTCCATGAGCCCACTACAAGCTTATTCGTTTCGTTGTTGGTTTTCCAACAACCCCATTTTAACCTTCTTGGAAGGGTGATTTCAAGTTCATTTGTGGCAGAAGATGTTATTTTCTTCTCCGTTCTTTTCTTTCCATCAATCTAGCTTCTATTCTTTCGTTCCGGAGGCATTGTGATGTTGCTCTCTTCATCCATCACCTCGTTTTGTCAAGATCACGTTATTTTCTTGCTCATCCATTTAACCTGAGTGTTGTGTTCTCATTCAAGTTCTTTCATCTTATCAAGTTTTGCCTCTCTTTTCAACCTGAGTGCTGTTTAAAATCCTTCTTACCCTTGTGCCATTCTTTCAGTAGTTCCGGAGGCAGTGTGTTGTTGATTTCATCAAGTATCAACCCATCTTCTCAAGTTCATGTTCTATTCCTTCCATGTTCAACCGGAGTGCTGCCCGAATTCTTCCTCTCTCATCTTGTTTTAACCGGAGTGGTTTCGAATTCTATCTTGTCCATTAAACTCTTGATTCATGTCTTTGCAACCTTCAAGTCCTCGTAATGTTCCTTGTTCCTCTTTTCTAACGGATTGTTTGCAATCTCGTTCATCTTTGTTGTACTCTTTCTTTTAAATTGCTCAACCTCTCAAGGTTCGTGGTTTAACTTGTTCGTCAAAGAAGCAACTTAGTTTTACCTCTTCTCTTCCTCTTCCATTTCTCTCTGGTGCCATCCTAGATCTCGGGACGAGATCCTCTTGTAGTGGTGGAGTGTTGTAACGCCCCAAGACTGATGCTCCAGAAAACTTCCAGCTATTTTGAGTTTTATCATGTGTTTTGTTTTGTTTGTGCATTCATCATGCCATCTCTTGTATTGCATCATGTCATCATGCCATCATATCATTAATTTTTAAAACCTCAACTAAATAAATTGCATAGATCTTTTGATCTATTTAAATCGAGGGAATTCACATGGTTACTTCTCTTATAACATATCTTCCCAATATTAGGGAGCTATATTTAAATATTTCATTAATTTGGAATTCACCATAACACACTTGATAAATATCCCAATGCCTTTGTTATCTTAATTCTTGGTCTCCCACCTTGCCATATATTCTTTCATCATATTCCGGAGCTCCACCAAAAATCCGACATTTTTGGACCTTCCTTTTATCGAGTCCTAGTTCAAACCCATTTGAACTAAATTCAAATGAGTTTGAATTTACATCTTTCAATCATGGCTTTTTCTATTTTCTCGAAACAAGCATATTTTTGTGAGTCCGGGAAAAAAATCCCCATGCCCAAACTCTTTCTCTAACCTTTTCTTTTCTTCCTTTTTCTTCCTTTTTCTCTGTTTTAAGAGAAGAGAGGAGAGAGGAGCCAGCCCAGCCGGCCTCTTGGGCCTGACCAACCAGACCGGCCTCTAAGGCCCAGCTACACACCTCTAACCCTAGCCGCAGGGGAGAGCATCGCTCGATCCCATATCCTCCTCTCGTTCCCTCTGCCCGCCGCCACACACCCATTGCTCGATCCCATCGCCCCTCCTCTCGATCCCCTCTCCCCATCGTCCTCCTCCTTCACTACCACACACAGAGAGGAGTTCAGCCCCGCGCCCGGCCTCTGCAACACCACAGGGGCGGCCAACTCCGGCGGCCCTCCGTCGCCTGCGCCTATGCGCCTCCTGCTCGCGAAGTCCCCGTTGCCCGAGCACTCGAGGAGAGGAGCTCCTCGAGCACCTGCGCCCGCATCTGTCGTCCTCTGCTCCCAGCAGGAGCCCCGCGTCGCTCGTTCCCTCCATTTGGTCGGAGTTCGCCGGAGCCCCAGCACCGGCAGTGTTGCACCCGCGAGCACCACCACCTCCAGCTCGCCTCCGCCTCTCCTGCAGCCCTGACCGGTCTAGCCTCGGCTCAGCTAGCCCCCTGCATCGCTTCCTCACCAGGAGCTGAGCTCCATCCAGCTCGGCGCCACTACAAGTTCAAGGGCGCATCAGTTCGCCTAGGTTGTTCGTCCTCTGCTCGCAGCTCCATCCATGGTGGCCTCTGTTCGATTGACCACCAGGACCTGAGGCCCTTTTGTGTTGCTTCGCTTTGGATGCGCCAAGATCCTCTATGACAAGCGCACGACTACATGGTGACACGTCAAGTACCTCTGCCGCCGTCTCCGGAATCGCCAAGTACCACGACGTCTTTGGGAGACCCGTGAACATCAAGTTCCCCTGCCACGAACAGTCACAGTGTTGTGGATCCGGCAAGTACCCCTTCGGATACGCCAAGTTCGACTACATGGATACGACAAGTTCCTCTCCGGACATGTACAACTACTGTTGCTAGGATCGCGAGTACCTCTACCGTCGCCCTGAACGACTACTTGCACGACGTTCGTGTACCACTACTTCCACTACCGTCACGAGAACGACTACTTCCACTACCGTCGCCATGTGAACAACTACTTCCCACGACGACCCGTGAACGACTACTTCCTCTACTTCGTATCGAACTCGTTTCGCCCCAAAAATGCACGCTTCGAAGGTATAACAGCCAAGACGACCGCCGAATGCATGTGTTGAATGAGATGTCCGTGTTTGCACCATGATCAAATTGTCGCTTGCGATGCCCCTCTTTTGCCATGCCACCGACATGTGGGACACCCGGTATTCGGGATCACTCCCCATCTCTTGCGTGTTCCATACATCCGCACACTTCTCGTTTGCATCGGTATCTCAATCAAGTTACCGGAACCGATATGTTGTCGTGGCATCATTTCCGGATTCGTTGCCGTGGCACCCGTTTTGTTCCGCCATGGTGACCAAATGCTTCATAACATGCTCATGTCAACATTTTCATAAAATTGCTTAAGACTTGCATATGTCATCCGCATCATGTTAACAACATTTAAATGGTTAAAATTGTGTTTGCATTATATTGCTAAATGACATATGGGGATTTTCCAGAATTAACATTTGTTGTTTCCGGCCTCACTTAAACTTGCCTAGATAGTTAGTTTATTTATGCTTCACCTCTTGCCATGTTTATAACAACATGTAATATTGTTGTGATCCTAAACGAGAGAGAACTAAATAATTGATGTGGTGTTTCGTCAATATGCAACACGTTGCATATTGAGCTCCACTTAACTTGTAGTATTGTTTGTTGCACTTTTCCATGCCATGCCTCATTAAACCGGACATGCATCATACTTGATTGTGCATCATGCCATGTTTACATGTTGTGTGTTTACCTTGTTGTTTGCTTCTTTCCGGTTGTGCTCCTTCTCGTTAGTTCTTGTTTCGTGGAGATCATGAGGATTCGTTCGTCTACACTTGGTTCATCTTCGTGGCTTCATCTTCTTCATGGACTCATTCTTCTTCCTAGCGGGATTTCAGGCAAGATGATCGCTACCCTGGATCTCACTACTATCATTGCTATGCTAGTTGCTTCGTTCTATCACTATGTTGTGCTACCTATCCCTTGTTCTATCAAGCCTCCCAAATTGCCATGTCAGCCTCTAACCTTTTTCACACTTCCTAGCAAACCGTTGCTTGGCTATGTTACCGCTTTGCTCAGCCCCTCTTATAGCAATGTTAGTTGCAGGTGTAGTTGAAGATTGCTCCATGGTGGACAGGGTTATGTTGGGATATCACAATATCTCTTATATTATTAATACGTCTATATACTTGGTAAAGGGTGGAAGGCTTGGCCTTATGCCTGGTGTTTTGTTCCACTCTTGCCGCCCTAGTTTCTGTCATACCGGTATTATGTTCCCGGATTTTGCGTTCCTTACGCGGTTGGGTGATTTATGGGACCCCCTTGACAGTTCGCTTTGAATAAAACTCCTCCAGCAAGGCCCAACCTTGGTTTTACCATTTGCCTCACCACCACCAACTTTTCCCTTGGGAGTCGCTCTCTCGAGGGTCATCTTTATTCAGCCCCCCCGGGCTAATGCTTGTCTAAGTGTTGGTCCGAACTAGAGCCACTTGCAGCGCCACCTCGGGGAAACTTGAGGTCTAGTTTTAGTTGTACGTAGTGTTCATCCAGTGTTGCCCTGAGAACGAGATATGTGCAGCTCCTATCGGGATTGTCGGCGCATCGGGCGGTCTTGCTGGACTTGTTTTACCATTGTCGAAATGTCTTGTAAACCGGGATTCCGAGACTGATCGGGTCTTCCTGGGAGAAGGAATATCCTTCATTGATCGCGAGAGCTTATCATGGGCTAAGTTGGGACACCCCTGCAGGGTATTATCTTTCAAAAGTCGTGCCCACGGTTATGTGGCAGATGGGAATTTGTTAATGTCCGGTTGTAGATAACTTGACACCAGATCCGAATTAATACGCATCAACCGCGTGTGTAGCCGTGATGGTCTCTTTTTGGTGGAGTCCGGGAAGTGAACACGGTTTTTGGGTTATGTTTGACATAAGTAGGAGTTCAGGATCACCTCTTGATCATTACTAGCTTCACGGCCGTTCCTTTGTTTCTCTTCTCGAGCTCATTTGCGTATGTTAGCCACCATATCATGCTTAGTCACTGCTGCAACCTCACCACTTTACCCTTTCCTTTCCCATTAAGCTTTGCTAGTCTTGATACCCATGGTAATGGGATTGCTGAGTCCTCGTGGCTCACAGATTACTACAACAACAGCTGCGTGTACAGAGTTATGCGATGATCTTGACGCGAGAGCGATGTTAACTTGTTTTGGAGTTCTTCTTACGCTTCTTCGATCGGGGATAGGTTCGGTCGGCAGCCCTGGCTAGCAGGTGGATGTCGTTTGAGTTTCGCTTGTGTTTCATCCGTAGTCAGATGGTGCTCTTATGTAAGATGATGTTGTATTCATGTGGCATTGTATGCCTCTTGTATGTATCCCCATCTATTTATGTAATGTTGATGTAATGGTATCCACCTTGTAAAAGAGTTTCAATATGCGGGTCTATACTTGGTGGGACCTTGGAGTTCCTCTTGGATAGGGTCGCATATTGGGCGTGACAATTGTTCTGTCAAACGTACCCATAGTTGTATATCAGTTTTGGTTCTTTCGGACGTCATCATGCGAATGTTCTCGAAAACATAGTATGCACACACATCTGTCCCCGGCGCCTGCTTCAGGGTCTTTATGACAATAGAATTTAATCAGATAATAATTAATCAAGCATGATAATTAATGGTATTGAAACTAGAATTAAAGAGAGCATGTTTGCTAGCTAGCTAGTACTACTTAATTAATTATACCTTTGGTCGAAACCAACACAGCTTTTCTCTCCATTCACCTGGAACCACATTCATGAACTTTTCCCAAGCCCTGCCCGCCGGAAAAGAAAATGAATAAATGAGTTACTAAATACTCCCTCCGTCTCGAAATATAAGAACGTTTTTGACACTAGTGTAGTGTCAAAAACGATCTTATATTTTGGGACGGAGGAAGTAGTTGATATCAGGAAATGACGAACTAAAGAGGCCGACATATAGTTAATAATGATTGAAATTACCTATCGACTATCCCCTTCACGACTGTGTTGTCTTTCTTTTTTTTAAGTAGTGGTCTAGTACTTCAACTGTTGCTTCGTCAACTTTAATGATTAACAAGATCCAATGGAAACTGCATGCACACACGTTTGCATGTCTTAATTAAGCGGGAATGTGCATAACACTCATCAAGTACCCTAAACCCTATACACTTAATTATTAACATCTAGCTAGCTAGTAAGTAAAAAATAGAATTTGTAGTACAAGACAGTGTGACTCACATGAAGTTGTAAGGAAGTAGTATATCTTCATTGGTATTGAGGCGCTTCAAGAACTCTAGCATGTTTTTCTCTACATCGTCTTTATACCATTTATATGTCCATGTTTGTTCATTAACGGTATTTGGGTCAATGAACCCAATGCCATAGTGTCCACCTTTTTTCATTTCATACATCTTCATCCTGCATAATACCACAGAAAAGAATATAGTGAGGATAATTACAGGTAATGATCAATGAATGATCACTACAGCTAGCTTGAGACTTGAATTACAGTAAGAAATCACTTACAGACAATAGCAACTGACGAGAGATTTGTCGAGCGCGTCCTGATTGAATAACTGAAATAGTTCTGAATACTCAATGGATAGAGCTAGTTTATGGAAGTAATACTCTTCCTTGACTTTCACCATGAGGCCCTCTCGATTGTTACTCTTGGTAATTTTCATGTACCAATCATGCAATTCATACATTCTCGTTGGGAGGTTCTTGACCTCCTCAGGCTTGACCAAAGGTTGGCCGCGGACATATTTCCATTTTATGTCCTTCTCTCTAAGCTTAGTCTTGGGCTCAATCTCGAGGAGTTGTCCAACAGTGATACCGAGCATTTCATCTTGCCTTCTATGCTCGTCGGTTATTACCAGCTGACCGGCGCAGGTACTCTCATGTGTTGGTACCACAAGCGGGGGGTGTCGGTGTCAAAACCGGCGGATCTCGGGTAGGGGGTCCCGATCTGTCTGTCTAAGGCTAATGGAAATAGGAGGCAAGGGACACGATGTTTTTCCCAGGTTCGGGCCCTCTCGATGGAGGTAAAACCCTACTTCCTGCTTGATTGATCTTGATGATATGACTATTGCAAGAGTTGATCTACCACAAGATCGTAGAGGCTAAACCCTAGTAGCTAGCGTATGATGGTTATGATTGTCCCTCTACGGATTAAACCCTCATGTTTATATAGACACCGGAGGGGGATAGGGTTTACACAGAGTAGGTTACAAAGAAGGAGATCTAATATCTGGATCGCCAAGCATGTCTTCCACGCAAAGGAGAGTCCCAAACGGACACGGGACGAAGTCTTGAGTCTTGTATCTTCACGGTCCAACAGTCCAACCAAAGCATATAGTCCGGCTGTCCGAATACCCCCTAATCCAGGACTCCCTCAGTAGCCCCTGAACAAGGCTTCAATGACGATGAGTCCGGTGCGTAGATTGTCTTCAGCATTGCAAGGCGGGTTCCATCTCCGAATACTCCAAAGTAAACCCCGAACACCTACATCATGTCCGGCTCTGCAAGACGACTTCCACATACCACCGTAGAGAGAATGATATTCCACAAATATAATCTGTTGACAACTTTAGATAAAGTGACACGACACCATGGTCGAGTCATTATTGAACCGTCTTCCCATAGCCAGCTACCGCACATATCGAGGCGGTTTCCTCGGCACGTCTTGTCGAAGCAGAGATCATGTCCCCTTATCACGGGATTCTCATCAATATGGGTACGGGTAACCCAACTGGGGAGGCGCACCGTTTTCGTCGCCTCTATAAAGGGATAAGGATTCCCCATTTTCACCCACGCCTTCTTCCTCCTTTGCTTATCTATTCTCGCACCCTCGAGCTCCAGCGCCCTAGTTCACACCTTCTCCGCACAGCCAAACATGTCTGGAGCAGGAGGCAAGTGGGTGGCCTCCACCGTCAAGGAGGAGCATATTATGAAGCTCCAAGCGGCCAGATACTTGGCTGCAGGTACCGCGCACCGGCTGCCGGACGCAGGGCAGATCATTCCAACTCTAGGACCCCACGAGAGGGTCGTGTTCCTTGCCCACTTCGTCCGCAGACTAGGATTTCCACTTCATACCTTTGTCCGCGGGCTCATGTTTTACTATGGGCTGGACTTCCATGATCTGGCCCCAAATTTCGTCCTCAACATCTCGGCGTTTATCGTTGTGTGCGAGGCCTTCCTCCACATCAAGCCCCACTTCGGCTTGTGGCTACAAATCTTGTGTAAAGCCGAAGATCGTGAGTGGCCAGCAAGCGGAGTGCGGAGGCGCCATGGTGGGCAGGATGCCCAATGTTACCTGGCTTGACGGTTCCTTCACGAAGATCGTGAAAGGGTGGCAATCAAGGTGGTTCTACATCACTGAGCTGCGCGATGCCAACTGGGCAGCGGGCCCTGAATTCCGATCCAGAATTCCCATGCGGCTCACTTCTTGGGAAAAGAAGGGCCTGGCCTGGGGCGAACCTGCAGAGCTGATAGGACTTCAGAACTGCATCAAAAATATGATGGACAAGAAGATCAAGCTTGTCAACGTGGTCCAGGTCATGCTCGTCCACCGAATCCTCCCATGCCAAAGACGGGCATTCAATCTGTGGGAGTTCGATCCGGCCAAACACCAGGCGCTTCAAGAGCTCTATGGCACGACGCACAAGGATGCATGGAAGGTGCTATTCAAGGCTTCCGAAATACCTCCTCCAACATCCGAGGACCACGGACTCCACGCCACGTGGCTCCCTCATCCGGTGAGTTCTCTGATCATCACCAGGTGTACCTTTCCCAGCATACTGATGGGAGGATTTTAAGTCATCATGTATATTTAACCAAGATTACGTGGTGACGGCGGAGCGGATCGATGTCTGGCTCCACTGCTGGAAGATCCAGCTACCACTCTCCTGGCGGAGATGCTAGTCCCGGTGCCTTACAATGTGCCAGAAAAGAAGGCCGAAAAGAAGGCCCCGGGGACCAGGAAGGGTCTCTGGCGTAAGGTTGTACCGGACTCCTCGTCCGAAGACGATGAGCCACGCTCCTCCCACGAAGGGGAGGAGGAAAAGGAAAAGGCCACCCCATCCAGGGAGGCCGAAGGGCCTAAGCGGGTGGCCCTGGGGACAAGGAAGGGTCCCCGGCGCAAAGCCGTCATAGACTCGTCGTCCGAGGATGACGAGGACGACGAGGCAGATTCCAAGGACGAAGGCGGGGGGAAACACGAGGAAATTCCACCTCCCCGCACTGGGAAGGAGAAGAAAATGAAAGCCGCCCCGCAGGGGGAGGCTAGGACGCCCAAGAAGGGAAAAGCGTCCCTTCCGGATCACTCCACCACGGCCGCCTACAGCGAGGAGGAGTGGCTGCCCAGGGGCAAGCCCCTAGTAAGATCGTAAGTATCCGCACTCTGTTGTACTTTAGTGCGACTAAGCCTCATAGTTTGTTATAACGCCGGACATGTATATGCAGTCCGGCCAAGGCCCATCCCGAGGTACCCTCTTCGGACGGGTCTTTGAGCAATTCGGAAGTGAATTCGCTCCCGACGGCCACCTCCCCTCGTCCTGCAGATGACACGGAGGTGTGGTCCCAAAGGGTACTAGAGCAGGGGGAGGCGGATCTAGAGACGTCCCAAGGAGGGATTCCAGACGCTGGGCACAAGGGGAGTAAGATCCCAGCAGATTGTGCTGATGAGAGCCGCAGCAAGTCGGGCTCCCAGCCAGACATTGTACCGAAACCTCCAAAGCTTCCGGATTTGGGTAGGCAGCCCCTCGCCGATGACTTCTGTTGCGCCAGAGGCATCGGATAATCTGCTGGAAGTGCTTCCTGATGCTTCCATGGATGAAGAGCACCGTACTCTTATGAGTGCGGTGATTCAGAAGGTTCGGTCCGTCAAAAGTGTGTGAAATTATCACCCAATGGTCAGTAGCCCCTGATACTCTGTTTGGTGTTCGTAAAGAAAAGCCAAACGGAGGGTCAACTAAACCACAGGAGTCTAACAGTAGGTGTGAAAGTGCGTTATATCTACTAGAGGGGGGGGGGTGAATAGGCGATTTTTATGAATTCTTCACTGAGGAATTTGCTGGTGAGGAAATTCCTTAGCGAAGAACTACTTGCAACGAAATAAGTACTCAGAAGTAAGCATAACAGAATACAAGCATGGTCATCATGATGAAATGAAGACAAGCACAGAGTACAGAAAGCGTAATCACAGGATAACACAAGATGAAGACAAACAGACTGAAGAAATTGAACTGAGGAAATTGAGAAAGTCTTGATCAAAGTCTTCAAGCACGATATGAACAATCACTCAACACAAGAATGAGGAAATGAAAGGGTTGAGGAAATAGAACCAGATTAGTTGGTGAAGACAATGATTTGGTAAACCAGTTCCAACTGCTGTCAGCTCGGTTATCGCCTAGTTGGAGCGGCTAAGTATTTAAACTCGAGGACACGCAGTCCCAGACACCCGATCGGCGAGCACGCAGCTCAGACACCCATCCTCATCAGATTCTCCTTGAACTAAGGCCACACAGACCTTGTCCAATCACTCATGGTAAGTCTTCAGGTGACTTCCAAACCTTCACAGACTTGGTCACTCGGCGATCCACAATTCCTCTTGGATGCTCTAGACCATGACGCCTAACCGTCTGGAAGAAGCACAGTCTTCAAAGGTAACAAGCGTCAGATCCACGTAGGATCAATTTCTTCAGTGATGCTCAATCACTTTGGGTTTGTGGGGGTTTGGTTTTGGGTTTTCCTCACTTGATGATTTTCGCTCAAAGTCCTCGGAGGATGGGTTGCTCTCAAATGACAAGTGTCAAGTTCTCTCGGAGCAGCCAACCAGCTAGTGGTTGTAGGGGGTCAGCTATTTATAGCCTAGGGAGCAGCCCGACATGATAAGACATAAATGCCCTTCAATGATATGAACGTTAGGTGGATAGGATATTTTGGGACAGCTGGCGCGCAGCACAACGACGGTCGGAAATTTGACTCTCAAATTCCTCAGGGCTATCATGTTCCTCACTGTGTAGGCAATTCGCACTGGCGAATTCCTAACTCCTTAGTCAGAGCAAAGTCCTCGGTGACTGTAAGAACTGCGTCTCACATCAAGAAGAAATTGATGAACAATATGAGATTTCCAATGGCTTCACTCAAGGGATTGGTAGGTGTAGGATTTTGAGTTGAGCATCACATGGAAATTTTTCCTTAGTATTTCCTCGACCCCTTTAACAATGACGGTGTTTCCTATGACTCAAGAAAGAGAAAATGAAACTACGAAAACAAAAGTCTTCACGCTTCATGTTCCTCAAATGAATACCAAGTCTTCAAGGTCACACCAATTTCTTCACTTTCAAAGTCTTGAAATATCAAAGTCTTCAATCGAAGAACTTCATTTTAGGTGTTGACTTTCTCTGTAAATATCAAACTCCTCATAGACTTATAGACCTGTATACTCACAAACAAGATTAGTCCCTTAACCTATAAGTCTTCAATACACCAAAATCACTAAGGGCACTAGATGCACTTACAATCTCCCCTTTTGGTGATTGATGACAATATAGGTTAAGTTTTCAACGGGGATAAACATATGAAGTGTAAATACTGATATTGAGGAGTTTGATTGCAAGATATAGAAGAACTCCCCCTGAAGATGTGCATAGTGAGGAAATTGCTTTTGAGGCAATGCACATTTGAAGAGTTGAATCATGGAGATCTCCCCCTATATCTTGTAATTCATACACGCATTTGATATATATAATATGAAGAATTTGAAATGCATGATGAAATATGGTGCCTGATGAGATTCAGCATGCATGCAATAATATTAACGAGGAATAAGCATGCAGAATAGCACATCAAAAGTATCAGAGCACAGTGCATCAAGAGTATTCGAGCATCATCGAAAAGTATCAGAGCACCATCGGGTTTTAAGATTACAACTCGATCCAATAAAAGTTTCGGAAGAACGAGAGTTGTAACTTAAAAAAAACGCCCTTAATATAGATCCGCTTGAAGACTAACTCAGATTTCTCCCCCTTTGTCATCAAATGACCAAAAGGATTGAAACTGAGGACTAACGCCCCTGAAGAATTTCAAGTCAATGGAGGAGCGACAGCGTTGTCGGGGTTGTTTGTTGTAGTAGGGCCTGCCGCAGTGTCGTCCAAATCTTCATACTCATTAGTGTCACGCGATGAAGAATAAGAGCTGGCCACCAGGTCAGGAACTTTGACCCTCTTGAATTTCTTCGGAGGAGGTGCAGACCAGTCAAATTCTTCCTTGAGACCCATAGTCTTCAGTTCTTGAGCGCTATAGACATGAGTGAGGACAGCCCAGGTGCGGTTGAGGTTTGCATGAAGGTAGTAGTGGTTCTTCTTCACCGCATTGTGTGTTGAGGTCATATTGTGAAGAAGTGCACCAAACCGACGCTTTACCCATTTGTGATTGCGATCAACCTTCCGATGAAGACCGAGGAGTAACTCACGGTCACCATCACCACAGGTGCCGTGGGCTTGAGGATTTTGCTTGGCCGAGGTATTTATGCGAGTCATGTGTGGCGAGTCGTCATTGGTAGAGTAAGATGTAGCCAGTAAATTGACCATCCAATGGACAAATGCCTTCATCGATCACAAAGAATGCCTTGCCTTTATCATCGATGATGAACCGGCCGCTTGAGGACTTCAATGGGAGGCAAGTAGCTACCGTGGTTCAGAGTGTCGACTTTGTAATTCAAAGAAGATCGGCCCTCATGAATCTCATAATCCAAGGCGATAGGGCTTCAGCTCGAATGGTGACATAGCAACATTTGCCAGAGTCCTCATGAAGAAATCATGGAAGTTGACGGGAATGCCATGAATGATGTTGAAAAGCATATTCTTCTTGATGCCAACGACTTCTTCATCATTTGAGTCGTGGCCTTTGATAGGACTCATTGTCTTCGTCCGAATGCGATAGACAGTCCGAGGCACATAGAGTAATTCCTTGACGAGGAATTTGGTTCGTGGGGCCTGCCCAGGTTTCAAAGGCTTCATGAGCACTTGCATATAGTGATTTGTCAGTTCAGGGTCACTATAGATGCAACGTGCAGTGTCATGGGGAGGATCGATAGGAAGGACATGAAGCAATTCAGTTGCCGGTGCCTTGTAGTGAGTGTTTTCAGTCATCCAATCCAACACCCATGAGTTGACATCATCAGCGTCTCCAGTGATATGCAGTGTAGCATAGAACTGAAGAATGAGTTCTTCATTCCAATCACGGATGTCGGTCAGAAATTGAGTAATCTGCGCATCGTGAAGAACACCGAGGACCGGCTCGAAACATGGCGTAGATTCCATATCCACGTGAGGAATATGTTCATGATCGAAGATTTTGTCTTTGTCAAACAAAGACCGAGGAATAGAAGTTGGCTTGACTGGCAGTCCAGAAACGCCTCTTCCTTATGCGAGCTGAGTCATAGGGGTTGTAGTCAGTGAAAAATACATGCTCGGAAAAGAAGTCTTCAGCCTTGAACTTCTGTTTGCTTGAGAACGGATTCTTCGGCTTTGGCAGAGGGGTGTTAGTGAGTTGCAGTACCACCTCAGGAATCGTGAGCTCAGATTCTTCAGGCTGAGGAATTTCTGGTTCCTCTTCTTGTGTAACCTGACGATCAGCAGCAGCAGGTTCTTCAGCACTAGCAGCTGGAATATCTTCATGAACAGAGGGAGTGGGATGAGTTTCTTCAGAGCCCAGTTGAACTGTTGTTGCCGGGGGTTGAGGAATCTGTTGGATAGGTGTGAATAGAGGAGTATTGGGATGCTGACTTTCCCAAAAGTCATCATTCATCACTTGTGTGGTGCATCCTATATCCACATCTTCATCTTCAATTTCCTCAACACCAGCCTCTTCAGCTGTGAACTGAGGCATAGGTGAGGAAATGACTGGCGTTGAAGGGATTGCATCGACTTCAATTTCTTCATCAATCTGCTCTAACGAAGCAGCAGAATGATTTTCTTCATCCGATCCGCTTGGGATCACATAGTCTTCTCCAAAAGGAACAAGGTCCTTTGATGGCATGGAGGAAATTGGAACAACATCAATTGGATTTTCAAGTGAGCTGGTCACTGGCTTCATCTTCTTCGCAGCCGAAGATTCTGACGCAGCTGATGCCTTCCTTTTCTTCACTGCAGCTCGCTCTGCAGCCTTGGTCTAGGCAGAAGGAAAAATTGGAGTTGGTGTAGGCGCGAGAGGAGCTGAGGAATCTGGTTGATTTTCTTGGTATGGCGATGCAGCATTACCCGATCTCTTGATTTCTTGAGCGCACCACTAGTGGATGCCCCGGCAATTTCATCGGGCTGGAATTTCTTCAAAGAGCCTCGAACTAGCATTTTCTTCAAGAGTGAAAGCCATCAGTGATCTTGGCATGTTCTTCATTGGACCGAGCAGAGTCTGCAGAGCTGAAGATTTTCTTGTTGTGATGGAGCTGCAACATTTGTCATTTTCTTCGTCAGTTGATTTAATCTCACTTTGGCTCCTTGCCAATCAGCATAGTAGGCATCAAAGTCTTTGCTGAGGGCTTGAATTTCAGACTGAGCCTGGAGAAGTTCCTCAGGTGTCATTCTGACAACATTTTTCTTCAGGAGCTTCTCCTTTCTGTATTGCGCTTTCTTGATCTCTCTTGCCTTTTCAAATTTCCATTTCTCTTGAGTGATGAAATGGGTCAGCATGTGACTTTGTCCAGGAGTCAGATGAAAATCAGGCATGGGGGTGTTTGGATCCTTGTGCCAGAGGTCAATGTAATCGAGGATTTTCCTCGGATCCAAAAGTAGTGGTACAGATGTGCCTTTGGCTCTAGCGGCCTTCACCTGTCGGTCTCCGATGATTGCTGCAAGTTCATCATCAGAAGCTTCATCATCAGAGGGCACATGAAATGCGACCTGTTTCTTTCTTGGACTTGGCCGAGGACCGCGTCCAGCTGTTGCTTTAGTCTTCAACAGTGTGGGGCCTGAGGAGGAAATTGGGGCAGCTGAGGAACTTGCTGAGACACCAGAGGCAATCGAGAAACCCATAGTCCTTTGACATGTAGCCAGATGCACAGGAGCTGAGGACTTTGATGGAGCTGCTGAGGACTTTGGTGGAGCAGTGGCAGTCTGAGGAATTTGCCGTGAGGGCATAGCTGAGGAACTTGGCCTTGAGGGCGCTGTTGGTGAAGCACTTGGCTTACGAGCAGGCTTCTTTGGCATAGATTTCCTCGGTTTGACCGAGGCCTCGATGTGATAGCGATGGCGTAATCCTCATTGAATTTCTTCACCGCCTCCTTGGCTTGTCTTGCCAATTTGGCTTGGCGCTTAGCCCATTCTTCAGAAAGTCCTCAAAGACTCTTGATGTTTGGTGGGATCAGCTACTTGGCAAGGTGCCAATGGAGCTCTTGGGCATGGAGGATTGAGGGCGAATTTCTTCATGTACTTTGGAGTCACATATCTGTACTCCCTCCATTCTCTTGCCCATCTCCTTTCAATTCTCTGAATGCGCACCTTACGCTGATTTTTGTTTTCTTTGCCGAATTTGGCTTCATCAGGTGTGCAATAGTCCTTATAAATGTCATCGGGATCTCGAAGCAGTCATGACCTCAGCTTCTTTCCTCCTTTCTCATGTCTCTTTCCTTCACCATATTCTTCAGATGAGGAATTTGAACAATTGAACACTCAAGAAGTATGCAGTTTTTCTTCGAGGAACGCTGCAAATGAGTTAAGTTGATGAGAACCTAGTGATTCAAAGAATGACATGAGTACTGTGAACAGAGTGTAGGTGCGAGGAATTTGGAGAGGTCATATGTGTTCTCAGAAGGTTTTTCGAAAAGACAAGTTTTGAGGAATTTGACTAGATGAGCCTTGAGGAATTTCACTAAGCGTTCTTTGTCTTAGGTTCCAGAGTTGTACAGGTCGAAGATCCACACAATTGAGGAATCTTGAAGAGAATGATTGCTTAGAGAAATGGATCAAGAACATACAATGTGTGAGGTGTTCATATGTGTGAAGATTTGAAGAATAAACACCTTTGAAGATTTTCAGGAAAGTTTGAGAATCAAAGCGAGTAATAAAAGTAACTTTTAATTACCCAAAGTGAAGAACACGACGAACTGAGATGAACAGATGTGAAGTTCATCAGGTTAGATCTCCCACGCCCTAACTTGGCAGAGGGAGACAGCTACGGCGGCGACGGAGTGAAGATTTACGCAACCGGCGCGAGTACGACGGCGATGAGGTCGAGGCAGCGAAGCTCTTCCTCACCGGCGACGATGGAGTAGCGGCGACGCCAGGGTTTGAGGAGCTCGAGCGAGAGAGAGAGCGGTCGAGCGGAGTAAATGAAGTGAGGAAAGGGGAGAGGGGTATTTATAGGCACGGTGAAAAACTGTTCGCCCGAAGATTTTGGGACGAACATGCCCCTGCCCTTTCTCCTTCACGCGACATGTGTCACCCACGTACAGTGTAGTTGAGATCGTGTAAGATCGTGGGTGAATAAAATAATGCATCGTGGGATGCGGAACGGTTTGAGCGGCAAAACCGAAAATCTGGATAAGATTTGTTTAAAAGTTTCTTTCGCAATATCTTCAGCTGACAAGGACACAGTGAAGATTTTGAACGAGTTTCAATTAGAACGCTGTCACACCCTGCATTTTGTAACACTTCTTTTGCATTAATAAAGCATGAAAATTTGGACCAACAAAAACTTTTGCATTATTTGGCTTTTATTTGGAGTTGGTTTTCTCTGTGTGCTTCTTTTCAAGTGCTCTTTAAAGTCAGCTACTCCACCATCTATATTTCATCTCCTTGCCCCAAACTCCTGCCCAATGACCATGCCATGTGTATAGTGCAATATAGAATTTTCTTACAAAAATAATTTGGCCAGAAAGTATTTTCTAGATTTAGTTTTCCAAAAAAAAACCTGAATTGAGGTTTGCACTTCAAGTACTTAATTAAGGGCAGTAAAAATCTTTCCAAAAATATATTTGACTCCTATTAGGTATAGGATACCCAGAAACCACAAAAATATAATTTTAAAAGTTGCTTTACTATTTTATTTAAAAGCTTTTTCTTCAGGCCAGAAATGGTCTTTAATAGGGAAAAATTATTTTATTGTTTTAAAAATATTTGACAAAAATTAGGGAAACTCAGTGGACATATATTTTCCATATATAAGAGTTTCAACACATGGTCATGTTCAAAATATTGGTCAAATCCCTCTAAAACCCTTCCTGGATATTTCAAGCTTTTGAAATATTTACAAAGGAAATATTCTCCAAAAATTCCAAGAAAATTCTATCATGTCACATATGACATATTAGATGATCTTGCTAAGTCTCATGACTTGGAGAACAAGATAACATCATCAAAACCCCTCAAGACCATTTCTGTCCATTCTGAAGTTTGAGCAACTTTACATTGCCAAACATGTCCAAATGTTCTCAAACTTGGTGAACATGCTCCAATGGTCTAATGATGCATCTAGACCAAATGGCACAGGTTGGAGAAGAGGATATCTGGGTCAAAGTGCCCCAAAACCTTCCCTGACCAGAATCAAATTTGAACTACTTTGTACTACCAACTTTTTCTCCATGACCTCAACTTTTGTGAGCCTGATCACATGACCAAATAAAGCCACCACACCAAGTGGTGCATCAAGGAGAAGTGATCTACTCAACTGGATCTACACAAATCCATTCCTGCCCATTTCTAGGGTTTGCAAAAGTTACATTGCCAACTTTGTCCAAATAAGCTCAAAATGGGTGGAAGGCCCTAATTATATGTGGCATTTCACCCTATGGAGTATCATGGCCAGTGGAAGTCATTAACGTATCCAAAACATCATCAAACACCTTCTGGAGGAATTTTAGAATGCTAATTCCAGCCCCTTCCACTAATCTCCTTGAGCTTATCTTTTTACCACAACCCCTCCTCGTCCCCCTCTGTCACTTGGATGCTTCCCTGCCCGGGGAAGAAATGATGAGGGAGGGGGAAACCCCATTTGTCTTCGCTGGACAGCAGCTTCTCCCCTCTCTCTCTCTACCTCCTTCTCTCCCCTCGGCTCTCCAGGGCATCCAAGGCCCGTTTCAGCTTTTGCCCACACACCCTGCAGCCGCCAGACACTAGTGGACGCGCGTGGACGCGGAAAAGCCACGGATGCCGGCCAAAGTCGCGCTCTGGAGCACGTCATCACGCTCCCGACCGTTGACGCCGCGTCCCCCGACCACCTCGAGCTTCCCCCGCGCGCCAGTCGATGCCCCTCGACGTCCGCTCCACGCCAGCAGGCCGCCCACTTGCTCCCGCGCCCTCCTCTCTCTCCTGCAGCTCACGCCAGAACGCCGCCCCGCTCGGCCTATGCTCGCGCCGCTCCTGTGGCCCGCGCGCAGCTCGCCCCGCTCTCCCTCTCTCTCCCTGGCACCCTACACCACTCCCACGAACACCCCTGAGCTCTCCATTCCCTCTCTAACGGCCACCCGAGCCGATCCCGCGGGCGCCCGTAGGCCACGCCTACGGTGGACCTCGGCCTGCCCATATAAGGCGACCTCGAGCCCCTCTTTCGCTCCCTGTCGCCTCCCCACACTCCAAATCGACCTCCTGTACCACCCATTCATCTCCAGGACCGCCCGAGCTCGAGATCGAGCTCGAGCTCCGCCGCCTCGGCTCGTCGGCATTCGCGCGGTACAGACCTCCTCCGCCTCCGTTTCTTCTCGATCTGAAACCGCGCGGCCACTCTGACCATTTCCCCTCTCCTTCCCCCTCTTTTGCAGCGGGAACGGCCGGGTTCATCGACGCCCGAAGCATCTCCGCCGCGTGACCTCGTCGCCCGGCGAACCAGCTGCTCCGCGACCGCCTCCACCACCACCCGAACGGCGACTCCGCCCGAGTCCAACGGTACCACCCGCGCACCCTCCGTGCCTCAGATCGCTGCCGGGCGAGCTCGCCGTCGCCTCTGGCGGAGGTAGACGACGACGGCCGTGGGGCCGCCCGTCGACCTCACGCATACTCGACGGGTGGGATCCACCGTCGAGTTTAAACGCGTCTTGTACAGACCGATTCGCCGTCGGTGAAGGCGTGTTCGCCTTTACGCCTTCGACGTGGCGGCGCGTGGGCTGGTTTCCCCTCGGGCCTGCTGCCGTGGCCTCTCGCCCAAAGGGCACAAGCCACTTTTCTTTTTTTTTTTTCTCCCCTTTCCAAAAATTCCACAGGCAAAATATTTGTCCAAATGAAATGATTCCAACTCCTAAAATCTCGTAATAATCCCACCTATTTATTGATATATCTTTCATGCACATCCATTACACTTTTCTGTTCTGTTCAAATTTAAATTCAAATTTGAACAATAAAACCTCTATTTGGAAATCCACAACTCTGTTTCCCTAGCTCCAAATTCAAAACCAAGAACTTTCCCCTTCCTAGGTTTTCTCATAGTATTTTACAAAAAATAAGTTGACATTTTTTCTGAGCACTTTGACTTTTCTGTTTTTATTATTGTCTTATTTTCCCGTTATTTTCTTGCAACGTTAGATCCCGTATTTGACGAGGTAGCTGAGGAAGAAGGAGGAGCAGGGCCTGAAGACTTTGAAGATCAAGCCAACCAAGGCAAGCAGCCCTTTGACCATGTTTATGAAACCTTCTTATACATGCCATATAGTTCGTTATTATTGTTGCATCGGAATCATGATGAGATGGTGAACCACGTGGTTTGGTTGCCTCGGTTACATTCCTCGTTGATACTTGCATTGTGCATGGCCCTACCTTCTTATGAGGGTTATGCCGGTGGGAGTAGATAGGATGCTAAAGTAGATGCTACGCAAAAGGGATGGGTTTATGCATGTGAAGGAGGCAAAGCTTTTTCAAAAGACTTTTCGAAAACCCCGTCGGGTGCCACTTATGCCCGAGGGAGATGATGAGATGGGTGGCCACTTGATGACGAAGTTGTGTGCCAAGGGAGGTGTGTGTTGTTTTCAAAACGGATTGGTCGGAGTTGCGACCGTTATTCCAACCTTACATGCGCAACCACTCTACCCTTATATGGGAAAGGGCATTGTCGAGTACCTAGACCGATACTAGCTTGGGGCCCGCACATTAGTGACGGGGAGAGTTGGTGCTCTCTCTGGGACGTGGTCGTGCTGTAGGGCGGCCATGTCTGTTTTTACAAAGACCGCACACCGCTGGTACCCGTGCTTGTGGTATGTGATGAATATGGGAGCGAGGCTCCACAACCTTATGATGTGAAATGTTGGGCACAGGGATTACTACCAATCGAGTGGACTCCATGTTAGTGTCATCTAGGGAAAGGTAGTGATCGGGTGCTTACCCCGGGTACTTGAGGTACCGCGGGTCGTGGATAACACGGAAGTTCCCCGGATCTAGTGGGTAAAGTGTGCAACCTCTGCAGAGTGTAAAACTATTCGAATAGCCGTGTCCACGGTCAAGGACAGTTGGGTAACCGCTCTTGGGCTACGTCCACTTGTTTACAAACCAAGTGTGTGTGATGATGAAGATGACTTGGGTCAAGTCAAGGGACTTGACATGATTGAGATGGGTTGGTGCCCACTCTATTTATGTTGATATCTGTAACCAGTCCTCATGGTTACTTGAACTCTCTTGATGCATGCTTTATACAGATGTTGAACATGTCATTGCACTCAAAACTAGCTTTCTGCAAAAATTTACCTATGTCATGCATTGTTGTACCTTGAGCCAAAACATGGGTTGCTTAAGTAGTACATTCAAAGTACTCATTGGCTTGCCACCGGTTATTTAATTGACCGGCATGGAAGAACCGGAGTTCAAGAAGAGTTCTTTGGAGACGAACATGCGAACTAGGACGCTTCCCAAATGTAATGCCTATAGGGTTAAGGCTGATGGCATGGGTTCTACTTATCAACGATGATTTCCGCTGCTTGTGTTTCATTTGATGTTCAGCCCTTAAGGCTTTGTCAATGTAAGACTTGACCATAATGATCACAATTTGTGTAAGACGGTATGTATGGATGTAAGACTCTTGTTATTCAGCTTCGTGTGTTCAAGAGCATTGATCTCGGGATCATCAGTACACGCACACTCGGTGATCTCGACTTATGAGTCGGGGTCCCCACAGAGCTGGTATCAGAGCCAGGTTGACTGTAGGAAGCCTTAGTTAGCATGGTCGTTAGTGAGGATAAAATATTTCCATAACTACTACTAGTTTTCAAAACTATCTATACTTCTCTTCCCTTCTCAGTTTTTCGAAGACTAAGGTATACTTTCCTTATTGATCTCTTCCCCTTCAAAACCTTTGGTCGCTAGAACCCTTATGCCCCTCACCACTGGATTCCTTGTAATCCTCGCAGATAATCTAGAAGGAAGATGCCTTGCCAGACATTCACCCACATCTCCTGAACACAAGATTGACAACATCACAACAAGACGATACCAACAGAAGATACATCCTCGAGGAATGAGGACCTGAAGACCCAGGAGATGGTGACACCCTTGACACTGCCCCAAGATGATGCAACCTTAGCTTGCGATGATCAGGGCATAGAATATGCAAGATCATGATATACATCGCTAATAGAGTAACCCTGTCACTACCGTTGTTGTATCGGCAACCATCGACGGATGAGAACCTAGCCATTTGGTCCGCCTCACCATAGTGAGCAGGAAAACGGTTCTCCACATCCCCGCTCTTGGTGTCGATGTTGTCACCAACATAACCGACATGGTGGACCTCTATTACGCCTTGATAATATCATTGCATAAAGGATTACCTACCTGGTACCATCGACAGCTTAGAAGACAATAGAAGACCAAGTCAATGCCAGTTACGAGGAGCCACCTTCACCCCATCACTTCAACAGGCAAGAAGTTGTTGAAGACTCTTCAAGCTCAACCGGGATCGTTTCAACAAATAACTACAACAGACGTAGCAGCACCTGAGGGAACCCGGGAGACTGCACGAGGCACAAGGCACGACTATGGAGTCCGAGAACCCCTAGGGTAGGATGAGTCGTGTACCCCCTATGCGCAGTCGAGTCCGTATGATGGTTCGAGTAGAACCATGATTGTGTGTTGCTTGTTTTTATTTGTTGTGTTTTGATATCAGTTGCCCTTTTTGCCCTAGGCAACAAGTACGCGACTATATCACCTGCCTTATTTTGTTCATTGTGTTTGGCCCCTTTTTGCACCTGATTGTTTGCACTTGCACTATAGAACCCCCTTTAGGCGTTCCCCTCCTCTATGCTACTTTCCCCTCTCATCTCTCTCCTCAATTGAAGATAAGCAAGACAATATGCACCAAGGATTCCACCTCGGCGACCAACAGAGCGCTGAAGACTTTTGCTACAGCCGCCTCGACCAAATGCAACCCCGTAGAATTATGTTTAACCCTCAAGACTAGAAACCCATTCCTAGACCCTTCGAGACTTCACGAGATACCCCAGCTCGAAACCTTAACCCTGAGCTTAACCTACGGAATTGCAAGAGAACCGGTTAAGCCTCCGTAACCTTGCTTGTCACTGGGTCCATTATGGAACTAGTGTACATAGTGAATGAGCACATTATCTTCCTAAGATAGCACCAAAACTGACGATGCCATAGGGAGGACCAATCTGAGGATATAGGAATAGAGGAAAAATGACTTGATGAGTTTATATCAATGACTCGAGGAATTATATGAGACTACTTGATGGATTATGAGGCTTTGATGTTGGTAGATGAACTTGGTGGGATCATGAGTATAGATTAGCATAGCTTTCATTACCCCTGAGTAAATTGGAATTAGTGGGACAATTAAGATCGCAAGCTGAAACTCCTGGAAGTGCAAGGATTTGAGTTGATAAGATGATAGGAGACAGTTGTTATTACGTAAACGACTTGGGGGAACATGTAGGAATTCTCGTTGGACAAGAGATTTGAATTTTAGTAGGTGATTCTAGTTGAATTTAGATGCTGAGTATGTCTACATAGTTCGGAGTAAATTGGGTTTAGACTGATGATCTTGATCGTGATACCATGTTTCTTGGTGGACCATAAACTAGGATATTGGATGTATTGTCAGAGTTTAATTAGGTATCTATATAAGCTTGACCTTGGAGTATTACTTGACCATGATAATGGGAATTGGTGGACTGACTATAGTAAATATAGCTCTTTCAAGTATTCGGGGATTATAAGGACTTTAGAAGATCATGTGGAACACCAGCATAGGCGTTGGATTTGTAGAATTAATGGATTATGATTCATAGGAAGGAAACAAGATCTTGGAGTGGCATACGACGTGTTTCCTTAGGATAGAGATGCACTAGTATGGGCCTTGGAAGAATAGGGTGAACACTTGGATTGTCCTGTTTTATTCCAGCTTGGAAGCTTGTATGCTCTACCCATGGATTTTTAGGGGTGGACACACACACATGAGTTTGGGGATTGTAGACATGTATGATTTTGTTAGACATCCTCTCAGGAGCCATGAGGATATGAATCACATGAGTGATGATTGGAGTTGACCTATGCAAATGATGCTATCAGTGATATGATGTGATTTGTTTTAAGACTAGATAGACTAATGGCATCTCAGAAACCGTGCTTAAAGGTAGGACGATAAATGTTCATTCGCACACTAGAATCCTTGAAACCCTTATGCCCTACCAAGCCACAACACGGTTGGGTCACGACCTTGGGCCTTGGCTCTAGACCAATAAGACCTTGACCAATGCTCAACCGTGACCCTCACCAATGCCTCAGCCCACTCTGCGTACCCCAAATACTTCATAGAGTACTTGGGCAAGTAAATCATCATCCTTACTTGAGGACGTGAATGTCCAGATGAAGACGGAAGAAGAGTTGATCAACTGGTTAGGGAACATCTGAAGACCGCCATGTCAAGGAGGAAGAACTATACCAACCATCGTCGTCAAGGAGTGAGCTTCCGCGTTGAAGACCGTCCATATCTGCAAGCCACTCCTCTCAAAGGCAACTACGGCCTCATGAAGAAAACTATGCTACTCATGATCTTGAGCTAGCAGCAGTGGTTCATGCCCTGAAGACATGGTGACATTACCTCTTAGGGAAGCGATGTGAGATATACACGGATCACAAAAGTCTGAAGTATATTTTCACTCAAAGGGAATTGAACACGAGGCAAAAGATGGCTAGAGTTGATCAAAGATAATGACCTCAGTGTTCAATACCACCCCGGGAAGGCTAATGTGGTGGCAGATGCATTAAGCAGAAAGGCTTGTTCCTTGAATGCTATGCTTAAGGACAAGCTACCCGCCTTGTATGTAGAACTTGAAAGCTTCGGGTTGGAACTGGTTGCACCAGGATTCTTAGCTAACCTTGAAGTCAAGCCGACCCTGATGGATGAGGTTAAAGGAGCTCAGACGGGACACGAGAGTATTGAAGGCATCAAGAGGAAGATCAAGGCGGGCAAAGCCCCCAATTCATTCCTGTCAAGACAACCTACAAGGGGAACCAGTTAGCCAGTCTCTACATCAACCAAATCGTGAGCATTCATGGCGTTCCCAAGGAAATTGTGTCGGATAGAGGAACCCAATTCACCTCAAGGTTCTGGAAGAAGTTCCAGAGGCCATGGGGACCAAGTCGCCCTTCAAGATCGCTTTCCACCCACAGCATCGGAGGTCGAGCAGAACTAGTGAATCGAGATATCAAGACATGCTCCGAGCCCGGTGTTAGCATATGGAGCTAAGTGGGAAGACTGCCTCCCTTTCGCCGAGTTCTCCTACAACAATAGTTATCAAGCAAGCCTTCAGATGGCACCATTTGAGGTGTTATACGGACGGAAATGCCGCACACCCCTCAGTTGGTCAGAGACCGGAGAAGGACTTGTCTTTGGGCACGATATCCTTCGTGAAGTCAAGAGCAAGTCCAGCTTGTCGAGAGCCGCCCAAGTCCGCCAAGTCAAGACAGAAGAGCTACGCCGACTCACGCCGAGGGACATAAACTTCCGAGTTGGAGACCATGTCTATCTCCGGGTCACCCCTCTCAAAGGAACCCAGCGCTTCCATGTCAAGGGAAAGCTCGCCCTAAGATACATCGGCCCCTTCAAGATCACTGAACGACGAGGAGAAGTGGCTTACCAATTGGAACTGCCACATGAACTATCCGATGTGCACAACGTATTCCACGTGTCACAACTCCGGAAGTGTCTCCAAGTTCCAGACAAGCCTGATCTTTACAAGGACGTCAATCACCAAGCCATTGACCTTTAGCCTGATTTGACTTACCATGAGAGGCCCATCTGCATTCTGGATGAGGCTGAGCGACGCACTCGAAGCCGCACCATCAAGTACTTCAAGGTCCAATGGAGCAATCACACTGAAGTAGAAGCAACTTGGGAGCGTGAAGACTACCTTAGATCCGAAGCTTCGATTCTTTAAAGTTTAGTTTAGGAATCTCGGGGACGAGATTCTTGTAAGGGGGGTAGGTCTGTCACACCCTGCATTTTGTAACACTTCTTTTGCATTAATAAAGCATGAAAATTTGGACCAACAAAAACTTTTGCATTATTTGGCTTTTATTTGGAGTTGGTGTTCTCTCTGTGCTTCTTTTCAAGTGCTCTTTAAAGTCAGCTACTCCACCATCTATATTTTATCTCCTTGCCCCAAACTCCTGCCCAATGACCATGCCATGTGTATAGTGCAATATAGAATTTTCTTACAAAAATAATTTGGCCAGAAAGTATTTTCTAGATTTAGTTTTCCAAAAAAACCCTGAATTGAGGTTTGCACTTCAAGTACTTAATTAAGGGCAGTAAAAATCTTTCCAAAAATATATTTGACTCCTATTAGGTATAGGATACCCAGAAACCACAAAAATATAATTTTAAAAGTTGCTTTACTATTTTATTTAAAAGCTTTTTCTTAAGGCCAGAAATGGTCTTTAATAGGGAAAAATTATTTTATTGTTTTAAAAATATTTGACAAAAAATAGGGAAACTCAGTGGACATATATTTTCCATATATAAGAGTTTCAACACATGGTCATGTTCAAAATATTGGTCAAATCCCTCTAAAACCCTTCCTGGATATTTCAAGCTTTTGAAATATTTACAAAGGAAATATTCTCCAAAAATTCCAAGAAAATTCTATCATGTCACATATGACATATTAGATGATCTTGCCAAGTCTCATGACTTGGAGAACAAGATAACATCATCAAAACCCCTCAAGACCATTTCTGTCCATTCTGAAGTTTGAGCAACTTTACATTGCCAAACATGTCCAAATGTTCTCAAACTTGGCGTACATGCTCCAATGGTCTAATGATGCATCTAGACCAAATGGCACAGGTTGGAGAAGAGGATATCTAGGTCAAAGTGCCCCAAAACCTTCCCTGACCAGAATCAAATTTGATCTACTTTTACTACCAACTTTTTCTCCATGACCTCAACTTTTGTGAGCCTGATCACATGACCAAATAAGGCCACCACACCAAGTGGTGCATCAAGGAGAAGTGATCTACTAAACTGGATCTACACAAATCCATTCCTGCCCATTTCTAGGGTTTGCAAAAGTTACATTGGCAACTTTGTCCAAATAAGCTCAAAATGGGTGGAAGGCCCTAATTATATGTGGCATTTCACCCTATGGAGTATCATGGCCAGTGGAAGTCATTAACTTATCCAAAACATCATCAAACACCTTCTGGAGGAATTTTAGAATGCTAATTCCAGCCCCTTCCACTAATCTCCTTGAGCCTATCTTTCTACCACAACCCCTCCTCGTCCCCCTCTGTCACTTGGATGCTTCCCTGCCCGAGGAAGAAATGATGAGGGAGGGGGAAACCCCATTTGTCTTCGCTGGACAGCAGCTTCTCCCCTCTCTCTCTACCTCCTTCTCTCCCCTCGGCTCTCCAGGGCATCCAAGGCCCGTTTCAGCTTTTGCCCACACCCCTGCAGCCGCCAGACACTAGTGGACGCCATGACGCGAAAAGCCGCGGATGCCGCCAAAGTCGCGCTCTAGAGCACGCCATCGCGCTCCCGACCGTTGACGCCGTCCACCGACCACCTCGAGCTTCCTCAGGCCACCGATGCCCTCGACGTCCGCTTCCACGCCAAAGAGCCGCCCACTTGCTCCCGCCCTCCTCTCTCTCTCTGCAGCAGGCCAGAACGCCGCCCGCTGGCCAATGCTCGCGCCGCTCCTCAGGGCCAGCCAGCAGCGCCCGCTCTCTCCTCTCTCTCCCGCACCCTACACCACTCACACGAACACCCCGAGCTCTCCATTCTCTCTAACGGCCACCCGAGCCGATCTCATGGGCGCCCAGAGGCCACGCCTACGGTGGACCTCGGCCTGCCCATATAAGGCGACCCCGAGCCCCTCTTTCGCTCCCTGTCGCCTCCCCACACTCCAAATCGACCTCCTGTACCACCCATTCATCTCCAGGACCGCCCGAGCTCGAGATCGAGCTCGAGCTCCGCCGCCTCGGCTCGCCGGGCGTTCAAGGCATGCACAGACCTCCTCCGCCTCCGCTTTTCTCGATCCAAACCGCGCCTCTCTCTCGACCATTTCCCCTATCCTTCCCCCTCTTTTTGCAGTCGGGAACGACCGGGTTCATCGACGCCCGAAGCATCTCCACCGCGTGACCTCATCGCCGGCGAACCAGGCTGCTCCGGCGACCGCCTCCACCACCACTCGAACGGCGACTCCGCCCCGAGTCCAACGGTACCACCCGCACCCTCCCGCCTCAGATCGCCGCCCGGTGAGCTCGCTGCCGCCTCGGCCGAGGTAGACGACGACGGCTGGGGGCCGCCTGTCACCACGCACCGACGGGTGGGATCCACCACAAGTTTAAAACGTAGCGCTACAAGACCGATTCGCCGTCGGGTCAAGGCGATTTCGCTTTTACGCCTCGGGACGTGGCGGCCGTGGCTGGTTTCCCCTCCGGCCTGCTGCCGTGGCCTTCTTCGCCCAAAGGGCACAGCCCACTTTTCTTTTTTTTTTTCTCGTCCCTTTCCAAAAATTCCACAGGCAAAATATTTGTCCAAATGAAATGATTCCAACTCCTAAAATCTCGAATAATCCCACCTATTTATTGATATATCTTTCATGCACATCCATTACACTTTTTCTGCTCTGCTCAAATTTAAATTCAAATTTGAACAATAAAACCTCTGTTTGAAAATCCACAACTCTGTTTCCCTAGCTCCAAATTCAAAACCAAGAATTTTCCCCTTCCTAGTTTTTCTCCTAGTATTTTACAAAAAATAAGTTAACATTTTTTCTGAGCACTTTGACTTTTCTGTTTTTATTATTGTCTTATTTTCCCGTTATTTTCTTGCAACGTTAGATCCGTATTTGACAAGGTAGCTGAGGAAGAAGGAGGAGCAGGGCCTGAAGACTTTGAAGATCAAGCCAACCAAGGCAAGCAGCCCTTTGACCATGTTTATGAAACCTTCTTATACATGCCATATAGTTCGTTCTTATTGTTGCATCGGAATCATGATGAGATGGTGAACCACGTGGTTTGGTTGCCTCGGTTACATTCCTCGTTGATACTTGCATTGTGCATGGCCCTACCTTCTTATGAGGGTTATGCCGGTGGGAGTAGATAGGATGCTAAAGTAGATGCTACGCAAAAGGGATGGGTTTATGCATGGTGAAGGAGGCAAAGCTTTTTCAAAAGACTTTTCGAAAACCCCGTCAGGTGCCACTTATGCCTGAGGGAGATAATGAGATGGGTGGACACTTGATGACGAAGTGGTGTGCCAAGGGAGGTGTGTGTTGTTTTCAAAACGGATTGGTCGGAGTTGCGACCGTTATTCCAACCTTACAAGACAACCACTCTACCCTTATATGGGAAAGGGCATTGTCGAGTACCTAGACCGATACTAGCTTGGGGCCCGTGACATTAGTGACGGGGAGAGTTGGTGCTCTCTCTGGACGGGTCGTGCTGTAGGGCGGCTATGTTTGTTTTACAAAGACCGCACACCGCTGGTACCCGTGCTTGTGGTATGTGATGAATATGGGAGCGAGGCTCCACAACCTTATGATGTGAAATGTTGGGCACGTGGATTACTACTAATCGAGTGGACTCCATGTTAGTGTCGCCTAGGGAAAGGTAGTGATCGGGTGCTTACCCCGGTACTTGAGGTATCAAGGGTCGTGGATGACACGGAAGTTCCCGGATCTAGTGGGTAAAGTGTGCAATCTCTGCAGAGTGTAAAACTATTCGAATAGCCATGTCCACGGTCAAGGACAGTTGGGTAACCGCTCTTGGGCTACGTCCACTTGTTTACAAACCAAGTGTGTGTGATGATGAAGATGACTTGGGTCAAGTCAAGGGACTTGACATGATTGAGATGGGTTGGTGCCCACTCTGTTTATGTTAAATGGGTTGGTGCCCACTCTATTTATGTTGATATCTGTAACCAGTCCTCATGGTTACTTGAACTCTCTTGATGCATGATTTATACAGATGTTGAACATGTCATTGCACTCAAAACTAGCTTTCTGCAAAAATTTACCTATGTCATGCATTGTTGTACCTTGAGCCAAAACATGGGTTGCTTGCGAGTACATTCAAAGTACTCATTGGCTTGCCACTAGTTATTTAATTGACCAGGCATGGAAGAACCGGAGTTCGAAGAAGAGTTCTTTGGAGACTAACATGCTAACTAGGACGCTTCCCACGAGTAATGCCCGTAGGGTTAAGGCTGATGGCATGGGTTCTACTTATCAACGCATTTATTTCCGCCGCTTGTGTTTCATTTGATGTTCAGCCCTTAAGGCTTTGTCAATGTAAGACTTGACCATAATGGTCACAATTTGTGTAAGACGGTATGTATGGATGTAAGACTCTTGTTATTCAGCTTCGTGTGTTCAAGTGAGCATTGATCTCGATCATCAGACATCGCAGATTCGGTGATCTCGACTTATGAGTCGAGGTCCCCACAAACGCACATGAAGAATTTGTGAATAGATTGGGTTGAGTATAGCATAGAGGGGGAAGGGTCCGATCACATTCACTTAGCGTAAAAAGCAACTTGAAGAAATAGCCATAAGTGAATGTCAGTAGAGGACATAAACTCATATATATATATATTATCAATGAAGAAAACGACGGAAACAAAGGAAGATTTTGCAAAGTTGAAGAATTTGAAAACTCAAGACTTTCAAAATGAGGAAAAACTCAAATTGAAGATTTTCAACTTTTATGGTGGCGTGACCCACCGTGATAAGAATGATTGTCGAGGGTTCTGAGAATCAAATTCTTCATTAATTTCTTCACACTTAGAGTGTTATTCTTCATTGATTGAAGAAAACGCTTCTTCATGTGTTGCACATCTAAGTCATCAATTTTGCATAAGTGTTAGGATGTGTGTCCTTTTCAAAGAACATTCAAGATTCTAAGATATTTAGCTCACACCGCAACTTGCTAAATCTCTTCTCATCCAAGGGCTTAGTGAAGATATCAGCTAGCTGTTCTTCGCCTTCACGTGCTCGATGGAGATGTCGCCTTCAACACATGATCATGAAGAAAATGATGACGAATCTGAATGTGCTTTGTCTTCGAGTGCTAAACCGGGTTGTGAGCAATCTTGATGGCACTCTCATTGTCGCAGAGGAGAGGCACATTCTTCACGCTGACGCCATAGTCCTTGAGGGTTTGCTTCATCCAAAGCGCTTGAGCACAAAGAAGAGCCAAGAGAGAATGTATTCAGCTTCAAAGAAGAGACAAAGATACGCAGCTTCTATTTCTTCGAGGACCAATGACCAAAGATCGTCCGAGGAAATGACAAGTGCCGATGTTGACTTGCGATCCACACGATCAACAAAGATAGTCGAGTCGTAATATCCAATGAGATCAAAAGCAGAGCCCTTGGGGTACCATAATCCTAGTGTTGGTGTGTGAGCTAGATATCAAGAATATGCTTCACAGCCCTTATGGTGTGATTCCTTTGGTGCCGCTTGAAATCGGGCACACATGCAAACACTAAGCATTATATCCGCCTAGATGCACATAAGTACAATAAAGAACCAATCATGGAGCGGTATATCATGTGATCGAAGTCAATACCATTTTCATCAGTGCATAGATGGCCATTTGTGGGCATAGGAATTTTGACGCCTTTGCAATCTTGCATGCCGAATTTCCTCAAGACATCTTTGAGGTATTTCACCGAGATATGAATATGCCATTGCGTCATTGATTTAATTTGAAGACCTAAGAAGAATTTCAACTCTCCCATCATAGACATTTGATATTCTTCACTCATCATATAGGCAAATTCATCACTAACGTTGGTCAGTACAGCCAGAGATAATATTATCAACATATATTTGGCACACAAACAGTTCACCATCACAAAAGCATAGTGCCCACAAAAGTTAGATAAATGTGAAGCTTTTGAGCGTGTGAGAGGACCTGGTGCGCTAATGTCATCGATGATCTTCTCCACTTGCACTTCTTTTGCAACACGAGGATGAGCTGGTTGTCGATGAGAATTTGATCAGCATTTTCTTTAGCACCATTTTCTTCAGCATTTTCTTCAGGTGCATCAGCTCGACATTCTTCATGAATCGGAATGAATTCTTCAAAGAGATTCTTCAAGAGGAATGACATCCTCGCTTGCCTTGAACTTGATGGAAACCTCAGTGCTGGTTCATCTAACACGTAAGGTAGGTGCTCTCTTTGCGAGCCATTAGTTTCATCGAACCGCACATCTACAAAGGTCAACAATCTTGTGAAGAACAATGTTGAAGACTCAGAGGTGTGCGAGTCCTTCCCGTAACCAAGCATAAAACCTTCATGTGCTTTCGCAAATTTAGAGTTGTGGTGAGGATCTCTAATCCAACATTTAGCAATCAAGACTTTGAAATAACTCACATTGGGTTTCTTGTCGTTGAGGAGTTCATAGGCTGTCTTCTTGAAGAATTTGTGAAGATATACTCTGCTGATGATGTGGCACGAGTATCAATTGCATCAATCCAAAACGCCGAGGCGCTTTTGTATTCATCAAGCATAGTGCAGCCATCTCAACAAGAGTTCTGTTCTTGCGCCCACGACGCCATTTTGCCGAGGAGTATAGGGAGCAGATAACTCATGAGTAATACCAAGTTCATCAAGATAGGCATCAAGACCGAATTCTTGAACTCGGCCCATTGTCACTTCGATGTGCTTGATCTTCACACCAAAGTTGGTTGAAGCCCTCGAGGAAAATCATTTGAAGACTTCCTGCACTTCATGTTTGTAAGTAACAATGTGTACCCATGTATATCGAGAGTAATCATCAACAATTACAAAACCATATAGAGATGCATCATTAGTGATCACGAGTAATTATCCGGTCCAAGAGGTCCATGTGAAGAAATTCAATGGATGAGTAGTGGTCATGATAGTCTTCCGGATGCTTGGCCTTGGTCATTTTTCCAGCTTCACAGTTCGCATAAGTGATCCTTGAGGAATTTGACATTTTCAATGCCAATGACATGCTTCTTCTTTGCAAGCGCAGTAAATTCCTCATGCCTTCGTGACTAAGTCGTCGATGCCATAGCCAGCCTTCTCAAGCTTTTGCAAGTAGACACACGGCTGGTTGTGGTCCTCAGAGAGATCAAAAATATACAAATCTCCTCTCCTAAAGCCTTCAAGACTTTGGAATTGTCGCCTTCCATAATCACAACACAAATGATATTTGCCAAAGACAACAACCATATCAAGATCACAAAGCATTGAGATCGACATGAGGTTGTATCCTAAGGACTCAATAAGCATGACTTTGTCCATGTGTTTATCCTTAGAGATTGCAACCTTACCAAGACCCAATACCTGACTTTTGCCTTTGTCAGCAAAGATGATATGCTTCAGATGCAACGGTGATAAGGAGCATCCATCAATAGATTCTTGTCACCAAATATGTGATTCAGACATCCACTATCGAGGACCCATTCAAGAGTTTTGGGTTGATCATCCCGCAGATGAATTAGTGTAGCTTACAATATCATATGCTTCATCAAGAAGAATATGATATCAAGTTCATCGATGAATTTCATCAAGCAAAGAAAGATATAGCAAGATAGGACGTGTGAAATGAAAGTTCATTTCATCATGATTCGCTCAAGGCCCTTTCAGCAATTTTGTCGTGTCCCCAAAGAAATTCTTCGGTTAAAGCACGCCCGAGACCTGACCCAGCAGAAGAGATTAGTTCTTTTCTTCACCACCCACATCCGAGGGGTGGCAAAGAATTCATCACTCATGAAGCACCATATGAGAAAGGTGGCAAAGATGCCAAACCATTTCGCTTCACATAAGAGGGGTTAGGTAAGCATATGAATAAGGTAGAAATTCTTCGAGGATTTATGAACATAATGGTTTGAAGAATAATGCACATATTCATAGCCCTTAGCTCTACCTCATGAGACAGAGTTGTTAGCACGATGATAATCATATGAGGACTTTGATCCTTTTGAGGAATTTGATCCATGTGAGGAATTTGGTCCGTATGAGGACTTGGATCCATATTAAGAATTTGGTCCATATGAAGAATTTGATCTGGGTTCCTATTCTTCACGTGTGGTGTCATGAGGACATTCACCAAGACTTTCGAGGCACTTCTTGGGAACCCAGATTTTCTTCAGAGCGTAACCATTCCTGCAGCTTAGTGCCAACATATCTAGCAAATACTTCACCATTCTGATTTTTGAACAGTTTATAGTTGAGTCAAATGACTCATCAAAAGAATGAGGAGATTCACATGTAAAGCCGATAAGTTAGATGGATCAACTGAGGTCCCTTTGCAAAGAACCCATGAGGTTTTGGGGTACCGCCAGCTTCCAATATGTTCCATCAAGATTGAGTTTCCTCTCAAAGGCAATACCTCTTTCCTAGGGTTTCGTTGAGGATCTGCTTTTACGCACATCACAAAGATTCTCGATGCCCTTTGAGGCTTTTGTACATGCCTATCATGTACAATTCCTTCACTCTGCATTGTCAAGGATACTAGCAATGTCCTCGATGAGGAATTAGTGATAGAAGAGGCAGGTGAAGAATTTGTAACAGTTGAAGCATTTGAACATTCAGGTGAAGAATTAGCAGATTCACGTTCAATGCACTTTAAGCATGGAGGAACAAATTCTTCCTGAGAAGCGCTGATTTGTTGAGCTAGTAATGAATCGCGCTCCTTCTGAAGATCTTCATAACACACTCTTAGCTTTTCAAGATCTTCCTTTCTTTGAAGAGATTCAGAAGAAAGCTTCTCGTGATCTTTCTTTCCTTGAAGAAATTCATAAGAAAGTTTCTCATGATCGATAAGAGAGTGTTATGATGACTTTGAAGGTTATCAAACCTAGATCAAGTCTCAAGATTTTTAGTCGTGGCTTTAGTGCGATCCATTTCTTCACCCAACATATCATCACTTTTGTCTAGCATGTTTTGAACCTTTTCAAAAGCCCGTTGTTGTTTTACAGCAATCTTAGCAAGTTTAGAGTAGTTGGGCTTGAGATCCTCATCAGATTCATTTTCACTAGATTCAGAGGAGTTGTATTTGAGTACCTTTGCACCTTTCGCCATGAAGCAATAGGTGGGAGCGTAGCCATCATTATCTTCATCAGGCTTGTCGGTGGGGTCAGTTTCTTCAGTGTTGAAGATGGACTTGCTAACGAAAGCAGTAGCGAAGGCCAGACTCGCCACACCAGATTCGGATTCTTCAGACGCCTCCTCTTCCTCATTTTCCTCAAATTCAGCTTCAGAGTCCATTTCCATGCCAATGAATGCCCGAGCCTTCTTGGATTTGCTCTTTTTGTGAGATGAAGACTTCGAGGATTTTGATGATGAAGATTTTGACGATTTCTTCTTCTTCTTTGCATCATCAGAACTGTAATCCTTGTATTTCTTCTTCTTCATTTCCTTTTCCCACTGAGGACAATCTTGAATATAGTGACCAGGTTTCTTGCATTTGTGGCACAGCCTTCTCTTGTAGTCACTTGATGAGGAATCACTGCTTCTTGAGGATTTTCCAAAGCGACCACGTCTTGAGAACTTCTGGAATTTCTTCACGCAGCAGGCTAGCTCTCGCTCAATTCTTCAGATCACCAAGGCTACTACCGTAATCCTCACATTCAGAGTCGATACGCCTTGGCCTTCGTGGCACGTGGTTTGCCATAGTTTGAACCATAGAGATCTCTTTTCAGAAGTCGAACTCGTGAGTATTTAGCCTTTCGAGGATATCGGCAGGATCAAGAGACTTGTAGTCAAGACGTTCTTGTATCATCACCCCAGAGTATCAAATGAGGAATCAAGCGATCTCAACAGCTTTTCACCACTTCATGATCGATGATGTCGGTGGCACCGAGGGCTTGAAGCTCATTTGAGATGTCGATGAGGCGATCAAAGGTTTGTTGGACATTTTCATTGTCGAGTCTTTTGAAGCGTTGAAGAGATTCCGAAGAACATCAACTTGAGAGTCACGCTGAGTTGAGACTCCTTCATTCACTTTGGACAGCCTATCCCAGATAAGCTTAGAAGTTTCCAAAGCACTCACTCTTCCATACTGTCCTTTGCTCAGATGGCCACATATGATATTCTTCGCTTGAGAATCGAGTTGCTTGAATCTCTTCACATCGGTAGCGTTCAGTGAGGGTGAGACTGTAAGTGCATCTAGTGCCCCTTAGTGATTTTGGTGTATTGAAGACTTATAGGTTAAGGGACTGTTGCGTTTGTGAGTGTACACAGGTCTATAAGTCTATGAGGAGTTTGATATTTACAGAGAAAGTCGACCCTAAAATGAAGTTCTTCGATCAAGACTTTGATATTCTCAAGACTTTCTCAAGACTTTGAAAGTGAAGAAATTGATGTGACCTTGAAGACTTGGTATTCATTTGAGGAACATGAAGCGTGAAGACTTTTGTTTTCGTAGTTCCATTTTCTCTTTCTTGAGTCATAGGAAACACCATACTGTTAAAGGGGGTCAAGGAAATACTAAGGAAAAATTTCCATGTGATGCTCAACTCAAAATCCTACACCTACCAATCCCTTCGAGTGAAGCCATTGGAAATCTCATACAGCTTCAATCAATTTCTTCAAAGGATGAGACGCAGTTCTTCCGTCACCGAGGACTTTGCTCGATTGAGGAGTTAGGAATTCGCCAAAGGCGAATTGCCTACACCGTGAGGAACATGATAGCCCTGAGGAATTTGAGAGCCAAACTTCTGACCGTTGTTGTGCTGCGCGCCAGCTGTCCCAAAATATCCTATCCACCTAACGGTCATATCATTGAAGGGCATTTATGTCTTATCATGTCGCTGCTCCCTAGGCTATAAATAGCCGCCCCTACAACCACTAGCTGGTTGGCTGCTCGAGAGAACTTGACACTTGTCATTTGAGAGCAACCCATCCTCCGAGGACTTTGAGCGAAAATCATCAAGTGAGGAAAACCCAAAACCAAACCCCATAAACCCAAAGTGATTGAGCATCATCAAGAAATTGATCCTGCGTGATCCGACGCTTGTTACCTTTGAAGACTGTGGCTTCTTCCAGACGGTTAGGGCCATGGTCTAGAGCATCCAAGAGGAATTGTGGATCGCCGAGTGACCAAGTCTGTGAAGGTTTGGAAGTCACCAAGACTTACCGCGAGTGATTGGACGAGGTCTGCGTGGCCTTAGTTCAAGGAGAATATGGTGAGGATCGTGTCCTAAGTCGTGTGCTTAGTGACTGGGTGTCCGGATCGTGGTCCTTGAGTTTAAATACTCACCGCTCAACCAGACGTAGAACTAAGACAGCAGCTTGAACTGGTTTACCAAATCATTGTCTTCACCAACTAATCGGTTCTATTTCTTCAACCCTTTCATTCCTCATTACTTGTGTTGAGTGTTTGTTCATATCTCGTTTGAAGACTTTGATCAAGACTTTCTCAATTTCCTCGCCCAATTCTTCGGTCTGCTTTGTCTTCATCTTGTGTTATCCTCGTGATTACGCTTTCAGACTGTGCTTGGCTTCATTTCATCATGATGACCATGCTTGTATTCTGTTATGCTTACTTCGAGTACTTATTCCGTCAAAGTAGTTCTTCGCTAAGGAATTTCCTCACCAAAGAAATTCCTCGCTGAAGAATTCATAAAATCACCTATTCACCCCCTCTAGTCGATATAATGCACTTTCAATTTGTATCGAGCAAGGTACTCCTTGTTCTGTGTGATTTTGGTTTAACCGCCAAGTTTTAGTTATGTCGACCGCAGTATGAAGAAAGTGACATGCCCTATCTTTGACGGTCATGACTATCCCAAGTGGAAGGCCATGATGAGGAAGCGCCATGGCAATGAACAATGAGCTGTGGACCGTCACCGAGATTGGTCTTATCGATCTATGCAAGATGGCGACGCTAATGATATTCGCAAGTACACTCGACTTGACATCATGGCGAAGGATATCATCTATTCCTGCCATCCAGAGATCAATTCGCGCATTATGCATCTTGGCAATTCAAGCTTATCCGGGACCGATCTCGATGTCTATGAAGGTCATCGAACCCGCTATGATCCCTGGTTTGAGTACTTCAAGGAATCTCTCAAAACGATGACTTTCGAGCCGTAATCATCATCTTCGTGATCATGTCTCATGGCAAACGGTATCGAGGTAACCAATGCTCCTCATCCGAAGTTTTGTGACGATGAATCGATAATGATGAATCTGATGATGATATTGAATCTTGTTATACCAAACTTGTTTGCATTGCCACTAAACAACAAACGGCTCGAACAAGTTCAAAACATGCTAGACAAAAGTGATGATATGTTGCGAAAAAATGGATCACAAAAGCATTGGGTGAATGTCTTCAGAGAATTCACCCAAGTTTGACGCCTTCAAGATCAACATAATACCCTCTTGATCGATCATGAGAAGCTTTCTTCCTAATCTCTTCAAAGAAAGCAAGATCTTGAAAAGCTAAGAGTGTGTTATGAAGATCTTCGTAGGAGCGAGATTCATTACTAGCTCAACAAATCAAGGCTTCTCGTGAAGAATTTGTTACTCCATGCTTAAAGTGCATTGAACGTGAATCGCTAATTCTCCACCAATGTTCAAATGCTTCAACTGTTACAAATTCTTCACCGCCTCGCTATCACTAATTCTCATCCGAGGACATTGCTAGTATCACCGACAATGCAGGGTTGAAGGAATTGTACATGACAGTATGTACAAAAGCCTCAAAGGGCATCGACTTTTGTGATGTGCTACAAAAGCAGATCCTCAACAAAACCCTAGGAAAGAGGGTATTGCCTTTGAGAGGAAACTCAATGCCGATGGAACATATTGAAGCCCGAGCAAGACCCCAAAACCTCATGGGTTGCTGCAAAGGGACCTCCATTGATCCATCTAACTTATCCGGCTTTACATGTGAATCTCGTCATTCTTCCGATGAGTCATTTGACTCCAACTATAAACTGCTTAAAAATCAGAATGGTGAAGTATTTGCTAGATATGTTGGCACTAATCGCAGAACGGTTCCCTATGAAGAAAATCTGGGTTCCCAAAAGTTATCTTGAAAGTCTTCGTGAATGTCCTCATGACACCACCGTGAAGAACAGAACCCCAGATCAAATTCTTCATATGGACCAAATTCTTCATATGGATCCAAGTCCTCATACGGACCAAATTCCTCACATGGATCAAATTCTCAAAAGGATCAAAGTCCTCATATGATTATCATCGTGCTAACAACTCTCGTCCCCAGGTAGAGCTAATGGCTATGAATATGTGTATTATTCTTCAAACCATTATGTTCATAAGTCCTCAAGAATTTCTCTCGCTTATTCATATGCTTACCCTAACCCTCTTATGTGAAAAGAAATGGTTTGGCATCTTTGCCACCTTTCTCGTATGGTGCTCGCAGAGTGATGAACTCTTTGCCACCCCTTCAGATGTGGGTGGTGAAGAAAAGAACTAATCTCTTCTCGTTGTCAGTCTCCGGACGCATGCTTAACGCCTCAAGAATTTGTCAGATCCGATTTAAATTGTTCGAAGGACGCAGGTGAATCATGATGAAATGAACCTTCATTTCACATGTCCTCATACTGCTATATCTGTTTACCGCTTGATGAAATTCATCTGATGAACTTGATATCATATTCTTCACTGATGAAGCATATGACATTGTAAGTTACACTAATTAGACTGCAGGATGATCAACCCAAAACTACTGAATTGGTCCTCGATAGTGGATGTACAAATCACATGACTGGTGACAAGAATCTCTTGATGGATGCTCCTTTATCACCGTCACATCTGAAGCATATCATCTTTGCTGACAAGGGCTAAAGTCAGGTATTGGGTCTTGGTAAGGTTGCAATCTCTAAGGATAAACACATGGACAAAGTCATGCTTGTTGAGTCCTTAGGATACAATCTCATGTCAGTCTCAATGCTTTGTGATCTTGATATGGTTGTTGTCTTTGGCAAGTATCACCGTGTTGTGATTATGGAAGTCGACAATTCCAAAGTCTTCAAAGGCTTTAGGAGAGGAGATTTGTATATTGTTGATTTCTCTACAGACCACAACCAGCTGTGTGTCTACTTGCAAAAGCTTCGTATATCTGGCTATGGCATCGACGACTTGGTCACGCAGCATGAGGAATTTGCACACGCTATGAAGAAGAAGCATGTCATTGGCATTGAGAATGTCAAATTCTCAAGGATCACTTATGCGGAGCTTGTGAAGTTGGAAAATGACCAAGGCCAAGCATCCAGCGAAGACTATCATGACCACTACTCGTCCATTCAATTACTTCACATGGACCTCTTCGACCTAATCATTACTCAGCAAATACTAATGATGCATCTCTATATGGTTTTGTCATTTTGATGATTACTCTCGATATACATGGGTACACATTGTTACTTACAAACATGAAGTGCGTGAAGTCTTCAAACGATTTTCCTCGAGGGCTTCAACCAACTTTGGTGTGAAGATCAAGCACATCGGTGACAATGGAACCGAGTTCAAGAATTCGGTCTTGATGCCTATCTTGATGAACTTGGTATTACTCATGAGTTATCTGCCCCTATACTCCTCAAAGAAATGGCGCTGTGGAGCTAGAGAATGTAACTCTTGTTGAGATGGCTCGACTATGCTTGATGAATACAAAACGCCTCGGCTTTTGGATTGATGCAATTGATACTGCGTGCCACATCATCAACAGAGTATATCTTCACAAATTCTTCAAGAAGACGGCCTATGAACTCCTCAACGACAAGAAACCCAATGTGAGTTATTTCAAAGTCTTCGTGCTAAATGTTGATTAGAGATCCTCACCACAACTCTAAATTTGCACCGAAAGCACATGAAGATTTTATGCTTGGTTACGGAAGGACTCGACACCTACAAAGTCTTCAACATTGTTCTTCACAAGATTGGTGACATCAGAGATGTGCGGTTCGATGAAACTAATGGCTCGCAAAGAGAGTACCTACCTTCTGTGTTAGATGAACCAGCACCGAGGATTCTATCAAGTTCAAGGCAACCGAGGATGTCATTCCCATCAAGAATCATCAAGAATTCATTCCAGCTTCATGAAGAACGCCGAGCTGATGCACCAAGAAAATATGATTTAAAATGGTTCTGAAGAAAATGCTGATCAAATTCCTCAACGACAACCAGCTCATCCTTGCATTGCAAAAGAAGTGCAAGTGGAGAAGATCATCGATGGCATTAGTGCACCAGTCCTCTCACACGCCAAAAGCTTCACATTTATCTAACTTTTGTGGGCACTATGCTTTTGTCTCTATCACAGAGCCCACTAAGGTAGATGAAGCATTTCGAGCCGAGGATTCAGGCTATGCAAGAAGAATTACATCAGTTCGAGCTTAACAATGTCTAGGAACCGGTCAATCGCCTGCATCCTCGCAAGCATAATATCATTGGCACAAAGTGGATCTACCGCAACAAGCAAGATGAAAATGGCCTTGTGGTGAGGAATAAGGCACGACTGGTAGCTCAAGGCTACACACAGTGTCAAGGAATTGATTTCGATGAAACTTTTGCACTGTTGCTAGACTTGAGGCTATTCAGATATTACTTGCTTATGCTAACCATCATGATATCATCTTATATCAAATGGATGTGAAAAGTGCATTCCTCAATGGTAAGCTTGAGGAAGAAGTATATGTTGCTCAACCCCCAGGTTTTGAAGATCCAAAGAATCCTGACCAAAGTCTTCAGACTTAATAAGGCCCTCTATGGCCTCAAGCAAGCCCCTCGGCGTGGTATGATACATTGAAGGAATTCTTCGTGAAAAATGGCTTCACACCCGGTTCACTCGACCCTACTCTCTTTAACTAAATCTTATGATGGTGAACTGTTTGTGTGCCAAATATATGTTGATGATATTATCTCTGGCTGTACTGACCAACGTTATAGTGATGAATTTGCCTATATGATGAGTGAAGAATATCAAATGTCTATGATGGAGAGTTGAAATTCTTCTTAGGTCTTCAAATTCGCCAAATCGGCAGAATGGCATATTCATATCTCGTGAAATACCTCAAAGATGTAATCGAGGAAATTCGCATGCAAGATTGCAAAGGCGCTAAAATTCCTATGCCCACAAATGGCCATCTATGCAATCGATGAAAATGGTATTGACTTCGATCACATGATATACCGCCCATGATTGGTTCTTTATTGTACTTATGTGCATCTAGGCCAGATATAATGCTTAGTGTTTGCATGTGTGCCCGATTTCAAGCTGCACCAACGGAATCACACCATAAGGTCAGAAGCATATTCTTCGATATCTAGCTCACACACCAACACTAGGATTATGGTACCCCAAGGGCTCGCTTTTGATCTCATTGATATTCGACTGACTATGCCGGTGATCGTGGACCTCAAGTCAACATCCGCACTTGTCATTTCTGACGATCTTTGGTCTGTTTGTCCTCGAAGAAACAGAATCACAGATCACTATCTATCGCTCAAGTCAATACATTGCTGCTGGTTCTTGCTGTGCTCAACTGCTGGATGAAGCAAACCTCAAGGACTATGGCGCCATGAAGAATGTGCCTCTCCTCATGACAATGAGAGTGCCATCAAGATTGCACACAACCCAGCCAAGACTCAAGACAAAGCACATTCAGATTCGCCATCATTTTCTTCGTGATCATGTGTTGAAGGGCTTACATCTCCATCGAGCATGTGAAGATCAAGAACAACTAGCTGATATCTTCACTAAGCCCTTGGATGAGAAGAGATTTAGCAAGTTGCGGTGTGAGCTAAATATCTTAGAATCTTCGAATGTTCTTTGAAAAGGACACATATCCTAACACTTATGCAAAATTGATGACTTAGATGTGCAACACATGAAGAAACGTTTTTCTTCAATCAATGAAAAATAACACTCTAAGTGTGAAGAAATCAATGAAGAATTTGATTCTCAGAACCCTACGACAATTGTAAGCGGTGTCTGAAATCATCATTCTTATACGGTGGGTCACGCCACCACAAAAAGTTGAAAATCTTCAATTTGAGTTTTTCCTCATTTTTGAAAGTCTTCAGTTTTTCAAATTCTTCAACTTTGAAAAATCTTCACTGTTTCCGTCATTTTTCTTCATTGGCTATATATATATGTGAGTTTATGTCCTCTACAGCATTCACTTATGGCTATTTCTTCAAGTTGCTTTTGCTGCTAAGTGAATGTGATCGGACCCTTCCCCCTCTATACTATACCCAACCCAATCTATTCACAAATTCTTCATGTGCGTTCTATCTTGAAACTCGTTCAAAATCTTCACTGTGTCCTTGTCAGCTGAAGAAATTGCGAACGAAACTTTAAAACAAATCTTATCCAGATTTTTGGTTTTGCCGCTCAAACCGTTCCGCATCCCACGATCTTACACGATCCCAACTACACTATACGTGGATGACACATGTCGCGTGAAGGAGAAAGGGCAGGGGCATGTTCGTCCCAAAATCTTTGGGCGGACAGTTTTTCACCGTGACTATAAATACCCCTCTCCCCTTCCTCACTTCATTTACTCCGCTCGACCGCTCTCTCTCGCTCGGGCTCCTCAAACCCTAGCACCGCCGAGGAGTCCTCGATTAGGGGTGTCCGGACAGCCGACTATCATCGTCCACGGACTCCAAGACTACGAAGATACAAGATTGAAGACTCCGTCCCCTGTCCGGATGGGACTTTCCTTGGCGTGGAAGGCAAGCTTGGTGATACGGATATGTAGATCTCCTACCATTGTAACCGACTGTAACCCTAGCCTTCTCCGTGTCTATATAAACCGGAGGGCTTTAGTCCGCTCTGGACACAACATACATTACAACAATCATACCATAGGCTAGCTTTAGGGTTTAGCCTCCTTGATCTCGTGGTAGATCCACTCTTGTACTACCCATATTATCAATATTAATCAAGCAGGCGAGGGTTTTACCTCCATCAAGAGGGCCCAACTCGGTAAAACATCGTGTCCCTTGTCTCCTCGTTACCATCCGCCTAGATGCACAGCTCGGGACCCCTACCCGAGATCCGCCGGTTTTGACACCGACATTGGTGCTTTCATTGAGAGTTCCTCTATGTCGCCACCGATAGGCTCGATGGCATCTTCAATCAACAACGCTGTCTGTGGTGAGACTTTTCTCCCGACAGATCTTCAGATTCGGCGGCTTCAAGACCGCGGGCTAATTCACTTGGCCATCCGAGCAGATCGAAGCTACGCCTCGCCATCGTGTCGATTCGAAGCCTAAACTTCACGGCCGACATCCGCGGGACTTGATCTTCGACGGGCTCGAGCCACGCCTGCTGCCACAGATCACACGATGGGCATGATCTAGCTCGCCACCAACAAAGGCCTTTGGTGGTCAGACAAGAATCCACTCCGCCCTTAGTCCGGAGCCGATCGCCAGATCGAAAACCGTGGTTGGACACCGCCTCGGGCTGCAACTTCTACGGCGATGGAGCCGAACACTAATCTTGTCCCTTGCGGCTCAGGATTCGAGGTGCCGGACTCGCCGACTCGACCGCCGCGCCGCTAATCAAACCTGATCGGGCGATGTTATGGAATTCACCGCCATGACATCTTCCAACACTCGCCTTTGGCGACATCCTAAATTGCTAAAACACCTCTCTACTCGAGAGGCCCGGCCGACTACGCCGTGGCGGTTGGGATTCAGGAGACGAAGAAATTCAAAGCCCACCCACCACCCACTTTGTAGCCACTGTCGACGATCTAACCGACATGCTGAACTATGACTCCGAAGACATCGACGGCATGGACGACGATGCCGGAGATGAACAAGAACCAGCGCCTACAGGGCACGGGAAGACCACCTCGTCATACAACATATACATGGTGGATACCCCAAAAGGAAGCGACACCGAGGACCAACGGGGCGCGGCAGAAGATAATCCCGCCGACAAACAACCAAAACGGCGACGCAGACGCCGCCCTAAGTCCCGCCTCGACACCAATAACGCTCTTAATGACCCAGCAATACAGCAGGGCAAACCAGTGGACGACGAACACGCAGACAAGCAACCGTCCAAATAGGACGAGTCAGATAATCAGTCCAGGCCCGGCGAAAACAATAGTCCAGACGACCACGCCGACACATCGCCGAGAATAAAACCTTCGAAAAGACTGCCGCCAACGCAAGAAGCTTGAAGAAGGAAAAACGGAAGCTCAAAACAGCGGAAGATACACTCAGAATGAGGTGGAGCAAAGTGCTCAAAACCGCAGACAAATACGGCAATGGCCATCTATCAAAGAGCTACCCGAAGCGCAAGCTGCTGCCAGAATTTGATGAGGAGGCCATAGAACCCCCACAGTCAAAAAACAAAGAGGCCGCCTGGTCGGATAGACGGCTAGATGATAGGACAAAATCTGAAAGCGGCACCGCATATAAACCGACTAATGACCCTGGAAGGACAGATGGCCCAGCTAGGTCCATTTACGGGCCAAAGAAGAGGGCCCCAGGAAGCAATGCAACACGCCAAGTGTCCGAAGACTTCGGTGCACCCAAATACAGGGGCGCCGCACACCCACTATGTTTCACCAACGAGGTGCCGGATCACGAATTCCCAGCAGGTTTAAACCCATAAACATAGAGGCTCATGACGGAACAACTGACCTCGAGTCTGGATAGAGGATTACATACTACACATACACATGGCTAGAGGAGATGATCTCCACGCCATAAAAATACTTACCCTCAAGCTCAAAGGGCCAGCCTGTCCATTGGCTCAAAAGCCTCCCGTAAAATACTGCTGGAAGTTGGGAAGAGCTCGAGGATGCGCGCGAGCAAACTTTCAAGGAACTTATGTCCGCCCCGATGCAGATGATCTCACCATATAACTCAACAGCCCGAGAGTTAGCGCAAGAATTCGAACAGGTTCTCACCAAAAGAACCAAATAGTCGATCGTCCGGACGCCAAGCCTTAGCAGCTTTTAAACACAACATCCGAGACGTAATGGTTCGCCACACACCTCGGACAAGAGAAGCCGAGGACAATGTCCGCCTAACAAGCCTCATGACCCGCTTTTGTGGGAGAGGATAGCTAGCTAGCAAGATGCAACACCAGCGACCCAAGTACATCCGAGATCGAGATGGAACGAAAAACACGGCGCAGAAAGAGCAAAGGCTTTAATAAAGAGAAAAGCCCAAAGAGCACGGCAACCAATGCCGATTCAAAAGCTCGCGCCAAACAACAAAACACCACCTCTTAAGGATAACAATGATGAGCTATCCAACTTAAACAAGATCTTGGGCCGGATATGTCAAATCCACAAGACTTCTAAGGCTCGCAAACCACACCCACCGAGATTGTTGGGTTTTCAAACAGTCCGCCGACTAAACGCCGAACACAAGGGGCTCGACGCATCAAGCAAAGATGATAAATCCCACCAGCAGAGCACCGGAAAACAAAAGAATTTCCCACAAGAGGTCAAAATCAGAATTCACTCCATGTGATAATTCAAAAGACAAGGCGGCACCTGCTAAATGGGTCTCGCACGGTCCAACCCAGCGGAACATAGAGATTGACATCAAAACCAATCACTTTCGACCACCGGATTATTCCGGCGCTCAAATGCAGTGATGGACTGCCTCGATATTGATCCTATAATCGACGGACTGCACTTACACAAGTCCCGTGGACGGAGGCAAAGGACTTAAACCTGTCAGATCCAAACACAATCCGCAAGTTGGGGATAGACTTACTAAAATTCGACACAGCCGCACTTCCTTTAAAGGAGTGACGCCAGCCCTTACGCCAAGTGCACAGGCCCTTATTACTAGAAGTCATATTCGGATCACCGAACAACTTTCGACGCGAAAAACTAATCTTTCATATCGCCCCATTTAAAAGTAGCTATCAAGCACTCTTGGGACGAGAAGCTTTTGTCCGCTTCAACGCCATACCACATTACGCTGCCTCTTACACTTAGGATGCCCGTCCACGTGGCATCATTTCAAAGGCGAGGGTCATTTAAAGACCCCGACACAAATGATTTGAGCCCGCATAAATAAGCTAGGGGCTCCCTAGCCGCACATCCTTCACAAGGCTACGCAAGACAAGCAAATAGCGAGCCCATACAGACTCCGCTTACTTATTTATATTTCTTCCTTCAGATATATTTTTTCGACGAAGTTCCTTTCAAACTAAGTTCTCTCTTTTTACAGATGACCAACGTGCACACCCGCCCGTGATAACGGCACAACGGAGACACAGCGCAGACGCAGAGGGACCCGTCATGAGGATTCTTTTCAGATTAAGACCTCGCGTAAACCTTTTTTACTGTTTTTGTTGTTATAGTCCCTTGGTTTCTCATTATAACCAAAGCGGAGCTCGACGCTTTGGCATCGGCCGCTGCCGAGGACCATGCCCGCACTGGACACTAGGGGCTTAGGGCATTGTTCTCGCCCATTATTATAAAGACCAACACCTTAGGGAGTGTTCGCGCCTCGAGTTAGGCCTTATATGCATCAGCCCAATCATGTCTTTGGTCAAATGTTGGGTTTGCCCGCCTCTGTTTTGCTGCCTTACGCTCAGATCATCGCTAACGCGCACCGTGGAGAACTATCGCGACAGCCCAGCCTGGGGCGAGCACCTCAAGAGAGAAAGCCGAAAACCGATCGCTATGATACAAAGAGACCGGTCAACCACTGACGACTATCGGAATGTTTAGAATTTCGCTGACGAAGGACCATTTCCGGTCAGCACACACGCGCCCAATTCGAGAAGCTGGTGCCCCAAGGGGCTATATCGTAGCCCCACCATCGAACTCCAATGGCTAAGTGAAAGTGATAAAGCATCATAGTACGGATTGCCTCGTTTGCTACGCTACCACCTCCTTAACAAGACCGAGACGTCGGATTAAGTGTGAAAATGCGCTATTTTTTGCGAACACCCCCGCACCTTGTGCGTGGGGGCTGAAGCCAAAGACTACAATCTTTCAGGTTATACAAACATATACATAAACGGCCGCATATGAGATATTTTAATACTTGGAACGCACAAGTATAAAAAGCGGTTACAAACATAATCATTGTTTTACAAGATAAAACGTTCACTTGAACGTGACATTCTTCGAGCACTGCGACTCTATTACATGAGCGCCACGCATAACTTCCCCAAAATAGTGCTCGGCGGGTAACCGACTTTCGTCCGAACCCGGAGTTGCAATAGCGGTGGCATCCATCTCTGTCCAATGTGTCTTCACACGGGCAAGGGCCATCCGCGCACCTTCGATGCAGGCCGACCGCTTCATCTCCTTGATATGCGGCACCGCCCAAGAAATTGCTGCAATAAGTCGAAATAGCTCGCCGCTTTGGGCCTCTCTCGCCGCATATGAGCCACGATATCACCATGGCAAGTCCGACAACCTGTTCAGCTCAGCCTATTCGCCAACCGATCGGTCAACGGAAGTGAACGATCCGGACTATGGAATTGAGACCAAAATAGCTCTTCCGCCTTGTGATCCTTCCGCTCCGGAAGTGCACAACGGCATCACCCGCACTTGCCGCTAAGTCCATATATGGATCCTCCGCACCCCACACCGGCTAAGTTGGGCATACTTTGGATCCGTAAACCGCGACGCAGCAGAAAAGGCCCGCCAGCCACAATATCTCCTACCGGGCGCAGCTCCTCCTTCATAGCCCAGACAGAACGGCATCCTTGGCCTCAGCCGTGGCCTTCCCTGTGTCTTCCCGCCCGATAGGCGCCTTTTCAAGTGCCTCATTGCGGTCGGCAAGATCCTTCAATTTCACGCCAATTCGCCATCCTTTCCTCGCTTAGTCAAGCAGCAGCCTTTTCGCTTTTCAACCTCGTCCGCCGAGGCAGCCGCATCACTCTTCGGCTTGCTCCTTAGCTTGAGCAAGCTCGCCCAAGGCTCTCCACAAAGCAGCAGCACCGCTTGTATCACAGCATATATATTGTAAGAAGCGGCTTTGACTTCAAATAAGTGACTACGGAGAATTCATTTACCTTGCGATTTGTCAAGTCACCGTTGACAAGCGCGATGTCCGATCCGCCACATCGAAGTTGCCGATTAACTCGACAACTCCACTAGTCCGCTAGCCCCTGACTATCCACCACCGCATAGGAATGGCGACATTCATTACCTACGATTTGATCCTCGAGACGCTGTCGCTTTCGACAACCTACCGAGTCTCGTGGGCTACTATCTATACAGTATGCGACTTCTATGTGCCAAACTGTCAAAAGGTGCGCCGTTTTGCAGATTCAAATCCCGCCAAAGAACTCCCGACGGCATTATGCAATCCGCCAGCGATTTAAATCCTTCCAATCACCATACTCATCAAAGCACGGTGATCTTCGAGATGGACGCCTCTCAAGCAGGTCCTTCAGCTCCCGCCGGACACTAGTTGGCGCCGCACTCTCCGCCCCACCGACTCGATACCCTCCGTGACGATATTTCGTGCTCATCCGCCTCGTCTGACGGTGCAGCAGACGGAGGCGTTCGCTTCCATCATCTCCCACGAAGATCCTCAAGAAGAACTCATCCGAGAAGGCCGCAGATCCGAACTGTAAGGTAAAATTTCGTTATCCACGTAAGCACAAATAGGGTATTTTCTTATTAATGAACCCCTTTTCCTACTCACGGCTCACCGGAGGGCGATCCTTTAGAGATGATTGTACGCTCGGCTCTCCTCGACGCAGGACCTCCCAGAAGATTTCTTCCCCGCTTAGGGGCTTTGGCCTCCGGTCTTCGAGGCGGTCCTCTTCTCCCCTAGAAGGAGGGATTTTCGATCCCCCTCTTCAGCGCCCCTGGGCAGGTGATAGCTCTTCTATTTTCCCCATTGCCCCTTCTACGGGCGCGACCTCCAACATTCTCGACCAGCACGGGTCCGGCGCGTCTCCGGAGGGGGCCGGACACCTTATCGCCTTCGATCGCGCTTACCCACTCGATGAAGAATAATGGGTTAGAAGGCGAATTTCGTAAAAGCAAACAAACAGTAACGCCTGACTCGAGCTACTTACCTGTATCCGGGCGACAGCAGTTAGGCTCAAGGCCCTCGGTCAATTCCGGACACGCCGCCACGGTCCAAGAACAACTTGTACATCTCCACGAAGGCCGTACCCATGAAGTGTTGAGAGTTCGTGGTCCTCCGGATTGAACTCCCATAACCGGAGAGGACGGCGCTTGCAGGCAGAGACGCTCGATTAGCATAACCTTCATCACCACAACCAGATTGATCTCCTCGCTGAGGTCTCGAATCCGCCCCGCACTAAAGGCACGTTTTCGACGGCCCCCAATTGAGCCCTTGGTCGACCCACGACATCAATCGGCGGCGGCTTTTGCTTGCTGCCTTCGAGCGTGATATAGAACCACCCTCGCCCACAAGCCGAGCTCCTCTTGAAGGAGCCCTCGGCCACGGAGCATCGGCCCTCCCGCTTATGGCTGCCTCGTCAAGATTCCGCTTGACACCCCCAATCATCTTCAGCCCACATTGAAGGTCTTCACCACAAGTCAAGTGGGGGTGACGCGGAGGAAGGCTTCGCAGATAATAATGAATGCGGAAATATGGAGGATGGACTCGGAGCCAAGTCGTGAAAATCCAGCCCGTAGTAGAACATGAGCCCTCTCACGAAGGGGTCCGCCGAGAAGCCTAAACCCCGATGGAGGTGGGATACGAAGACGACGACTCACCGGCTCGGAGTGGGTACGGCCTGCCCTTGGGCGGCAACTGTGCGTAAATCTCGAGGATGTACTTGGCCTCACGCAGTTTTAGCACATCCTCCTCCGTGACGGAGGAGGGCATCCACCGCCCTCAAGGTCGGAGCGACATTGTTGAAGATCCGCGCCCAACTGGGGCCTCAGAGAATCGCCTCAATGCGCTATATCTCCCACGTGTCGAAGCACGACTTAGAGGCATAACCGCATTGAAAGCAATGTCGCAAGTGAGGTAATCTTCACTCAACCCATGTAATACATAAGGAAGAGATACATAGTTGGCTTACAATCGCCACTTCACACAATTACATGAATAAAGCATTACATCATCCAGATACAATCAAGGTCCGACTACGGAACCAAAATAAGAGAAGAATCCCAAATGCGACAAAGGTCCCCGATCGACCCCAACCGGGCTCCACTCATCGATCGACTAGGACGAAACAACACAAAGGGCAAGATCTTCATCGAGCTCCTCCTTGAGCTTGGTTTATGCCACCGCTTCGGTAACATAGGCACCGCAAACTGGTTTTGAAGTATCCGTGAGCCGCGAGGACTCAGCAATCCCATTACCATGGGTATCAAGACTAGCAAAGCTTAATGGGTAAGGAAGGGGTAAAGTGGTGAGGTTGCAGCAGCGACTAAGCATGATATGGTGGCTAACATACGCAAATGAGAGCGAGAAGAGAAACAAGCGGAACGGTCGTGAAGCTAGCAATGATCAAGAGGTGATCCCGAACACCTACTTACGCCAAACATAACCCGTAAACCGTGTTCACTTCCCGGACTCACCGAGAAGAGACCATCACGGCTACACACGCGTTGATGCATTTTAATTCGGATCTGTGTGAAGTTATCTACAACCGACAAATTCCCATCTGCCACATAACCGTGGCACGGCTCTCGAAAGTTTATACCTCGCAGGGTGTCCCAACTCAGCCCATGACAAGCTCTCGCGATCAACGAAGAATAGACCTTCTCCCAAGACACTCCGATCGACTCGTATCCCGTACATCAAGACATTTCGACAATGGTAAAACAAGACCAGCAAAGCCTCCCGCCATGGCCGACAAATCCCGATAGGAGCTGCACATATCTCATTCTCGTGGCACACCGGATGAGCCAGACGTCGGTTGGCATAGACCTGTCGCCAGGGGCCGGACATCGCTGGTTTGGACCAGCACTTAGACAAGCAATCGCCCGGGGGCTAAATAAAGATGACCTCGGGTTGGCCGACCCAAGGAAAGGGATAGGTGGTGGTGAGGCAAATGGTAAAACCAAGGTTGGGCCTTGCTGGACAAGTTTTATTCAAAGCGAACTGTCAGGGGTCCCATAAATCACCCGACCGCTAGGAATGCAAAATCCGGGAACATAACACCGTATGACGGAAACTAGGGCGGCAAGAGGAACAAAACACTGTGCATAAGGCCGAGCCTTCCACCCTTTACCAAATATATAGATGCATTAATATTATAAGAGATATTGTGATATCCCAACATAAACCCTATCCACCATGGAGAAATCTTCAACTTCACCTGCAGCTAGCAACGCTATAAGAGGGGCTAAGCAAAGCGGTAACATAGCCAAACAGTGGTTTGCATAGGAAAGGTGTCAAAGGTTAGAGGTTCATGGCAATTTGGGAGGTTTAAGGAACAAGTGATAGGAAGCGCAGCAAAGCGATAGAACGAAGCAACTAGCATAGCAATGATAGTAGTGAGATCCAGGGTAGCGGTCATCTTGCCTGAAATCCCGCAAGGAAGAAGAACGAGTCTATGAAGAATATGAAGCCACGACGACGAACCAAGCGAAGACGAACGAAACCTCACGATCGCAACAAAACGGGAACTATCGAGAAGAAGCACACAACATGGTAAACACACCACACATAAACAAGACATGATGCACAACAAGCATGATGCATGACAAAGCTACATGAAGCTTCTCATGGCAAGAGAAGATGCATACAACAAAGAACACATCAAGGCAAGTTTAAATGAGGCCGAAACAACATATAACGATTCCGGTAAGTCCTCATATGCAAATTTCGAAATTGATCCAGAACTGAATAAACCTTATGTTGAAGTTGTTAAACAGCAAGTTAAAGATCTCCAAGATGATCTACACGAAATTCTAGTCAAGTTACATATAAAGTTCATTAGATTCGAAGCTACGGCCTAGAAGATATGAGCAAAACAAGTTATACATGGCATTGATGCAAAATGCACTCAAACATCAAGCAAACACACCAAAACAAGGATGCAACATGGTAATATGGAACTACATGCAAAAACAAGCAAGTTTCATATAGAGCACACTCAAAACGGAGCAACGGTGTAACACATACACTCTATACAAGTCATAGAAACAATCTGTCCATAACAACAACTAGGCATCTTACAAGCATCAAAACAACATGCTACAGCACCCCAACATAATAACAAAAGGCATGGGCATGAAGTACAGGTAAAGCATAACAAAACATGAACACTGAGCTATCTCCAGAAATAACTAGAACATGCTCAAAATGACATAGAGATATTGCAAATAATAACAGCTTCAGACTTTTAGCGTAAATAACATCAAAGTTGCAATGTTTAGAGCTATCAAACAACATGTTACAGGAACTTATCATGGCAAACAAAGGCATGGCATGAATCTACTAATTGCATAGATCAAAAGACTCTTACTGACCATGAACCAAAAAGGCATAGAAAATATGATGGCACCCATGTAAACATGGCAAGTTATATTACAGATTCATACATGGCACGAACAACAATAAGTAGGCATGTTCGTGAGCTTGAACAACTCACCACAGAGCAATACATGGCATGGCAAGGCAACCAACAGTAAGAAGGCATGTTTATGAAGCTAAGCATGGCAAGAGCAAGTTCATAGGGTGCATGGATCACTAGGAAAACACATGGGAACAAGTGAACTTAATGTTAACAGGCTGACAACAACATTTTCAAGCAATTTGGAGCAAGATTACAACATGTTCCAGCAGGCTATAATTGCAACCAAGGGCATGAATGGATAGAGCATGACATGTAGATCAAAACATGTTTATAGAGCATCTCCAGATTATGCATAGAATGATTAGTAGAAGCAAGTTAACATAGCAACAAAATATAATGAATCTGTCAGAAAACAAAGAACAACAACTACCCTACTTAGCAAGCTTGATACACTCAGCACACAACTCACAAAAATACATGGTTGGCACCCCGAAAGATGGCATGGCATAGATCAACATTCATGTAGAGATCATACTCATAGGATGCACACATCAATCATGGCAAAATGATAAAACAAAGAAGTTATAACAGCTTTAAGAGATTAACATCAACATGCACTCTTCCAACAAAGATTTCGGCATCAAGATGAGCTCAAATAAAATGACGCAATGGAATGAAATGATCTACTCGTTGAGACAAACAATTTGACATATTATACGCACGTAAACGGAGCTACGGGTGCGAGAGATGTGATGCGATGAACATGGCATGATAATGTTGAAAACTTGGGGACTTAGCAGATTTCGGGGAAGTCAACCTTGGCACGGATATTGATGCACGGCCGGAGATCTCGCAGGAATGCGCGGGCGTCGCCGAGTTGGACGGGCAAGGCGGATCCGGCGCTTCGCGCTGGGCGCTGGATCTGCGCCGCGGCGGCGCGGCGGCCATATCGAGACGCGGCCGGCGGCGATCGGGCGGACGGCCGGTGGCGGGGCGCCACTCGGGCGGAGCTCAAGGGCGGCGGTGGCGGGCGGAGGTCATGCGCGGCGGCCGGGCCGAGGGCGCGGGCGGCGGCCGCAGAGATAAAGGAGGCGCGGCGCGGCGCCGCCGAGCGGGCAAGGCCGGAGGGCGACGCGGCGGGCGAGGGACTGGCGGCGGAGCATGGCGGCGAGGCGGCGGGGCGGCGGCGAAGCGGCCCGGCGGCGGCGCGGATGGGCCTCAGCAGGCCGGATCTCGGCTCCCGGCTGGCCCCGCGGCGGAGGAGAGAGAGGGCCAAGGGCGGCGACGCAGGTCTCGCGATTCGTCCCGCACAAGGCGGCCGATTTGTCCGGGGGCGGCGCGACATGTCCGCCGGCCGCAAGGGAGAGGGCTAGGGTTTCAGGGGGAAATGATCCGAAAATGGAGAGGGGAAGACCTTTTTATAGGTGGAGGGAGCTAGGAGAGTACAAATGAGGTGCGGTTTTCGGCCACGCGATCATGATCGAACGACCGAGAGCATGGAGGGGAGTTTGCTGGGCTTTGGGCCACTTTGGAAGGGATGTTGGGCTGCAACTCAAAGAGGCTTTTACGGTTATCCGGTTAACCGTTGGAGTATCAAACGACCTCCAAATGGCACGAAACATGACAGGCGGTCTACGGTGCTATACCAAGGTCATGGCAAACCTCGGCCATTCCGAGAAAGTTTAATACCCGCACACGAAAAAGAGAGAAGAGGGGACGCCGGATGACATAGGAGTGCCGGATTGCAAAACGGACAACGGGGAAAAGGCTCGGGTGCATGAGATGAACACATATGCAAAATGAAATGCACATGATGACATGATATGAAATGCAGATGATGACATGGAAAAGTGCAACACGCAAGCAAATGACATGGCAACGACGGCGAATAACTGGCGGACACCTGGCGCATCGGATCCGGGGCGTTACAACACTCCTCCACTAAAAGAGATCTCGTCCCGAGATCTAGGATGGCACCGGAGGGAAAAGGAAGAGGAAGATAAGAGGTAAACTAAGTTGCTTCTTCGACAAACGAGTGAAAACCATGAACCTTGAGAGGCTGAGCAATTTAAAAGAAAGAGTACAATAGAGATGAACGAGATTGCAAACAATCCGGTAGAAAAGAGGAACAAGGAGTATTACGAGAATTTGCAGGTTGAAAGACATGGAAATAAGAGCTTCACGAACGAAAAGAATATGACCACATCGGTATAATGAGATAGCCAAGGAACAAGAATGGCTGAATTTGGACAGCTCTCCGGTAGAAAAGAGAAGAAAACTTGATGAGATGAAAAGATATTGAAGAGATGATACAACACTCCGATTAAATGGATAAGCACGAAAAGAACACGACCCTAACAATTCGAGATGATGAGTGAAGAGAGCAACATCACAATGTCTTCGGAAGAAAGAATAGAAGATAAATCATTGGAATAAAAGAATGGAGAAGAAAATGCCAACTTCTACCACAATTGAATTTGGAAAGCATCCTTGCAAAGAAGAATCGAACGGAGTTGTTGGAAAATCAACAACGAGAAGCACAAGCTTGTTGTGGGCTTATGGCAAACATCTCAAAATGATGAGGTGACAACCGGCCACTAATGGAAACAATTGATTGGTTGAGATCAATGAAGATAAGAGAAACTTCTTCCACCAAGTGAATAGAGAGCAAGCTTGGGTCATGCATAATCACCACAAATAGCAACAACCCTTAAGGAAAGGCTTTAGGTGAAATATGACACAAGATAACTCCAACGAAGAACTTGATTGGTCGAAAAGATGTCTTGAACGAAGAGAAAAAGATGGATTTAGAATACCTCATTCTTGACAACATATGAATCATGAAACATGAATGAAAATTGTCAAGAGTGACATAACACCACCTCAAAAGATAAGGTAGAAAGAATTGCACTTTGGAATGCAAGATGAAGAATACTTGAGCTCCTCAAAACAAAACATGTGTTGAGCACCATGTTTATTTTAGAGTATAGCTTGGCGGGTCATAACTTCTAGAGAACACTTGAAGAACAATTGAAGAATGAAAGGAATCCTTGACGAACCACCATGTAGAGCCTCCATGAAGAACTCCGGTAATAAAAAGGATGATACAAAGAAAGAGAAGTTGAAAACACAAGGTGAATCCTTGCAATGATTTAGATGGAGCTTCGCGACGAGATAATTGAGAGAGCTTGGAACTCCGAAAAGAAAGATGAACATCTTAGAACCGAGAATGTGATATGATGAACAAACACCGAAAAGAAGAGATTAATCAACTAGGATGAAACAATAATAAGAATTAAGTTATGCGTACCCTTCACCAATTTAATTGATGATAAGCAACGGATTTGGCATACTACTTATTCCCATTGAAAAAGGATTAAGAGAGATATAGCGGGAACTCGAATACCACAAATAACAGAAAACAAAGGATTTGGCTTGCAGAATAAGCCGGAACAAACACATGATAGAGATTTACCCAATCCCATATCATGCATCTGTCGGAAAGATATTCTAGGAGCTACTTGAATTCCCACCTATAAAACTCCCAAACTTTCTCGGTTATGCAATCTGTGTTGGGGATACAGGAAGCAATATATCTCACCCAAACTAACAATACCTACATCCAAGCTGTATCCATCCGTCAACACATAACCAAGAAAACTCCGGAAATTGTCTACCTCAACCTTCGAAAAGCATCCGTTATACAAGTCATGGCAATACTCCCGTACTCACCTTAGTACTGGGTTATCGGGGTTATCTCACCAACAACTGCATAAAAGAGATTTTTGATGTCGGCGATTAAACTCGTGTATTCCGTAACCGCAACGATAAAATTATGACGACAACACCTCGTAGCTCAACTCCCCGACACTTCCACTAAACCCCGACAGAGGCACCAAGACAATGTTCTCATCATAAAACCATCGGAACGATTCCAAAATACCCGCGTGATCCTAAAAAAAAATTAGTGAAATTTGAGGAGAGGAAAGTGAAAACTCTACGTCAGGAAGCCTTACCAGAGCGACGAAGGGACTGAGGAGTAAAAAGAATTCCTAACTCTCCGATATATATAATCCTAAATGACTCAAAACATTTTTCTAGACACAACTCGCCGCTAAAAACGATCAAGCAAAGGGGCTCCTAAGGTCGGGAAGGCTCGACACTAACTTAAACGCCTCGATGCGGCTATATCTCCCACGTGTCGAAGCACGACTTAGAGGCATAACCGCATTGAAAGCAATGTCGCAAGTGAGGTAATCTTCACACAACCCATGTAATACATAAGGGAAGAGATACATAGTTGGCTTACAATCGCCACTTCACACAATTACATGAATAAAGCATTACATCATCCAGATACAATCAAGGTCCGACTACGGAACCAAAATAAGAGAAGAATCCCAAATGCGACAAAGGTCCCCGATCGACCCCAACCGGGCTCCACTACTGATCGACTAGGACGAAACAACACAAAGGGCAAGATCTTCATCGAGCTCCTCCTTGAGCTTGGTTTGCGTCACCTACTCGGTAACATAGGCACCTGCAAACTGGTTTTGAAGTATCCGTGAGCCATGATGACTCAAAGAATCCCATTACCATGGGTATCAAGACTAGCAAAGCTTAATGGGTAAGGAAGGGGTAAAGTGGTGAGGTTGCAAAGCAGCGACTAAGCATGATATGGTGGCTAACATACGCAAATGAGAGCGAGAAGAGAAACAAGCGGAACGGTCGTGAAGCTAGCAATGATCAAGAGGTGATCCTAACACCTACTTACGCCAAACATAACCCGAAACCGTGTTCACTTCCCGACTCCACGAGAAGAGACCATCACGGCTACACACGCGTTGATGCATTTTAATTCGGATCTGTGTCAAGTTATCGACAACCGGACATTAACAAATTCCCATCTGCCACATAACCGCGGCACGGCTCTCGAAAGTTTATACCTGCAGGGTGTCCCAACTCAGCCCATGACAAGCTCTCGCGATCAACGAAGGAATAGACCTTCTCCCAAGACACTCCGATCGACTCGGATCCCAAGACATCAAGACATTTCGACAATGGTAAAACAAGACCAGCAGCCTCCCGCCAGCCGACAAATCCCGATAGGAGCTGCACATATCTCGCTCGTGGCACACCGGATGAGCCAGACGCCGGGTTGGCATAGACCTCGTTGCCTGTGGGCGCCGGACATCGCCGGTTTGGACCAGCACTTAGACAAGCACTAGCCCGGGGAGGCTAAAATAAAGATGACCCTCGGGTTGGCCGACCCAAGGGAAAGAGATAGGTGGTGGTGAGGCAAATGGTAAAACCAAGGTTGGGCCTTGCTGGACAAGTTTTATTCAAAGCGAACTGTTAGGGGGGTCCCATAAATCACCCGACCGCGTTAGGAACGCAAAATCCGGGAACATAACAACGGTATGACGGAAATTAGGGCGGCAAGAGTGGAACAAAACACCAGGCATAAGGCCGAGCCTTCCACCCTTTACCAAATATATAGATGCATTAATATTATAAGAGATATTGTGATATCCCAACATAAACCCTGTCCACCATGGAGAAATCTTCAACTTCACCTGCAGCTAGCAACGCTATAAGAGGGGCTAAGCAAAGCGGTAACATAGCCAAACAGTGGTTTGCATACGAAAGGTGTCAAAGGTTAGAGGTTCATGGCAATTTGGGAGGCTTAAGGAACAAGTGATAGGAAGCGCAGCAAAGCGATAGAACGAAGCAACTAGCATAGCAATGATAGTAGTGAGATCCAGGGTAGCGGTCATCTTGCCTGAAATCCCGCAAGGAAGAAGAACGAGTCCATGAAGAAGATGAAGCCACGACGACGAACCAAGCGAAGACGAACGGAACCTCACGATCGCAACGAAACGGGAACTATCGAGAAGAAGCACACAACATGGTAAACACACCACACATAGACAAGACATGATGCACAACAAGCATGATGTATGACAAAGCTACATGAAGCTTCTCATGGCAAGAGAAGATGCATACAAGAGCAACACATCAAGGCAAGTTTAAATGAGGCCGGAAACAACATATAACGATTCTGGTAAGTCCTCATATGCAAATTTCGAAATTGGTCCAGAACTGAATAAACCTTATGTTGAAGTTGTTAAACAGCAAGTTAAAGATCACCAAGATGATCTACACGAAATTCTAGTCAAGTTACATATAAAGTTCATTAGATTCGAAGCTACGGCCTAGAAGATATGAGCAAAACAAGTTATACATGGCATTGATGCAAAATGCACTTAAACATCAAGCAAACACACCAAAACAAGGATGCAACATGGTAATATGGAACTACATGCAAAAACAAGCAAGTTTCATATAGAGCACACTCAAAACGGAGCAACGGTGTAACACATACACTCTATACAAGTCATAGCAACAATCTGTCCATAACATTAACTAGGCATCTTACAAGCATCAAAACAACATGCTACAGCACCCCAACATAATAACAAAAGGCATGGGCATGAAGTACAGGTAAAGCATAACAAAACATGAACACTGAGCTATCTTCAGAAATAACTAGAACATGCTCAAAATGACATGGAGATATTGCAAATAATAAGAGTTTCAGACTTTAGCAGAAATAACATCAGGTTGCAATGTTTAGAGCTATCAAACAACATGTTACAGGAACTTATCATGGCAAACAAAGGCATGGAATGAATCTACTAATTGCATAGATCAAAAGACCCTTACTGACCATGAGCCAAAAAGGCATAGAAAATATGATGGCACCCATGTAAACATGGCAAGTTATATTACAGATTCATACATGGCAGGAACAACAATAAGTAGGCACGTTCGTGAGCTTGAACCACTCACCACAGAGCAATACATGGCATGGCAAGGCAACCAACAGTAAGAAGGCATGTTTATGAAGCTAAGCATGGCAAGAGCAAGTTCATAGGGTGCATGGATCACTAGGAAAACACATGGGAACAAGTGAACTTAATGTTAACCGGCTGACAGCAACATTTTCAAGCAATTTGGAGCAAGATTACAACATGTTCGAGCAGGCTATAATTGCAACCAAGGGCATGAATGGATAGAGCATGACAAGTAGATCAAAACATGTTTATAAAGCATCTCCAGATTATGCATAGAATGATTAGTAAAAGCAAGTTAACATAGCAACAAAATATAACAGAATCTTTCAGGAAAACAGCAACAGCAGCTACCCTACTTAGCAAGCTTGATACACTCAGCACACAACTCACAAAAATACATGGTTGACACCCCTGGAAAGATGGATGGCATAGGTCAACATTCATGTAGAGCTCATACTCATACGATGCACACATCAATCATGGCAAAAATGATAAAACAGCAAGTCATAACAGTTTCAGCAGATTAACATCAACATGCACTCTTCCAACAGCATTTCGGGCATCAAGATGAGCTCAAATGAAAATGACGCAATGGAATGAAATGATCTACTCGTCGAGACGAACAATTTGACATATTATACGCACGAAACGGAGCTACGGGTGCAGAGATGTGACGCGATGAACATGGCATGATAATGTTGAAAACTTGGGGACTTGGCAGATTTCGGGGGGGAAGTCAACCTTTGGCACGGATATTGATGCACGGCCGGAGATCTCGCCGGAATGCGCGGGCGTCGCCGGCGTTGACGGGCAAGGCGGATCTGGCGCTTCGCGCTGGGCGCTGGATTCAGCCGGGGCGCCGAGACGCGGGTCGGCGGCGATCGGGCGACGGCCGGCGGCGGGGCGGCGCCACTGAGGCGGAGCTCAAGGGCGGCGGCGGCGGCGGAGGTCATGGGCGGCGGCGGGCCGAGGGCGCGGGCGGCGGCCAGAGAGGACGGTGGAGGCGCGCGCGGGCGTTGCCAGAGTGGCGCGCGGCCGGCGGGCGACGGCGGCGGAGGGACCGGCGGCGGAGCACGGCGGCGAGGCGGCGGGGGTGCTGGCGGCGAAGCGCCCGGGCGGCGGCGGCTGGATGGCCTCTGGGTTCTCGGGCGGGAGGAGAGAGAGGGCCGGCGGCGGCGACGTGGCAGGCTCAGGATTCGCCCGCGCGCGGCCGGATCGCCCGGGCGCGGCGGACATGTCCGGCGGCCGCGAGGGAGAGGGCTAGGGTTTCGGGGGGAAATGATCCGAAAATGGAGAGGGGAAGACGTTTTTATAGGTGGAGGGAGCTAGGAGAGTCCAAATGAGGTGCGGTTTTCGGCCACGCGATCGTGATCGAACGACCGAGAGCATGGATGGGAGTTTGCTGGGCTTTGGGCCACTTTGGAAGGGATGTTGGGCTGCAACTCAAAGAGGCTTTTACGGTTATCCGGTTAACCGTTGGAGTATCAAACGACCTCCAAATGGCACGAAACTTGACAGGCGGTCTACCGGTGCTATACCAAGGTCGCTTGGCAAACCTCGGGCCATTACGAGAAAGTTTAATATCCGCACACGAAAAGAGAGAAGAGGGGGACGCCGGATGACATAGGAGTGCCGGATTGCAAAACGGACAACGGGGAAAAGGCTCGGGTGCATGATATGAACACATATGCAAAATGAAATGCACATGATGACATGATATGAAATGCAGATGATGACATGGAAAAGTGCAACACGCAAGCAAATGACATGGCAACGACGGCGAATAACTGGCGGACACCTGGCGCATCAGATCCGGGGCGTTACACCTGGGTGTTGGAACTTGGAGCAAGGAGAAGATTCGATGGAAGATTGAAGAAAAGAAACGAGCCTTGGTCCTCTTATAAAGGGGGAAAATACCAACAGCCGTCTCCGTGACCGTTCAGGATTCACCTTCGATAGAGGAGGCGCGGCGACGGAGCGTTGGGTTACCCACGCCGTATTGATGAGAATCCCGGATAAGGGGAACACGATCTCGCTCGACAAGACGTGCCAGGAAACCGCCGCTAAACGTGCGAGGTGGTATAATAAAAACGATTCAAGTAAAGGCTTGGTACTGGTGTGACGTCATGCCGCAAAATATGTCAGCAGAATGAACTTGTGTGCATTTTATTCTCTCTACGGTAGAATGTGGAATTTATTTTGCAGAGCCGAACACTATCCTGTTGTTCATGATCTTCTCTGGATTATTCAAAGGAGGAACCCGCCTTGCAATGCCGAACATTATGCGCGCCGGACTTATCGCCATTGAAGCCCGGTTCAGGGCTACCGAGGAGTCCTCGACTAGGGGTGTCCGGACAGCGGACTATCATCGTCCGCCGGACTCCAAGACTACTTAACATACAAGATCAAGACTCCGTCCCCGTGTCCGGATGGGACTTTCCTTGGCGTGAAGGCAAGCTTGGCGATACGGATATGTAGATCTCCTACCATTGTAACCGACTGTAACCCTAGCCTTCTCCGGTGTCTATATAAACCGGAGGGCTTTAGTCTCAGAGGACACAACATACATTACAACAATCATACCATAGGCTAGCTTTAGGGTTTAGGCTCCTTGATCTCGTGGTAGATCCACTCTTGTACTACACATATCATCAATATTAATCAAGCAGACGAGGGTTTTACCTCCATCAAGAGGGCCCAACTGGGTAAAACATCGTGTCCCTTCTCTCCTCGTTACCATCCGCCTAGACGCACAGCTCGGGACCCCTACCCGAGATCCGCCGTTTTGACACCGACACCGCCGCTACTCCATCGTCAGCGGTGAGGAAGAGCTTCGCTGCCTCGACCTCGTCGCCGTCGTACTCAAGGCCGGTTATGGAAATCTTCACTCGCCGCCGCCGTAGCTGTCTTCCTCTCGCCAAGTTAGGGCGTGGAGATCTAACCCGATTTAACTTCTCAACTGTTTTTATCACTGTCGTGTCCTTCACTTCGGGTAATTAAAAGTTACTTTTATTACTCACTTTGATTCTCAAACTTTCTTGAAAATCTTCAAAGGTGTTTTATTCTTCAAATCTTCACACATATGAACACCTCACACATTGTATGCTCTTGATCCATTTCTCTAAGCAATCATTTTCTTCAAGATTCCTCAATTGTGTGGATTTTCGATCCGCATAACTCGAACCTAAGACAAATAACGCTTAGTGAAATTCCTCAAGGCTCATCCGTCAAATTCCTCAAAACTTGTCTTTTCAAAACCTTCGAGAACGATATGACCTCTCCAAATTCCTCGCACCTACACTATGTTCACAGGTACTCATGTCCGCTCTGAATCACTAGGTTCTCATCAACTTAACTCATTTGCAGCGTTCCTCGAAGAAAAACTGCATACTTCTTCAGAGTGTTCAATTGTTCAAATTCCTCATCTGAAGAATATGGCTGAAGGAAAGAGACCACAAAAGGAGGAAAGAAGCCTGAGGTCATGACTCCTTTCAAGATCCCTGATGACATATATAAGGACTATTGCACACCTGATGAAGCCAAATTCGGCAAAGAAAACAAAAATCAGCATAAGGTGCGCATTCAGAGAATTGAAAGGAGATGGGCAAGAGAATGGAGAGAGTACAGATATGTGACTCCAAAGTACATGAAGAAATTCGCCCTCAATCCTCCATGCCCAAGAGCTCCATTGGCACTGCCAAGTAGCTGATCCCACCAAAGATCAAAAGTGGTGAGGACTTTCTCAAGAATGGGCTAAGCGCCAAGCCAAATTGGCTAGACAGCCAAGGAGGCAAAGAAGAAATTCAATGCGGATTCTGCCGCATTGCTGCTAAGACCTCGGTCGACCGAGGAAATCTATGCCAAAGAAGCCTGCTCGCAAGCCAAGTGTTTCACCAACAGCGCCTCACGGCCAAGTTCTCGGCTATGCCCTCACGGCAAATTCCTCAGATCACATCGCTTCCACCAAAGTCCTCAAGAGCTCCTTCAAAGTCCTCACCCCTGCATCCGCTACATGTCAAAGGACTACGGGTTTCTCAATTGCTTCGTGTCTCAGAAGTTCCTCACCGCACTAATGTCCTCATCAGCCCCCACACCGTTGAAGACTAAAGCAACAATTGGACGCGGTCCTCGGCCAAGTCCAAGGAAGAAACAGGTCGATTCCAAGTACCCTCAGATGATGAAGCTTCGATGATGAACTTGCGTAAATCATCGAGATGATAAGTAAAGGCCGCTAGAGGCAAAGGCACATCTGTACATCGCTTTTGGATCCGAGGAAAATCCTCGATTACATTGACCTCGCACAAGGATCCAAACACCCCACGCCTGATTTTCATCTCGACTCGGACAAAGTCATATGTCAACCCATTTCGCACACAAGAGAAATGGAAATTTGAAAAGGCAAGAGAGATCAAGAAAGCACAATACGTAAAGGAGAAGCTCCGAAGAAAAATGTTGTCGAATGACACCGAGGAACTTCTCAAGGCTCGCCTGAAATTCAAGCCCTCAAAGAAAGACTTTGATGCCTACTATGCTGATTGGCAAGGAGCCAAAGTGAGATTCATCAATCTGACGAAGAAAATAACAAATGTTGCAGCTCCATCGCAACAAGAAAATCTTCAGTCTGCAAACTCGCTCAGCTGCTAAAGAACATGCCAAGATCACTGATGACTTTCAGCCTCAAAGAAAATACTAGTTCCAGGGCTGATGACGAAATTCCAGCCGCCGAAGAAATTGCCAGGGCATCCACTAGTGGTGCGCCTGAAGAAACTGAAGAAGTCAGGGCAACTGCACCGGTTGCGCCTGAAGAAAATCAACCAGATTCCTCAGCTCCTCCCGCACCTACACCAACTCCAATTCTTCCATCTTCCTATGAGGTGAAGAAGACCAAGGCTGCAGAGAGAGCTGCAGTGAAGAAAAGGAAGGCATCAGCTGCGTCAAATTCTTCGTCTGCGAAGAAGATGAAGCCAATGACCAGCTCAATCAAAAATCCAATTGATGCTGTTCCAATTTCATCCATGTCATCAAAGGAAATTGTTCCTTTTGGAGAAGACTACAAGATCCCAAGCGGATCTGATGAAGAAAATCATTCTGCTGCTTCGTCAGAGCAGATTGATGAAGAAATTAGTGGACGATATCCCTTCAACGATCGGCTATTTCTCACCTATGCCTCGCCATAGTCAAGAGGCTGGTGTTGAGGAAATTGAAGATGAAGATGTGGATATAGGATGCACCACACCTGTGATGAATGATGACTTTTGGGAAAGTCAGGATCCCAATACTCCTCTATTCACACCCATCCAACAGATTCCTCGGTCCCCGGCAACAACAGTTCAAATGGGCTCTGAAGAAACTCATCCCACTCCTCCTGCTCATGAAGATATACTAGCCGCTAGTGCTAAGAACCTGCTGTTGCTGATCATCAAAGTTGCACAAGAAGGGGAACCAGAATTCTCACCAAGAACCTCGATCTCGCGATTCCCGAGGTGGTATCGCAACTCATCGACACCCCTCGCTAAAGCCAAGAATCCGCTTCTCAAGCAAAATGTAAGTTCAAGGTGAAGACTTCTTTTCCGAGCATGTATTCTTCATCGACATAACCCCTATGACTCGCCGCATAAGGAAAAGGCGCTTCGACCGCCACCAAGCCAACTTCTATTCCTCGGTTGTTTGACAAAGACAAAATCTTTGATCATGAACATATTCCTCACGTGGATATGGAATCTCTGCCATGCTTCAAGCCAGTCCTCAGTGTTCTTCATGATGCAGGATTATTGAATTTCTGCACTGACTTTGCGATTGGAATGAAGAACTCATTCTTCAGTTCTACGCGACACTACATATCACTGGAGACGCTGAAGATGTCAACTCATGGGTGTTGGATTGGATGACTAAGAACACTCACTACAAGGCACCGGCAACTGAATTGCTTCGTGTCCTTCCTCTCGATCCTCCCCATGACAAAGGCACATTGCATCTACAATGACCCCGAATCGACAAATCACTATATGCAAGTGCTCATGAAGCCTTTGAAGTTCGGGCAGGCCCCACTTAACCAAATTCCTTGTCAAGGAATTGCTCTATGTGCCTCGGATCGCCTATTGCATTCGACGAAGACAATGAGTCCTATCAAAGGCCACAACTCAAATGATGAAGATGTCATTGGCATCATGAAGAATATGCTTTTCAACATCATTCATGGCGCTCCTGGCCAACTTCCATGATTTCTTCATGAGGACTCGCAAATGTTGCTATGTCACCATTCGAAATAAGCCCTATGCGCCTTTGGATTATGAGATTCATAAGGGCAAGATCTTCACTCAATTACAAAGTCGACACTCAACCACGGTAGCTACTTGCCTCCCATTGAAGTCCTTAAACGGACGCTTTCATCACCGATGATAAAGGCAAGGCAGCTGCAGGATCGATGAAGGCATTCGCCCATTGATGGTCAATTTCACCGCTACATCTTACTCTACCAATGACGACTCGCCACACATGACACCGCCGCAAATACCTCAGCTAAGCAAAATCCTCAAGCCACAAAGACCTGTGGTGATGTCCGACCGTGAGTTACTCCTCGCCTTCATCGGAAGGTTGATCGCAATCACAAATGCGTAAAACGCCGCTTTGGTGCACTTCTTCAAAATATGACCTCAACACACAATGCAAAGAAGAAAAGCACTACTACCTTCATGAAACCCTCAACCGCACTGGGCTGTCCTCACTCATGTCTATAGCGCCAAGAACTCAAGACTATGGGTCTCAAGGAAGAATTTTGACTAGTCTGCACCTCCTCAAAGAAATTCAATTGGGTCAAAGTTCCTCGATCCGTGGCCAGCTCTTATTCTTCATCGCGTCACCGATGAGTATGAAGATTTGGACGACATCAAGGGCAGGCCCTCGCTACAACAAACAACCCCTGATAACGCCGGGCGCCCTCCTCAACTTGAAATTCTTCAGGGGCGTTAGTCCTCGCCAATCCTTTTGGTCATTTGATGACAAAGGGGGAGAAATCTGAGTTAGTCTTCAAGCGGGTCTATATTAAGGGCGTTTTTTTTTTCTAAGTTACAACTCTCGTTCTTCCGAAACTTTTATTGGATCGAGTTGTAATCTTCAACCCGATGGTGCTCTCATACTTTTGGATGGTGTCTGATACTTTTGATGCACTGTGCTCTAATACTTTTGATGTGCTATTCTGCATGCTTATTCCTCATTAATATTATTGCACGCATGCCGAATCTCATCAGGCACCATATTTCATCATGCATTTCAAATTCTTCATATTTTATATCAAATGCGTGTATGAATTACAAGATATAGGGGGAGATCTCCATGATTCAACTTCTCAAATGTGCATTGCCTCAAACGCAAATTCCTCACTATGCACATCTTCAGGGGGAGTTTTTCTAGATCTTGCAATCAAATTCCTCAATATCAGTATTTACACTTCATATGTTTATCCCCGTTGAAAACTTAACCTATGTTGTCATCAATCACCAAAAAGGGGGAGATTGTAAGTGCATCTAGTGCCCCTTAGTGATTTTGGTGTATTGAAGACTTATAGGTTAAGGGACTGATGTTTGTGAGTGTACACAGGTCTATAAGTCTATGAGGAGTTTGATATTTACAGAGAAAGTCGACCCTAAAATGAAGTTCTTCGATTGAAGACTTTGATATTCGAAGACTTTACAAGACTTTGAAAGTGAAGAAATTGGTGTGACCTTGAAGACTTGGTATTCATTTGAGGAACATGAAGCGTGAAGACTTTTGTTTTCGTAGTTTCATTTTCTCTTTCTTGAGTCATAGGAAACACCGTCTTTGTTAAAGGGGTCGAGGAAATACTAAGGAAAAATTTCCATGTGATGCTCAACTCAAAATCCTACACCTACCAATCCCTTGAGTGAAGCCATTGGAAATCTCATCAGATTCATCAATTTCTTGATGTGAGACGCAGTTCTTACGCTCACTTGAGGACTTTCTCTGATTGAGGAGTTAGGAATTCATAGTCTTGGTTGCCTACGATGAGAACATGATAGCCCGAGAATTTGAGAGCCAAATTTCCGGCGGTTCTTTGTCTTCTTGCGCCTATCCCAAAATATCCTATCCACCTAACGGTCATATCGGTGAAGGGCATTTATGTCTTATCATGTCGGGCTGCTCCTAGGCTATAAATAGCTGCCCCTACAACCACTAGCTTGTTGGCTGCTCTGAGAGAACTTGACACTTGTCATTTGAGAGCAACCCATCCTCAGGGACTTTGAGCGAAAACCAACAAGTGAGAAAACCCAAACCAAACCCTACAAACCCAAAGTGATTGAGCATCACTTTGAAGAAATTGATCTGCGTGGATCCGACGCTGTTACCTTTCAAGACTGTGCTTCTTCCAGACGGTTAGGCGTCATGGTCTAGAGCATCAAGAGGAATTGTGGATCGCCGAGTGACCAAGTCTGAAGGTTTGGAAGTGACTGAAGACTTACCACAGTGATTGGGCCGAGGTCTGCGTGGCCTTAGTTCAAGGAGAATCTGATGGGGCTGGGTGTCTGAGCTGCATGCTTTCGATGATCGAGTGTTCGGGCTGCGTGTCCTCGAGTTTAAATACTCGGCCGCTCAACAGACGTACAAGCTGAGATAGTAGTTGGAACTGGTTTACCAAGTCATTGTCTTCACCAACTAACAGGTTCTATTTCCTCAACCCTTTCATTTCCTCATTACTATGTTGAGTGTTTGTTCATATCTGTGCTTGAAGACTTTGACTGAAGACTTTCTCAATTTCCTCAGTTCAATTTCTTGATCTGTTTGTCTTCATCTTGTGTTATCCTGTGATTCGCTTTACGTACTCTGTGCTTGTCTTCATTTCATCATGATGACCATGCTTGTATTCTTTTATGCTTACTTCTGAGTACTTATTCCGCTGCAAGTAGTTCTTCGCTAAGGAGTTTCCTCACCAGCAAATTCCTCAGTGAAGAATTCATAAAAATCGCCTATTCAACCCCTCTAGTCGATATAACGCACTTTCTGAGACAGAGGGAACACCATTTTCCACAACATACCAGAGATCGTTGTCAATTGCCTCAAGATGCATTCGCATCTTGTTCTTCCAGTAGGGGTAGTCCGTCCCATCAAAGGTAGGACACCCAGCTGAGACCTTGATCATACCAAGGGTCGACATAACTAAAACTCTAGGCGGTTAAACTAAAATCACACGTAACAAGGAGTACCTTGCTCGATACCAATTGAAAGTGCTATATCGACTAGAGGGGGATGAATAGGCGATTTTATGAATTCTTCACCGAGGAATTTGCTGGTGAGGAAATTCCTTAGAGAAGAACTACTTGCAATGAATAAGTACTCGTAAGTAAGCATAATGTATACAAGCATGGTCATCATGATGAAATGAAGATAAGCACAGAGTACGTAAAGCGACTCACAAGATAACACAAGATGAAGACAAACAGATCAAGAAATTGAACCGAGGAAATTGAGAAAGTCTTCACCAAAGTCTTCAAGCACGATATGAACAATCACTCAACACAAAGAATGAGGAAATGAAAGGGTTGAGGAAATAGAACCAGCTTAGTTGGTGAAGACAATGATTTGGTAAACCAGGCCCAACCGCTGTCTCGCTTGTACGTCTGTTGAGAGGGTGAGTATTTAAACTCGAGGACACGCAGTCCCGACACCCAGCCGAAAGCACGCAGCTCAGACACCCAGCCTCACCGTGATTCTCCTTGAACTAAGGCCACATGCACTCGGCCCAATCACTGTGGTAAGTCTTCAGTGACTTCCAAACCTTCACAGATTTGGTCACTCGGCGATCCACAATTCCTCTTGATGTTTCTAGACCATGACGCCTAACCGCTCGAAGAAGCACAATCTTCAAAGGTAATAAGCATCGGATCCACGCAGATCAATTTCTTCTGATGCTCATTCACTTTGGGTTTGTGGGGGTTTGGTTTTGGGTTTTCTCACTTGATGATTTTCGCCAAAGTCCCTGAGGATGGGTTGCTCTCAAATGGCAAGTGTCAAGTTCTCTCGTGAGCAGCCAACTAGCTAGTGGTTGTAGGGGGTGCTATTTATAGCCTAGGAGCAGAACGACATGATAAGACATAAATGCCCTTCAATGATATGACCATTAGGTGGATAGGATATTTTGGGACAGTCATGCCAAGAACACAAGAACGGTCGGAAATTTGACTCTCAAATTCCTCGTATATCATGTTCTCATCGTAGGCAATTCAGACTGGCGAATTCTTAACTCCTCGCTAGAGAAAGTCCTCAAGGACCAAAAGAACTGCTTCTTCACATCAAGAAATTGACTTAACTGTATGAGATTTCCAATGGCTTCACTCAAGGGATTGGTAGGTGTAGAATTTTGAGTTGAGCATCACATGGAAATTTTTCCTTAGTATTTCCTCAATTCTTTTAACAAAGACGGTGTTTCCTATGACTCAAGAAAGAGAAAATGAAACTACTAAAACAAAATTCTTCACGCTTCATGTTCCTCAAATGAATACCAAGTCTTCAAGGTCACACCAATTTCTTCACTTTCAAAGTCTTCGTAAAGTCTTCGAATATCAAAGTCTTCAACAAGAACTTCATTTTAGGGTCGACTTTCTATGTAAATATCAAACTCCTCATAGACTTATAGACCTATGTATACTCACAAACGCATTAGTCCCTTAACCTATAAGTCTTCAATACACCAAAATCACTAAGGGGCACTAGATGCACTTACAAGGTGTCGATGTGAATAAGCAGGCAGTGCTGCTTGCCGCTGCTGCCCGCACAGCCGAGGTCACCGGACTCAAACGGGACCTTGAGCAGGCCGAAGAGGAGCTCAGCCTCACAAAGAGGCAGCTCGAAGAGAAGAAAGGTGAGTAATACCCCGTTCAGATATCATATAGAGGGGAAAATTGGTGACGCTAACAAAAAGCGTCATGATTTTGTAATAGGGGCCATGACCGAAGTGGCGGCCCTGAAGAAAGCGCTATCTGAGGCCGAAGACAAGGCGGCCGTGGAGCGCATTGAGCGTGAGAAGCAAGATGCTAGGGTGGGCGAGGTGCAGTAAGAACTCCAGGAGCTCGGCAAGAAGTTCGAGTCCTTGGAGCGTCACTTCAAGACGAAAGAGTCTGAGCTTGCGAAGGCCCTTTTGGGCACGAAAGATGCCGAAGCCGAAGCCCAAAAGGCCCAGCAGGAAATCTAGGCGGCCAAGAAAATAGCGGCGGGTAAGGCATTCATTATGCAAAGCAAGCATGTGGAGGAGACATTTCTTTTACTTACTTGAATTCGGAGCTCTCCAGGGGCACACTACTAGGAAATGCTTATACGTAGAACTTTACCAGTAACGCCTATTTAGGCCCCCACGCTACTGGTAAGTACCAGTAGTGCTTGGTACAAAACAAGCTACTAGTATAACTTAGCAGCAGCGTTGGTTTTGCTCAGACGCGCTACTGGTAAGTGTGCCACACCGGTCCCCCAGGTCAAGATGTATTAGCAGCGTGGGTTTGCTACGCCACGCTAGCACTAGCAATGTAGTGGTAGCGCGGGTCACTACATTGGGCTATAACTAAGCCCAACCCACCTCCTCTGTAGTCAACGCCCAGAGAACAGCCTCTGCCACCGCTAAAAAAAAGAAGCAAACATCCTCTCTGCCTCCCACGAACCTCGCCGCTGCCACCAACACCGAACGATTCCGGCTACTTCCGACGGCCCTCGCCGGAGCGCAGCACACCCACGAGCTTTCCTCGCGACGGTGCTTCCTTCCCTCCGGCCAGATCCGCTCCTTGCGGCCACAAGCGCTCGCGCGTGACCCCTCCCCGCGATTAGGGTTTCGGCTGCCTCCAACTCCGACGCGGTGAGCTCTCCCCTCGATTCATGCCCTCTCCTCTCACCTTCTTCCTTCTCTCCCTGTACCCTCACTTATTTCTTCAATTCGGTGTAGCAGCCACCCTCCTCCATGGACGAGGACGATCACCACGGCCCGCACATGGTCGAGCTTGCCGTCGTCATCTCTGGTGCGATGCTGGGCCAACAACCTCCGCCTCCATAGCTCCTAGCTTGGGTAAGCACCCCCAATCCAGTTTGATAAGATTTTATGCCAAGCAGATGGCTATGGAGTAAAAAAATTCAGAATATACTTAACGACAACGTCGACGATTTGAGTGGTGTCTGATGATTAATTACTAGTGGTATTTATTGAGCAAGTTCTAGTAGGAATCTGAAGGAAGTTGTCGTTCTTGTTTTCTTGTTCTGTTTGGCTCATGGGTTCAGGAGTAATAATAAAATGGTTGCATTACCTCTTTGCCAGTTGTATAATGCCTGAATATATATGTGCCCGTCTTGAGAAGTAGAATATGAGGATTATTCATGCACTGAACTTGTCTCGTCGCGGGATGTGGGTGAACAAAACAGGGATACTTAGGATATCGTAACACCACTTTCCTCTCCCTCCATCGATTTGGCACTTTAGCATATGCAACCTAACGGTGTATGACATACAACAGTGCCAGCCGGTGTTTAGCAAAGTGTTTTAGTTTCAGTTGTGCAAGTTGTAGCCTCTAATTTTGAAATTTCCTGAACCCAAGGGTTGGCCATCAAGTAACAGATATGCAGCTACATCACAGTTCCAAGGTTCTCATGCGCCCTGGTCTCCAGAATGACCATGAACAACAGTTACATAGTTCATCCATCGGTCGCAACTAGCTATCTGAATTGTGCTACCTACAGCTATTTGAAGCTTCCTTGGCTCCTAGCTTGGGTAAGCACCCCCATCCCCATGGCCATCTGCTTGGCAGAAAATAGCATGCACTGTTATTTAAGCCAAATCGACTTCTTGGTGCATTCTTTAGTCCTTATGGCATAACAGAACAAATATTTGCATCATGGCCCTTTACTCTACCCAATTCTAATCATGTCTCCTTTGTCTAACTGCTAGAACTTGGACCTGTTCGCCATGTGTTTGAGATAATATTGAAAGTAATAACTATGCAATGGATATTTCTTTCCATATCATTGTGGGGATTTATAGTTGATAAATGATTATTTTATATACAGAGCCTAACATCATATTGTCCGGAGCAAGGCTAAAGATAGTGAATTTAGGAAACACAATACATCACATATTATACACTCCCAGTAGCAGTAGCTACTGTTTTGTGCAGTTTCTTTTTCGAATAGGATAAGATGCTATATGCAAGTATTTTTGAATCTCTAGGATTATTGTATAGTTTTGAAGTAACAGTAGCGTTGTTGTATGTCTGCAGATTATTTTCTAAAGATACTACATACAAATCCTTTCTCTGCAATTTTCTGTCTCTACACATCTTTGATCCTTTTCATAGCAATGCCCTAGGCCAGTACAACTACTTCATTCAGGCAGATTCGTCCTGCACACATGAGCACAGTCCAATTTACTTGCACGTATAAGATGGCCGCAAGTACATCTGGCTGCCGGATAAGAAATAGTTTATCCGTCGCTAGCATTGGCATTATCCACTGTTTGTTGAAGTGTCTAATAATTACAGCAGGTACTCCCTCATCCTCTCACTGAATATATAGTTTTATTTTTGTAGAATTTTCTCTACAAATGGTGTGTTGGACTGCTATAATGAATTTTTTAAATTTTTCGCACAAATATTGCATCAAGAAATGTTTAAAAAAGTTGAACCTATGTACATCTATCTAAAATTGGCTAGCCCGTGAGGACTTACAGGTTGAAAAGCTAGCGCACCCTACAGCTAGAGATGGAATAATTAGTAAGCTAGCACACCCTACAGCTGGAGAAGGAATAATTAGTAAGTTGTTTTCACTCATGCCCTCTTGCTGAAAACAGTAACAACAGCAGCAGTCACCTCAGGTAATTACTCTTAATATATGTTGAAACAATGCCTTCCTTATTCATGTAAGAGTTACTTTCAGTTCTTCATCAATTTTTTGTTGGTGACTATGATGACATTGTACTGACAAAAACACAAGTGCAAGTGATTGATATCCCGATGGGAAACTGAGTGGGTAAATGATTCATGGTAGTATAACTTGAACATTTCTTAGGCTAAATACAGTTGTTGCCCGTCATGATTAGTTGCCAGACGGTACTTGTGCGATCCATTGATAATTTTAAGCCCTTGCAAATTTTTTTGTTCTTTATAGTTGCAACCTCAGAGTTCCAGAAATATTGTCTGTAGGTTGTATCCACATTGACAAAGTTGCTTCAAGTGCTTTTATTTAGTCTCCGTGGTCTACAAACTACACCAGGATTGACTTGTTATGTAAACTCACTTCATGCAGTTCATTTATACTACAGATGCTATATGTGAACTATCGAAGTTGACTTCCGTGATGCCCACGAAGCTAAGTGAGCATTATAATGCATGGACTAGAATTTATATAGCCTGTCAGCCGGTTTAGAATGCATTTTGTAGTTTAGAATGCATTTTGTAAAGTCAATATCTATCCTTCAGTTTCATGTATCATATTGTCATATATTTAGCTCTTTAGTAGTAAATGTATCATCTTAAGAGTGTACTGAAGCTAGATTTGGACGCTGACGCGTACTAACAAGTTTTCACTTTCCCGACATGGGCGCAGGGGTGATCGACGCGGACTACCACGGCCCGGTGGGCCTCGTGCTCTGCAACCACTCTGAGGCAGACATTGCCATGAAGCCCGGCGGCCACATCGCATAGATGATCGTCCAGGTGATCGTGACACCGAAGGTCGTCGAGGTGGAGGACGTTGACGCTACCGTCTGGGGGGAGGAAGGATTCGGGTCCACCGGCGTGTGAACTCCGAGCCTTGGTAGATACATCTAGGGAAGTTGTTTGTTTAGGTTGGCGGTGAACACTAGGGAAGGTACCCACGTTTCTGATGGTTGTGTGCGTCTGATGTTAAATGGATTCTTGTGATCTCTTTTAGTTGAGATGGTTCTGTGACGTTAGTTTATTTTGCACTGGATGTGTCTCTAATTTCCATCCATTGAGTACTGCATCTAATTTTTATTTTTTTAATTCCTAATTAGCTAGTAGTAGCGTGGGGGAAAAGGTGCACGCTACTAGTCCTAATTAGCTAGTAGTAGCGTGGGGGAAAAGTAGTACATAGGATAGTAGTAGCATGGGTTATTAAAAAGCACTATTGCTATCTTCAGTTACCAGTAGCGCTGGGACAAACAAGCGCTCCTGCTAAAAAATAGCTGTAGCGCCATAGCAGTAGCGTGTTTGCCAGTGCTACTCGTAGCAAAAAACCAACGCTACTAGTAAGCATTTTCCTAGTAGTGGAATTCACAGATCTGCCACGCAGCATATCGGATGCCATGGAGTTCTACCGTGCCGAAGAGGGGAGCTCAACGGAGAAGCTGTTCTGGTCCCAGTATGCTGGAGCCGAACACCCAATGCCTCTGAGTGACCAATTGAAGCAATTGGTTGAACTCCATAGGGCGGCCGAAGTGGCAATGAAAGATTTCATAGATCGGATGTGGCCTGGTGAGCCCCTGCCCACCATCTACTTCGGCCTTATAAAGCGGGTGGTGAATGCCTGTCCGTGGCTTGAAGTTATCAAGCGATCCATTTGCATTGAGGGTGCCCACCGAGCCTTTGCCCGTGCGAAGATGCATTGGGCCAAGCTGGATGCAGAGAAGCTGGTGAAGGATGGACCGCCGGAGGGCAAGGCGCATCGCTATCCCGAGAAATATTATGATGGCGTTATGAAATGCGCTTGTCTCGTGGCCGGTGAATGTACCAAGGACACAATCTTTGAGTGAATGTACTCATGTCGTCTTTGTAATATGAAAACAAACTTGTTTGCGCTATATAGTGCTTTGTTGATTTAAAATATTACCTTCTGTGCGGCTGTTTATAAAATTCTGAAAGTAGGCCAGTCGTCGGCTTCCGCCCCCATATAACTAGTAATGGGGTGTTCGTGGAAAACCCAAACACTCTTTATCCAAATTTTTGGTCCTTGAAGGAGGTGTTTGGCGCAGCGAACAAGGCAATCAGACTATGCGGCTTTATAGCTCTCACTTAGCCATAGAAGTCTACAATTTTAAATTTCAGCGAAGCAACTAGAATTCGGAAAGCCGAATTGGGGCGCTATATACGCCTAAATCGGATGGGGTCGATTCCTCGCCTAAAGCGGAGAAAATCTTTAAGGATTTTAAGACCTCTCGAACAGCGACCAGCTCGCCAGATCATGACACTCCGCCGCTTTCATCGAGGTGCTCGTCCGGAAGAACCGGGACACAATCGCAATAGTTCTCCCTACGCTACCTTAGCCGATATAACGGAACGTAAGGTACCAAAACAAGGGAGCAGGGCAAACCAAACTATTGACCCAAGACATGATTCGGAGCTGATGCATATAATGCTATAAGTTCGGGGTGCCGCACAGTCGAAAATGTTCAGACTTATCTTGCCGTATTACAGGGCACCATAGGAAGCCCCTGGCAAATTGAACGTACCTAAGTGTACGAATTCAATATTAAATAAACAATTTTAGGAAAAATTTGAAGATAGGAATAATAAGCTGACGCTATATATTATCTCCCATTGATAAATAATACGTCCAAGTGTATCTTTACAATTAATGCGTTGAGCAGAAGTAAAGAGGACTATTTGACATGTCCTATCCAAGGGCGGGCCGCATGTAGGCATATAAAACAGGAATAACGATCATTAACAGATACCACCTGGGTATTCCCCTTGCGCGCAAAGCCTTTTGCTCCTTGGTTTTCCCTCCTGTGATAAGTCCGATTATTCGGATCTCTGAAGAGGCTGCTCGAAAGTAGGGTCCTGAAAGATAAAGGGGGGGTTATTAAAGTATGTTGCGGGCGAACCGCACTGTTTACCGCATCACTATTGCGCCTCCGCCTATGCCCATGGTATTTTGAGTGCGTAATTGTGTACGCGCAGCACGAATGCTTCTGAATGGGGTGGGCGGAGGCCGGACTGCTAGTCGCGCTTTTGGCGTGCTCGGCGATCCTGTTGCAGGTACTCCGACTCACTTGACGGTGTTCGTGGTTGTTGTCGCCGATTGGTTGTTCGCGGAGAAGGCTGCTTTGTACTTCGCCGCGAGGGCTACTGATGCTCTTCTCGTATGGAGAGAGCGGTCCGTGTTTCCGCTGGATCGTTATGACCCCGCGAGGTCCTCGCATCTTGAGCTTGAGGTACGATAGTGTGGTACTTGCATTGAATCGAGCGAATGCGGTTCGGCCCAAGCAAAGGCATGATAACCACTATGGAAAGGGACGATATCAAGATTAAATCTCGCTCGAAGTTACCCGAGATCCGAAGACCACTTCCAGTGTTATGGAGCCCGTGCAACGAGCCTCTACTCCAGGAATTACACCTTTGAAGGTGGTTTTGGTGGGCTTGATCCTTGAAGGGTCGATGCCCATTTTGCGCACTGTGTCCTGATAAAGCAGGTTCAGGCTGCTGTCACTGTCCATAAGGACTCGCGTGAGGTGGAATCCGTTGATGATTGGGTCTAGGACCAATGTGGCTGAACCGCCGTGACGGATGCTGGAGGGGTGATCCCTACGATCAAAAGTGATCGGAGAGGTCGACCATGGGTTGAACTTTGGGGCGACTGCCCATTGCATAGACGCCCCTTAGTGCTCGCTGCTCCGCTTTGGGAATGTGGGTAGCGAGATCATATTGACCATTTTCACCGGGAGGAAATTTCTTCGTCCCCCATGTTCGGACGCCGGCTCCTCGCCATCGCTGCCAGTGCATCCCCTTGTCCTTGTTCTCGCATTTATTTTACCGCTTGTTTGAACACCCAGCAATATCTGTTGGTATGGTTCGCTGGCTTATCCGGGTGCCGTGAATTTGGCACGAGCGATCAAGTATGCGGTCCAGATTGACGATCCCTGATTGTTTCTTTTGAACGGCTTTTTCACGACCAATTTTGAGCCATCAATCCGCATTGACTATCGTGTCTTCAGTGTTGTCACCATTATTCCGACTCTTATGTCTGTTGCGCCGTGGCTTGCCGTTATTGTCGTGGACATCTGAAGTGCCAGAGTTTATTGGCGTGGTGCTACTACGAGCCAACCAGCTATCTTTGCCCACGCAAAAGTGGGTCATGAGTGTCATGAGGGCTTCCATGGACTTCGGTTTTTCCTGGCCGAGGTGTCGTGCGAGCCACTCATCGCGAATATTATGCTTAAAGGCTGCCAGGGCTTCGGCGTCCGGACAGTTGACAATTTGGTTCTTTTTAGTTAGGAACCGAGTCCAGAATTTCTTGGATAACTCTCCGTGCTGTTGGGTAATGTGACTCAAGTCATTAGCATCCGGTGGTCGCACGAACGTGCCCTGGAAGTTGTCGAGGAACGCGTCCTCCATGTTTTCCCAACTGCCGATGGAATTTGCCAGTAGGCTATTAACCAGTGTCGGTCCGGTCCTTTGAGTTTAACGGGAAGATACTTGATGGCATGCAGATCGTCACCGCGGACCATGTGAATGTGGAGAAGGAAATCTTTGATCCATACTGCGGGGTCTGTTGTGCCATCGTATGATTCGATGTTTACGGGTTTAAACCCTTCTGGGAATTCGTGATCCATCACTTCGTCTGTGAAGCAGAGGGGGTGTGTGGCGCCTCTATGCAGGGCTATGTGGCTACGCAGTTCGAATGAGTCTGGGTGGCTATGTTCGGCCCAGCCGGACTTGTTGATAGTGTATCTGGCGTGATGATCATCGCCACGTGTTGGGGCGCGTCCCCGCGATCGATAGATCGATCTTGGCTGTCCTGCCTTATTTTCCAGTATGTCTCGCAGGTCCTGCCTATTGCCCCGGGCCATAGTGTATTGGTGTGGGGGTGCGGGCTGGTATTCGGGCTGATACACCATTTTATCCCGGCCACGAGGTGGCCGGTCAACCTCGTCCATTGCTGGTTGTATAGGCTCCTCCTTGAGTTGAGGTAGCAACTTGTGATTTGGATAAGCTTTGGTGTGGCGCTCGAGTCCATATTCCTCGCTGCCGTGACTTCACCATCTCGTCGCGGAGCGATCTTGATCAGCTTGGGGCTACTGCCGCTTTTTTCGTGCTCCTAGCAAATGGCCATAAGTAGGCGCTGAAGCGCGCCCCGCTTCACGGGTACTCAGCACGCCGAATTCGCCGCCGCCGAGGCTAATCTCGCCTTCAAGGGGGGCATGTAGTTGTCCTCCTCCGCATCCATCCGCCGCCTATTCGTCTGGCTGACTCAGACGTCTTCTGCTCGCCCGCCAAGGCAGCTGATCGTGGTTGTATTCGCCTTCGCACCATCCGGATTGTTTTCGTCTCCTGTACTGGTATTGCTGTGGCGGGGCTTGGAGCGGCACCGATGACGCCCATGCTTTGCTTTTTTCCTTGAGGGGTTATCCTCCATTTCCTCATCGCCATTGGTTTCTTTCGGAGTGTCCACCATATATATATCATATGAGTAGGTGGCCGTCCAGCGCCCCATGGGCGGTGGTTCCTGTTCTTCTCCTACATCATCGTCCACACTGTTGATGTCTTCAGAGTCGAAGTCAAGCACGTCGGTCAAATCATCGATCGTGGCAATGAAGTGGGTGGTGGGTGGGCAACGAATTCCTTTGTCACCTGCTTCCCACTCGAGCCGGACATAGTTCGGCCGAGAGTCTCCTGACAAAGAGAGAGACCTTAATGAGTTCAGCATGTCATCAAAGGGCGAGTGCTGGAAGATATCCGCAGCGGTGAACTCCATTACCGGAGCCCAACCAGACTCGGCGGGCTCGGGGGTGCGCGAACTGGAACCTAAAGCCAGACACGAGTCCGGGGGTCCGGTGTCGCAGGCTTCCTTGGGTGTGGAGTCTGTGCCCAGCTCTACCGCCGACGAGTGTGCGGTCTCCGGGGCGGGGTCCATCCACCCGTCCTCGGGCAACGCGATCTGCTCCGGATTTAGGTCCGGAGCTCCTGCAGGTGCGGTATCCCGAGTATTGTCTGACAGCAGGTCTAAGCCGTGCTCGTCGTGATTGTTCGGCGCTCCTGTCATAGGCCCGAATCCGTCGAAGATCAAGTCGCTGCGGATATTGGCCGTGTAGTTCAAGTTTCCGAATCTGACCTTATGGCCAGGGGCGTAGCTGTCGATCTACTCTAGATGGCCAAGCGAATTGGCACGCAGTGCAAAGCCGCCGAACACGAAGATCTGTTTGGGGAGAAAAGTCTCACCCTGGACCATGTTGTTGTTGATGATTGAAGGAGCCATCGAGCCTTGCAGCAACGACACAGAGGAACTCTCAATGAAAGCACCAACGTCGGTGTCAAAACCGGCGGATCTCGGGTAGGGGGTCCCGATCTGTGCGTCTAAGGCTAATGGTAAAAGGAGGCAAGGGACACGATGTTTTACCCAGGTTCGGGCCCTCCCGATGGAGGTGAAACCCTACTTCCTGCGTGATTGATCTTGATGATATGAGTATTACAAGAGTTGATCTACGACGAGATCATAGAGGCTAAACCCTAGAAGCTAGCCTATGATGATTATGATTGTCCCTCTATGGATTAAACCCTCTGGTTTATATAGACACCGGAGGGGGCTAGGGTTTACACAAATTCGGTTACAAAGAAGGAGATCTAATATCTGGATCGCCAAGCTTGTCTTCCACACAAAGGAGAGTCCCATCCAGACATGGGACGAAGTCTTGAGTCTTGTATCTTCACGGTCCAACAGTCTGGCCAAAGCCTATAGTCCGGCTATCCGAATAACCCCTAATCCAGACTCCCTCAAGGGGGTCGATTGCGCCGCCTGTTCTCCTAGCTGGGAACAGTTTTCCTGCATTTTGGCCAGCTGCTTGGCTCGAGCTCGAGCTCAACTCCTTTTGTCGTGCTCGATGTGCCTTCCTGATTTGGCGCTCATAGTTTGAGTCAACAGGCTTGGGAGCTGGTGCTTTAGCCATACGAATAAAGTGGTCAATCTTATCCTTGGGCACTTTCTCCCTTGGCGGCGGTGGCAGTTTCGGTCCATAATGGGCGTCCACTTGGGCCTTCACTATGGCTTCGTTTTGCTCCTTGTCATGTCGTAAGGCCTCTGCGGAAGAGGCGCGAGGCTTTTTGGACCATATTGAAATTGCTTTCTCCGCCTGTACCTCCTGTACTACCTCGACTTGTAGCACTACGCACCATATCTCAAGGGCGGCTCTTCCGCGATTGCTGAGGCAGCGGAGACGACTGACGCGGTGTCGCACTTGGAGGAGGAGTGGCACGCGTTGGTGGACTTGGAGGAGGAGGAGTGGCCTCACGCGTTGGCTGAGTTGAAGCAGGACGAGTGGCTTCACGCCTTGGCGGAGTTGAAGCAGGAGGAGTGGCCTCACGCGTTGGAGGAGCTGAGTCGTCTACACCTCGTCACCTCCTCGAATGTCAAGCTCTAGCTGACGTGGTATCGGTGGCCTTCGAAAGATGATGCAATCCTTTCTTCATAGGATGATATGATGTATGGGCTCTCCCAGTGTGTGCTCCTCGTCACCTCCAAGAATGTCAAGCTGTAGCCCCGAATATTGGTCCACCACCTCATCAACCATGACACGAGCATAGCCGGCTGTAATCGTTCTGCAATGGTAGGTTCCTCCGGGGGGGATTTGTATAAGCAACGGCATCCGCCGCCTTCACGGATATGTTTTTTGTTTTGAAGTGTATCTCACAGTTAGTGTTCTCCATGATGTCATCCACAGGGTATCTATCCAACAGTGCGTCGCCCGGGGCGGAACTCACGCTGCTTCTCGGCATGGATGGGATGGTGCTATCCAATGCAGGATCATCCGCTAGCTGCGGCCGCTGCTGAGACACCCTTTCCGGGCTAAGCGAGTCGATCTGCTACTGCTGCCTCTGCAATTTGAGTGCCAAGTCCGCTTGCGCTGATTCTAGGCCTTGAAGGCATTCTGCTTCCTGCTTCCTCTGCTTGTCGTCCAGCTTCTTCTTCTCCTCCTCCATCTTCCTTTTTGCATGGCTTCAGAGTCATGCTCCACTCTGTAAAAGCCCTCATACCACGGAACAACGCCCTTGCCTCGTGTTCTTCCCGGGTGTTTAGGATTTCCCAGGGTGCACGTAAGGTCGTCGTTCTCTCTGTTGGGCATGAACACCCCCTTTCGAGCTTCTTCTATTGCTTCAACTAACTTATCATCGGCTCCATTTAGACATGCCTTCTTTGAAACCTCGCCTGTCATCGGGTCCAACGACCCCCCATAAGCATAGAACCAAGTTCTGCACCTAGGGGGCTAGCTCAATGTAACTAGAGTGACCTGTGAGCCAACATCTCTTGCTCCGACTTATCCCACTTAGGCATTGCCACCACGTAGCCACCTGGTCCCAGCCTATGGAATTGCTTCTTTTTTGCGGCATTGGCCTTGTTTTTTCTGGACCGTTCCTTAGATGATTTTGATTCCTTAAATTTCATGAAATCGTCCCAGTGTTCTCTTTGGTTCTCTAGTGTTCCCTTGAATTCTGGAGTCTTCTTTCCTGCTTTGACGTAGTTATTCCATACAATTTTCTTGTGGTTGTTGAATGCAATTGCCATCTTCCTAAGAGTAGCGTCCTTGACTTTCTCCACATCTGCAGCTGTGAAATGATCTGGTAGGGTGAAATGTTCCATGTGATCTTCCCAAAGCGCTTTCTTTGCTCTGTTGTCGAAAAAACTAAGATCTGGACAGGGCTTTGATGGCTCTTTCCATTCTTGAAGGGAGATCGGGAGTTTGTCCTTCACAAGAACTCCGCACTGACGAACGAACTTGTTTGCAATGTTCTTAGGCGCTATTGGTTCGCCATTAGTTTTGATGGCATTGATGTTGTACTTTACGCCCTCCTTCAACTTTTTTCCCGGGCCTCGCACTCTGTCTGTAGAAGATTTGCTCGGTCCGGAGGGCTGAAAGAAGAAACATCGATTCGTTAATATATCTTCAAATCATTTAAAACATGTGATGATCACCAGATGCCTGCTTATATAAATATACCTCGCCGGTCTCTGTTATTTCAAGATCAACATTTTCTTCGCCATCATAGTCATTAATTTCTTTGCCATCATAATCAAAGTTGTCGTCCATGACTTCATCAATTCGGTCATCGCGATCGAATATCATATCATCACCCTCCCCGGTATTGTTCAGATATTGGGAGCCATCATCTTCTTCATTTCGATCATCTGGCACGCGAGGGGAGTGTATAATCTCGAACAGGGCCTCTTCTCCCTCTCTGCCGGTATTGTCCGCCATAGCTTTTATTTAACTAATCCAGAAGAAATATAAAACAATTTAGTATTCAAATTACAATGCATGCATGCAATCAATAAGGAAATCCTGAATCATAGTACATAATATGCATCGTCTCGAATAATATATAATCTCGAATACATTGTCTCAAATATTATATATCAAATACATCACTAGCTAGCTAGCTAATAAAGATCAAATACTACAAAATAATCTAGGCCACTTGCGGTTCCTGAGGCGCGGGCGGTGGACACCCAAAGAGAAGGAACCATCACAGGATCATAGCTCCGGTCATCTCCCCAAAGACCCTGCCAGGTATTGGAGAACCTGACATCCATAGCAGCCATGTAGCGACGGACGTGCTCGTCCTCCTCCCTCACACGGCGATGCACCACCTCCGGTGGGGCCGGCTCCCTCCGCACCGGAAGTGGCCCACGGGAATGCCACCAAAGGAGCTAAGGGTCGACGACGGGACCCGGGTTCCTCACCAAGCAGCGAGTCCCTGAAGGTAGCACCTCCCAGTGCCAGCCCGGTGGAGCCTAGACCCGGACATGGGTCGTCTGAAGCAGGATATCGTCGTGAACAGGTCGACGGTGAGGATGCGGGCCGGGCATCATCGAGAACAAATACTATTCGCCACAAAAGTAACATTTTTTAAATGATTGGATTGTGATTTCTTATATGCAAATTCTAAATTTGTATAACTATAATTATAAGAAACTAAAAACTAACATTTTTATAACAATTTTAAATTAATCTAATTCATCTAGCTAAAACTAACATTTCTAAAATTTCTAACATTTCTATAATATTTCTAACATTTCTATATACTATTTGACATTAATCTAATCGAATTAGTTAATTCATATAAAAAATTGTATAAAAAATAGAAAAAACGAAAAACTAAAAACAGAATCGTGTGTGTGTGTGTGTGTGTGTGTGTGTGCGTGCGTGTGTGTGTGTGTGCGTGTGTGTGTGCGCACGTGTGCGCGTATGCACCTACGGCGCCGGCGGCGTGGCGGCTTTGATTGGACGGAGGAGAGGGGCCGGGGAGAGGGGCTCACAACACGGGCGACGGTGACGGCGAGGCGACGGGATGGCAAGGCAGAGGGGACGGCGACGGGGGCGGCGGTGACGGCGGCGGACGGCTACGTGGACGGATGGACGGGGACGGCGGCGACGGTGATGGGGACGGCGATGGGGGCGGCGACGAGGGGCGGCGGCGACGGGGCAGAGGAGAAGAAGCAGAGGGAGAACGAAGACGGATTGTTTTGAAGTGTTTTCTTATATAGAACCTACCTTTAGTACCGTTTGGAGCCACTAACCGGTACTGAAGGTCTGTTTTGGCCAGGCACGTGTCTGCAACCAACTGGGGAAAGTCATCGTTTGTTCACGTGTAATCCAGTCGACAGGCTGCTCCAGGTGTTTGGAGTGTAGAAAATTCTTCTGTTTCTCCATATACGGAGCCACCAAGGCAGAATTCTATAGAACTATGTAGTATGCTTCAGTGAGAGAATGCCCGTCCATACATATTATTTGATCCCCTCCTAGCGTGCCTTTTCCATCCAATCTGCCCTTATGCCGCGATTTAGGAACACCAATCGGCTTAAGGTCAGGAATAATGTCAATACAAAACTCAGTGACGTCCTCATTTCATGGCCCTTCGAGATGCTTCCTTCTGGCCTAGCACGGTTATGAACATATTTCTTCAAGACACCCATGAACCTCTCAAAGGGGAACATATTGTGTAGAAATACAGGACCCAAAACGTTAATCTCTTCAAGAAGGTGAACTAGGACGCAAGGCCATGATGTTGAAGAAGGATGGTGGGAACACCAACTCAAACCGACAAGACATTGCACCAAATCATTCTGTAATCTTGGTATGATTTCTGGATTGATTACCTTTTGAGAGATTGCATTGAGGAATGCACATAGCTTCACAATGGCTAATCGAACGCTTTTCCAAAGAGAAGCCCCTCAATGCAACCGGAAGCAATTGCAACATAATCATGTGGCGTCATGAGACTTTAGGTTCGGAACTTTTTCTCCGCCATATTTATTATTCCCTTTATATTCGATTTATAGCCGACAAGACCTTCATATCGAAAGTGCATTCAAAGAAGATTTCCTTCTTTCTTTGGTAAGAGCATAGCTAGCATGACCCGATGTATGCCGCCTTTTCCGTGCATACGCTTGCTGGTCCTCCGTGCCTCCTGTATCTTTTGTCTTCCCATACACACCCAAGAAGCCAAGCAGGGTCATGCAAAGATTCTTCGTCACGTGCATCACGTCAATTGCGGAGCGGACCTCTAGGTCTTTCCAATAGGGTAGGTCCCAAAATATAGATTTCTTCTTCCACATGGGTGCGCGTCAGAAGCGCCCTTCGAACAAAGTTGTCCACCAGACCCTTTCCAAAGATTACCTTCAAATCCTTGACCATATCATGTACATCGCCACCAAAGACGGTGGCAAGGCTTCATCCGGTGATCCGCCTCACCTTTGAAATGCTTGCCTTTCTTTCTTACAGGATGCCTGCTCGGAAGAAATCGACGATGTCCCAGGTACAAATCTTCCTACAACTATCCAAATATATATCGCTTGTATCATCCAAACAAAGGCGTGCATCCGCGGTATCCCTTGTTTGTCCGTCTCCGAAGGTTACCGAGAGCGCACTAATCATTGATGGTCATGAACAAAGAACACCTTTAGGTCAAATTCTTCCTGTTTGTGCTCATCCCACGCACGCACACCTTTTCCATTCCACAGCTATAGATCTTCTAGTAATGGCCTTAGGTACACATCAATGTCGTTGCTGGGTTGCTTAGGGCCTTGATGAGCACAGCATCATAATGAACTTCCTGCTCATGCACAACCAAGGAGGAAGGTTATACAAACATAGAGTCACAAAGCCACGTGCTATGGTTGCTGCTCGCTTCCCCAAAAGGATTAATGCCATCTGCGCTTAGACCAAACCGTATGTTCCTTGGGTCACCCGCAACCTCCTCCTGTATTTTCTCGATTTTTCTCCATCAGGACCCGCCGCCAGTACTCTCAATTTTCCGTCTTTCTTACGGACTTCTCCGTGCCATCGCATCACCTTGGCATGCTCTTTGTTTTGGAACAAACGTTTCAACCATGGTATTATAGGAGCATACCACATCACCTTGGCAGGAATCTTCTTCCTGGGGCGCTCGCCCTCGACATCACCAGGGTCATCGCGACTGATCTTATAGCGCAATGCACCGCATACCGGGCACGCATTCAAATCCTCGTACTCATTGTGGTAGATGATGCTATCATTAGGGCATGCATGTATCTTCTGCACCTCTAACCCTAGAGGGCAGACAACCTTCTTTGCTTTGTACGTACTCTTGGGCAATACGTTGTCCTTTGGAAGCATATTCTTTATCATTACCAGCAACTTTCCAAATCCCTTGTCAGATAAACCATTCTCTGCCTTCCATTGCAGCAATTCTAGTGTGGTGCCCAGCCTTTTCTTGTCACCTTTGCAATTCAGGTACAACAATTTCTTGTGATCCTCTAACATGCGCTGCAACTTCTTCTTCTCCTTTTCACTTGCGCAGTTTCTCTTTGCATCAGCAATGGCCCGACATAGATCATCAGCGGGCTCATCCGATGCCTCTTCTTCAGCTTCTTCCCGCATGGCCAGCTCAGCTTCTTCCCCCATTGTTGTATCATCGTATTCAGGGAACCCATGGCCAGGATAGCTCTCGTCGTCCTCTTCTTCTTCATTGTCTTCCATCATAATCCCTCTTTCTCCGTGCTTGGTTCAAACATTATAGTGGGGCATGAAACCAGCCTCAAACAGGTGGACGTGAATGGTTCTTGAGTTAGAGTAAATGTGATAATTCTTACAGCCAGCACATGGACAAGGCATAAAACCATCCGCCCGCTTGTTTGCCTAAGCCGCAATAAGAAAAGTATGCACGCCATTAATGAATTGGGGAGAGCATCGGTCATCGTACATCCATTGCCAGCGCATCTTCATTACACACCACCGAATAGACCAAATTAATACAAGTTCATACATAAAGTTCATACAACACTTGAATGCAGCATACAAATAACTCTCTACCTAAAGCAATTAAATGCAACAACAAATGCGATCAAGATTGCAACTAAGGTAACAATTGATCAAACAGCATAATGATACCAAGCCACACTATCAATGGCATATTTTCTAATCTTTCTAATCTTCAACCGCATTTTCTCCATCTTGATCTTGTGATCATCGACGACATCGGCAACATGCAACTCCAATTCCATCTTCTCCCCCTCAATTCTTTTCAATTTTTCTTTCAAATACTTGTTTTTTCTTTCAACTAAATTTAAGCTCTCGACAATAGGGTCGGTTGGAATCTCCGGTTCACATACCTCCTATATAAAAATATCTATGTCAACTTGATGGGCACAATTTGTCATAAACATGAAGTGCAACAAAATAGTTTTAAAACAGAATATACCACATCCGAATAATAACACGGACAAGGGCTGACGGGGACGGATATCAAAACATGGCAATATGTATAACAAAAAACGTACGGGTATGATAATTATACAAGTAACTATATATCTAAATCACACAAACATGATTTTTTATATTAAAGATAAGAACAAGAGGCTCACCACAAGGTGGTGCCGGCGACGGGTCGGTGCGGACGATCGACGGTGGTTATGACGGAGACGGGAAGGAACTAAGTAAACCACACCTACATATGCAAACTAAGAGTTATTTTAAGCTCAAATTGCACATAAATCAAATAAACTACCACATATAATTCCTCCCAAATTACTAAAACCCACAAATTAATCACTATATAAAGCATTGCAAGAGCTAATCTAGCAATGAGAGATGAAAGGACAAAGTTGCTAACCTTTGTGATCACTTGAATGCATATGGGCCTTCAAATCTTGACAAATGAGATCGAAGGGAAGAGAGGAAGAACAGAGAGGAGGAGAGGGGAAAGGGGGAAGAACAGAGCAAGCTGGACGAATGGTTTATATGTAGGATGACCTTTAGTACCGGATCATTGCAAGAACCGGTACTAAAGGTGCTGGACGGGCCCCAGTCTGACAACATACTGCCAGCACTCTCTTTAGTACTGGTTCGTGGCACGAACCGGTGCTAAAGGTTCCGCACGAACTGGTACTAAAGAGAGTGGCCCACCTAGCCATTGGAACCGGCACTAATAGTCACATTAGTGCCGGCTCAATTTCAAACCGGACTAATGAGCTGCACATTAGACCCTTTTCTACTAATGTGGATCCACCTTTGCATTGGTAGTGCAAATTGGGTTTGAGCTTCAGCTACACAGAAATATAGAAGCTTACATGGATGATATAGTGGTCAAGACCAAGGATAGTTCAACACTCATTCTGGATTTGGAAGAGACCTTTGCAAACCTGCGCAAGATCGACTTGAAGTTGAACCTTGAGAAATGTGTGTTCGTTGTTCCCGCCGATGAGCTACTTGGCTTCTTTGTGTCTCACCGATGTATAGAGGCCAACCCCAACAAGATCAGAGCAATCAAGCAGATTCAGGCACCCAAGACATTCAAGTACGTGAGGCATTTAACTGGATGTGTTGCCGCGCTGAGTAGGTTCATTTCCAAGTCTGCCGAGCGTGCCTTGCCGTTCTTCAAGATCTTGAAGAACGCAGGGCCAATGAGATGGACCCTAGAGGCAGAAGCAGCGCTACGGGACTTGAAAGCCTATCTTTCCTCTGCTCCCACTTGGTTGCTCCTAAACCACAAGAGCCGTTGCTGCTATACTTAGCGGTAACCAATCAAGTGGTTAGTGCAGCACTGGTGGCACAGCGGTAAGTAGACGAAGGAGCAGCTAGAGCTACTGTCCTCCTTGGAAAAGAAACTAAACCAGTCATGGCAAGATTGGGTACAGACCAAAGGGAAGTTGAGCAAGCTAGTAGTAGCAGTTCTGAAGCCACGACAAAGAAGAAGGTAGTGCAGCAGCCAATGTACTTTGTCAGTTCCCTGTTGTAGGGGGCTAGGTCAAGGTACTCTGGAGTACAAAAGCTGATCTTTGGCCTCATCCCAAGAGAACTTTGGCCTCATCCACTACCTTCAAACAAGAGAACTTCCCAAAGTAAGACGAAGCTGAAAGAATAGCCCAACAATCCAGTATGTACTAGTTTTTCGATGACACTATACAGAAGAAGGCCGAACGGTGTGAAATTGAAGTGTATTTGCCGGGAAGAGGGGCCGGAACTTGCCGGCTGGGATACACAAGGGCATGTGTGGATCCCATATTGAATCAAGGGCCTTGGTAGGGAAAGCTTTTCGGCAAAGATACTACTGGCCCATGGCCCTCCAAGATGCGATTGAGCTAGTCACCAGATGTAAAGTCTGCCAGTTCCACTCCAAGAACATCCCTCAACCTGCTCAAGCTCTCCAGACGGTCCCTTTGTCTTGGCCATTTTTGGTCCAGGGGCTCGACATCTTGGGCCCCTTTCCCCATGCAACCGAGGGCTTTGAATTCTTGTACGTTGCAATCGACAAGTTAACAAAGTGACTAGAAGTAGAGCTAGTGAGGAAGGTGACCGCACAATCAGCTATCAAGTATTTGAAAGGATTGGTGTGCCATTTTGGAGTACCCGCCAAAGTGATTACCGACAACGGCACCCAATTCACGAGCCATGCCTTCATGAAACACATCCAAAACCTTGGAAGCAAGGTCTATTTCACTTCAGGTCCTCATCCTTGGAGCAACGGGCAAGCTGAAAGGATGAATGCTGAGGTGCTGCGTGGGCTCATGACAAGAACGTTTGATAAGTTGAAGAAATGCGGCGGACGCTAGATCGATGAGCTGCCGGTGGTTCTTTGGTCGCTCCGTACAACACCAAATTGAGCCACCCGCCAGACTCCCTTCTCCCTAATATATGGGGCAGAAGCAGTGCTCCCCACGAAACTCATATACGAGTCACCTCAAGTACTTGCCTACGATGAAGTAGAGTAAGAGCAGCACCGACATGACGATGCGGTGCTCCTTGAGGAGGATTGTCTCCGGGCCGCTGTGCATGCTGCACACTACCAACAAGCCTTCTGCCACTACCAGAGCCACATGATTCATGCCCGGAGCCTTGAGGAAGGTGACCTTGTCCTTAGGCGTGTTCAATTCACCAAGGGTTCCAACAAGTTGACGCCAAAGTGGGAAGGCCCTTACCGGATAGTACGAGTCACCAGACCTGGTGCAGTCCATCTGGAGCCCAAAGATGGCATCAAGGTGCAAAACTCATGGACCATTGACATCTTCGCAAGTTCTACCCCTAAGGCGCGGTTGCCGGGCCCAGCCTCGGCAGCCACCTTTTCTACAAGCCTTGTACAAAGCCAAGCGTAGACCCTGTGCAAAGACAATAAAATGAAGCGCTGGCGCCCTAAAAACTTGCATGCATGCCTAGTTTGAGCATATATTTTTGTTGGGATTATAACAATGCTTAGCATGAACTAATTAATCCTTTACAAAGATACTGCATATAGCTGGTTCTCACTTGTGCTCCTTTGGTTCACAACTTCCACCATGGGCGAACTTCCTGAAAGGAAAAGTAAAGGACGGGCCAGCGCGCCGATCTCTGACTAGCCTATTGCTGTCGGGAATGATAAGAAGAACAACAGACACAACTAAGTTCACTCCGCCATCCATCATGTACTTCTGTATGAAAAACTTGAGTATGAGGAAACCTAGTCACTCCTATCTTCTGTGCTCCCATCCTTCTAGGTCTGAAATCCTTTCGATCAGAGGATGGTTGAAGTAACAATTGAAAAGAGCCGAGAAGGGCCTGCTCCTATCTTCGTTCCTACCCTATCATAAAGGTGTAGTAGTAGCAAGGGAAGGAGTTGGCCAGATATGTTGCCGGGGAACATTGTTTACTTGAAAGTATTGAGGATCCATTCCTCTGTATGGATGTTATACATGCACAAAAGTACCCGACAAGCTCTTTTTTTTCATTAATACGCTAGTAAACATGTGCAAATCATACAGAGTACAAGCATGGATAGAGGACTACATATTTTTGATTAAATATTGGCAAATGCCTATATATTTGAGATTGAAAAAAGATAAGTGCCCCGTAATGCCTTTCTTGTCCCTCTCATCCTAGGAACTATAGTGGAAGGTGAAGAGGGCAAAAGGAGCGCCTGGGCAGAAGCCCAGCCTGACTCCGTCAGGGACCGTGGGATGCAGCCTGACAAGATCGAAAGTGGCGGGGGCGAAGACGAGGACGGAGAGAGCAGTTAGGCGATGCCCTGGTCACCATCGCCAGGACTAGAGGGACGCAGCAGGAGGAGCACCGGCAGGGCGGATGAAGCTGGAGCCCACGAGGAAGCCTGCCGAAGACCTAGCTGGAAGATTGCTAGAGGAGTCGGAGGCATCCACACCCAACACCCCAACAAATTGCTCTGCCGGGGAAAGAAGACCTAGGTGCAGATGATTGTGACGCCACCGCCCTCCAGACGGTGATGGTAGGGCTTGCGTTCAACTGGAGCTTGAGCCGCCGTCCTCTAATGAGGACATCAATACCATTGTCACACCCACATCCCCTGCTGCTATACATACATGACCAATTACTAGAGCTCGTGCACGCCAATTGAATTACCAGGTACTTCCGTTTCTTAGTGAGAGTTCTAATGTTCATGAGAATATGATGCTACCTAAATTGGATGCATTTGTGTTGATTACTAATGAAGGGCCTAGCATGGATAAGAGGGATGAATACTGGAGCAGGATCAAGCATGGAGATGAAGGCGCGCACAAAAGGATCTAGAATGTCATTTGTATGAAGGGCCTAGCATGGACAAGAGGGATGAATATTTGAGCACTCTGAAGCCTCCGTGATGACCTACAAGAACATGGACGGAATATACAAGATGCCCCTTCATAAATTTTGTCCATAGCTTATTTTAGGTGTTGTGCCACCTTATTTTTGTGCCAGGCCCATGTAATTTCTAAATACAACTTCCTAGGTTGTTTTTCGAGTCCGTATGTGTGGGGAAACAAAGTTAGGGTTGGTTTCAGACCCCTCCTATAAGGGTCCACGAAATCCCCCCCTACTCCTCCGTATATACAACCCTTAGGGCGACGTTTAGACTTTGGATTTTGTTTAGACTAAAAGTTCGCCATAGCTGCAACTTCGCGTACTTTGTTTGTGTTCAACGACCAGACCAAGATGTCAAAGAACCCCAACTTCATCAATAAAGCTTTGATCTTATATTCGCAATATCCAGATTGCAATCTTAGTTTCTTGCTTGTTCTTCATTTGCTTGCAGGAAATAGACCTTCATGGTCCGGTTGATCGTGCTCCGGCATGGTCAATAACCTCTAGGAGTTGGTTTAGCGATTGCTAAGGCACGACGTCCTCGCACGTTCATAGTCGGATCATCAAAGTCTGCTCCTTTGAAACAATAATTACCTTCTCATCGAAAGACGGGACACCTTTGCCTCTATCAAGTGGTATCAGATTTCTAGGATGCTCGGTGAGATTTAAAGATTTTTCGTAGTTTAGATCGAGTTTGTTCTTCATACCTATAGTCCACGAAAAAGCCAAAAAAAATTAGGGTTACTCATCATATCCAAACCAGTCCGAGTTGTTGCATAATCTTTTCTGTATTTTCTTTGTTGAATTTGTGGTTGCATCGTCGTGTCCAGTTGCTAGTATTAGCATCTAGTCTTTTAGAGTTTTGAGTTCTGTTCACGGGTATTCATGCCACCACCGCACCATCATCATCTGTTGCCATATACCACCACCACACCGGATTCATCATCCGCTGCCATATACCACCACCACACCGGATACATCGCTGCTGCCATATATCCGCCACCAATCCGAGTCCATATATACCATGCCACCAATATGAGTCCACATATACCACCGCCTGTCCATCACCAATCCGAGTTCTTTTCATATTAGGTTTGTTTTCAAGATTGATATACTTTCGGTTTTGTGTTTCCTTGCCTGAGTAGGTTTCGGAAAAAAATAGTCTGGAGACCCCCGGGCAGTTTTTAGGCCAAAATTTTGGTGACCGAAAATATTTTTCCCTATCCTATTTTTAGGTCCCAAGGAGCATTTTGAGACACTCGCCATCATAGTGATTTTTGGTCACACTTTTTCAACGTCACTGCCCTGATTTCTGAAAAAAAGTCAAAAAATTTCGTGCCTATCCAGTTACTTTGACTTGGGAAGAGTGTCGGTGTACTAGAGTAGGGGTACCCTAGTATCCCGAACTTGTGCACGGGCAGTCGCAGCACCCTGCGGCAAGGCTTGCCGGGTGACCGCCAAGGTCCTCCGTGGTTCCTTTGGAACCATTCAAGAACAAAGTATTCAAGCCAAGGAGACAAGGCCCCGGCAAGAGGAGCTTGCCGGGAAGGCCAACCAAGGCATCTCAAGGGACTTGCCGCGACGCGCGACGCGTCCCGGCGAGGCCCGGTGAGCAACAAGCTTCCGGACGCGACAAGACAACGATCAAGGCAAAGGCGCTTGCATGAAGCTACCACTCAGACCAAGACTCCAAGCACATCCACCAACATGTCGCCTCGACCTATCTAGGCGCTGCGGTGGCAAGAGGTCAGGCAGCCAGCGGCGCTTGTGATAGCGGCGACAAGATTGCCATCGTGGCAAGCGGTGGCGTCCCTGAGGGTCCCTTTTGCACCATTTGGGAGATGCAGACGGGCATTTAATGCCTTTGTCCCCGCCGTCGTGGTTAGGTATGATACATCGCATGGGTAGTTGTACCAACCGCAACACCTTTCCATTTTACCCTTGTCTACGCTGCCACCGCCGGTGACCCCTTGAGCATATAAAAGGAGGCCCATGCGCAACGAGAGGGGGTTCAAGGCGTAAAACACTCACGCTTGGTTTCAAGTAGCAGCTAGTGTGTATCAGTAGCACTCAGTGCTCCCGAGCAAGAACTCAATACACTCAGACATGCGGCAGTAGGAGTATTATCTCTCCGGAGAGCTCCGAAGCTGGGTAAACTGCTCGTGTGCTTCGCCTCGATCTGCTCTCCGTGCGAACTCCGCCCCCCGCCGAACCGAAAGGGGCCGGGTCCACCGGTCCCATAGGTGTTTGTGGATCAGTTTCCCCGACATCTTTGGCGCGCCAGGTAGGGGGTGTCGAGGCTGTGTGAACCTGATCCAGCGTTCACACGAGCTAGGTCTTCATCTTCTTCATCGACATGCCACCGAAGAAGAAGCCTTCGGAGGCAGCTGTTCCCTCCGCGTCGATCCCACCACCACCGGAGCAAACGGGTGGTGGGGTAGACACCGGCGGAAGAACGGGCGTCGACGAGGGAGCTCACGGTGCTGCCAGGTCCAAGGACAAGGCTGCGCAGACCTCGGCGTCCGTACATGCACCACTCCCATCTCAGGAGGCACAGGACCGACAGCGTCATGGTACTCACGGTACCATATGTTCGTTGGACCAAGATCGAGCCGGTGGATCTCGGGGTGCTCAAGACCAGCATGCACGCCAACATGCTGGCACGAGCGAGACATCGGTCGCTCGACGGATATCGCTCCTTCTAACATAGTTAGAAGTCTGAGCATATCCCGCTCCTCGCACCGTTCGCCACTGCCGCCCACCACTTCAGCAGAAGCTTTGGCACGAGCTCAACTGCTCCTGGATTACCCTCCAACGGCGGACAAGATCGACGAATGGAGGGCCACCATTCAGAGTCTCATCGGCTTCGCCAACGGCGACACCCCACGGCAGCCGAGTACATCGCAGCCGCGGCAAGATTTCCAGCACGAGCCGATGGCGACAAAACCGTGGGGTGCAACCACCATGCACTCTCCACCGAAGGCCAAGATCGCCGACTCGCCAGATCTACCTCGACAATGACTCCACCGCATCATCGGATCCACGAGCTCGTCGCGATCGGCGCCAAGTTCTTCACGAACGACAGAAGAAGACGCCAGACCGATCGAGGCCCGAGAGAAGCGCGGTGTCAATCGGACCAGCGCGCTGGGCCCTTTGTCGACATGCATGCGCCAGGGGAACTAGGCGACTAGCCGTACGCGATAGGTTGCCCTGCGTTCACTCGTGAGCTGCGGCAAGTCCAGTGGCCCAGCACGAAGAATTTCAAGCCAGATGTACCAGAGAAGTACGACGGCAAGTCGCATCCATCGGAGTTCCTCAGCATCTACACCATCGCGGTGCAAGCTGCCGGGGGGCGGGACGACAAGATCCTTGCCAACTACTTCTCGCTGGTGCTCAAGCCCAATGTCAGGTCCTGGCTCATGCATTTGCCGGATAACTCCATATCATCCTGGGCAGACCTATGCCATCAGTTTGTCGGCGCCTTTACAGGCGGCCACAAACCTCATGGCCAAGAGAGCAACCTTCATCTGCCGCCTGAAGGAAGGAGAGCCCTAGCGCAAGTACATTCAGAGATTCAGCCGTGTACAAAGACAACATCTCAGATGTCCACCCTCGCGGTCATCATCGCTGCTCCATCGAACGTCGCGAAACCGCAGGATGCGGGAGGAGATGGCGATGTGCAAGATCAAAGACGTCAGTGAGCTATATGCCCTGGGCGACAAGTGTGCACGTGCTGAGAAAGGGAGGAAACTCCCCGGAGAGAATACGGGAGCAGGAGGATCTAACAGCGAGGATGCTGCCCCGGCAAAGAAAAACCGGCGACGGAACAACAGGAAGAAGAAAGGCAAAGATGTGCTAGTCGTTGAGCAGTCCGGCAACGGAGGTGGCGCCAAGAAAGCCAAAGCTGGTAGCTCCGGCAAGGAGATTGCCGCATGCACCAACTGCCAGGCTGTGGTGATAGCCGACAAGCAGGACGGCACCAACAAGCAGTACTGCAAGATCCACCACACCAAGGGCCATGACCTCCAAAGCTGCAAGAAGGTCGAGCAGCTTGTCGAGCAGCAAAAGGATGAATACGAGCGACGCGACAAGGAGAAGGCCCAAGAAGGTACTGGAGGATCCGGCAAGAAACGCCCCGGCCGAGGAGGACGCCGCGGCAAGGCCAAACAGCGGCAAGGAGACAGACCTCCCCGCGGCCGCGACAAGGATGAAGACGACGATGACGATGAAGATATGGATGATGATGAGACCGGTGAGCAGGAGTTCCAGAAAGCCACAGAGGTCCTGTGCGTTGACGGCGGTGCTTCTCTGCATACTTCACACCGCCAGCTCAAGCAGTGGGTGCGGGAAGTCAATGCGGCGGAACCACCCGTCGAGTCACGCAAGCCTCTGAAATGGTCCAGCATGCCTATCATGTTTGATATTGGGGACCACCCTGATCGCATAACTGCGGTCGGGTGCTTGCCGATGTTGGTTTCACCAACTATCCGCAACCTCAAGGTCACTAAGATGCTAGTTGACGGCGGGGCCGACTTGAACCTGATCTCCTCCGCGGTACTCCAGAAACCCTAGATCCCTGATAGCGAGCTCGAAGAGACCGGCACATTCCAAGGAATCAATCTGGGAAGGAGCAAGCCGAAGGGAAAGATCACGTTGCCGGTGACATTTGGCAGCGAGTTGAACTTCAGGACTTAGAAGGTCACTTTTGACGTTGCTGACTTTCCATTGCCTTACAATGGGATACTCAGGCCCAAAGACTCGCCAAATTCATGGCAGCCTCTCACTACGCATACAACATGTCAAGATGCCAGTTCCCGATAAGTGTCATCTCTGTCCCTGGCGACAAGAAGGATGCTCTTATCTGCTTCGACAAGATCTACCGGGAAGCAGTAGCCGCAACAGATCGCAAGTCACTTGCCGTTGAAGCTCCTGGGGGGGAGAAGAAGACCAAGTCCGACAAGAGTTCGAATGCCCACTCCAGCAAGCGCACCTCTTCAGAGTGTTGCGCTACCGTCGAGGACGCACCATCGAGCTCCACCGGCAAGCGTAAGAAGACAATGGCAGCTCCGCCAGAGACCAAGAAGGTGTCTGTCGGTGTCAAAACCGGCGGATCTCGGGTAGGGGGTCCCGAACTGTGCGTCTAGGCGGATGGTAACAGGAGACGAGGGACACAATGTTTTTACCCAGGTTCGGGCCCTCTCGATGGAGGTAAAACCCTACGTCCTGCTTGATTAATATTGATGATATGGGTAGTACAAGAGTAGATCTACCACGAGATCAAGGAGGCTAAACCCTAGAAGCTAGCCTATGGTATGATTGTTGTAATGTATGTTGTGTCCTACGGACTAAAGCCCTCGGGTTTATATAGACACCGGAGAGGCTAGGGTTACACAGAGTCGGTTACAATGGTAGGAGATCTACATATCCATATCGCCAAGCTTGCCTTCCACGCCAAGGAGAGTACCTTCCGGACACGAGCCGGAGTCTTCAATCTTCTATCTTCGTAGTCTTGGAGTCCGGCGGATATTGATAGTCCGGCTATCCGGACACCCCCTAGTCCAGGACTCCCTCAGTAGCCCCTGAACCAGTCTTCAATGACGATGAGTCCGGCGTGCATAATGTTCGGCATTGCAAGGCGGGTTCCTCCCTTGAATAATTCGGAGAAGATAATGAACACCAGGATAGTGTCCGACTCTGCAAAATAAATTCCTCATTCCAAACGTAGAGAGAATAAAACATACACACTGATTCAATCTGCTGACGTATTATGCGGCGTGACAACACGCCGCCACCATGCCCTTGTTTGAATTACTATACCACCTCAGCACGTTTAGCGAAGCGGTTTCCTTGGCACGTCTTGTCAAGGCAGAGATCGTGTCCCCTTTATTCCGGGATCCTCATCAATACGTGCGTGGGTAACTCAACCGTTCCCGTCGCCACGCCTCCTCTATCGAAGGGGGAATCCTAAACGGTCACGGAGACGGCCCTTGGCATTTCTTACCCTTTATAAGAGGACCAAGGCCTGTCCTTGTCTTTTCAACCTCGTGATCGAATCTTTCCTCCGCCTCCCGCCCAACACCTAGAGCTTCAGATTCGAGCACTTCGGATCCACAACAATGTCCGGCTCCGACCTCCAGGGCCGGTGGATGCCCTCCTCCATCACGGAGGAGGACATATTGAAGTTGCGTGAGGCCAAGTACCGTGCCTACGGTTTCGACAGGTTGCCCGCCCCTGTGGCAGGCCGTGCCAGCCCCGAGCCCGGCGAATCGCTGCTTTGATCTCACCTCCGCCGGGATTAGGCTTCCGACGGATCCCTTCGTGAGAGGGATCCTGTTCTACTACGGGCTGGACTTCCACGACTTGGCTCCGAGTCCATCCTCCATATCTCCGCTTCATTATTGTCTCATGCCTTCCTCCGTGTCATCCCCACTTCGCCCTGTGGCTGAAAACATTTAAGGTGGAGCCAAGATGATCGGGGGCATCAAGCGGAGGCGGGGCGACCATAAGCAAGAAGGTCGATGCCCGTGGCTCGAAGGTTCCTTTCAAGAGGAATCGGATTGTGGCAGCAGGAGTGGTTTTACATCATCGCTCCAAGGGGCGGCAAGCAAAAGCCGCCGCCTCTTCCGCCTCGGGACCTCCACGCCAACCGATGTCGGGGTCAACCAAGGGCTCAATTGGGGCCGCCCAAGGACGTGCCCTCACCGCAGGGCCGGATTCGAGAACTCCAAACAAGGGAGATCGACCTGGTCAAGGTGATGCAGGTCATGTTAATCAGGCACCTCCTACCCTGCAAACGTCATCCTCTCCGTCTATGGGAATTCAATCCGGAGGGTCCTCGCATTCTCCACCATTTTATGGGTGCGAAACCCATGGAGGTGTACAAGCTGTTTTTCGGACCGCAGGTGGCATGTCCGGATTCAGCCGAGGACGCAGGCCTGAGCCGCGATCGCCCGGATACTCAGGTAAATAGCTCAGAGTCCGGACATTCTATTTGTATGCCTTTCAAAAGTTCGTCTCCTGACCCTTTGTTCTTTACAGGAATGGGTGGCACGATCAAGGCTGATAAGGTGTCCGCCCTCCCAGAGACCGCAGACCGGAGCCCGTGGCTGGTCGAAATGTTGGAGGTCGCGCCACGAGGGGGGGCGACGGGGGAAATAAAGGAGCTAATACTTCGCCCAAGGAGGCGACTGAAGAGGAGGGAACCAAGGATCCCTCCCTTCAGAGGGAGAAGAGGACCGCCTCCGAAGATCCGGAGGCCAAAGCCCCTAAACGTGGGAAGAAATCCTCACCGGGGGGTCCGGCGTCCGGAGAGAATCCGGACGCGCAATCATCGCCGAAGGACCAGCTCTCCAACGAGCCGTAAGTATGAAAGAGGAAGTTAATTAATAAAGTACCTTCATTTACGCTTCTGTAGGTAACCGAAATATTTATATCGCAGTTCGGATCTGCAGCCGTCTCAGATGAGTTCATCCTCGGGGGACCTTCTTCCGGAGATGATGGAGAGCGACACGCCGTCTCGCAGCCGCCAGATGAGGGAGGCGAGCCCAAGTGTCGCCACGGAGGGCGCCCCCCGAGTCCGGAGGGGCCAGAGAGTTCGCACCCAGCCAGGTCGGCCGAGAACTCAAGAGTCTGCTGAGAGGGCGCCCATTTGGAAGATCACCGTGCGCTAATGCGTATGGTGATTGAAGGATTTCGCCCGCTGAAAGCGGATTATGGATGCCGCCATGAGCTTGGCGGGTTTTGAGGTATGCGAAAATAACACACCTGTGTTTTTAACAGCCAGTGCATATAAAAATGCGCTCAGATAGATAGTAGCCCCTGAGACTCGGTAGGTTGTCGAAGACGACAGCGTGCCGAGGATCGAAAATCTCAACATCTCAGGTAATGAGTACCGCCGTTCTGATACAGGTGGCGGATAGTTCGGGGTCCAGTCGGACTAATGAGTTGGCTGAATTGAGTCGACAACTTGACGTGGCAGATGCTGACATCGCACTTGTCAACCAGCGACTTGACGAGTCGCAAGGTAAATAAATTCCCCTTAGCTGCTTTATTTAATGGGGGTCGAAGCCCACCTCTGACAAATTATATGCTGTGTATACAGATGGTGCTGCTGCGGTGGAGAGTCTTCGGGCCGAACTTGCTCTAGCTAAGGAGCAAGCCCGAAGGAATGACGCGGATGCCTCTAGGGCGGCCGAGGAGTTGAAGGCCGAAAAGGCAGCGCACTGCCTAAGCAGGGCGGAGGTGGCCGATTTGGCCAAGAAATTAAAGGATGCTACCGACCGCAATGAGGCCCTTCAAAAGGAGCGCTTACCGGAGCGGGAAGACCTGAAGAAGGCCACCGCCGAAGCCAAGGATGCCCGCTCTGCAATGCGGGCTATGAAGGAGGAGCTGCGCCAAGCCGGAGAGATCGCGGCTGGCAAGCCTTTTCGATGTGTCGCCGTTTATGGATGCCAAGTACGCCAATTTGAGCGGCAAAGGAGTTCGGAGGATCCGTATATGGTCTTGGCTGCGAGTGCGGCCGATGCCGCAAGCACTTCCGAGCCAAGGGATCACGAGGCGAAGAGTTGTATTGGTCTCAATTCCACAGCCCGGATCGCCCTCTTCCGGCCGACGGACAAGTTGGCGAATGTGCCGAACTAAATACACTGTCCGGACTAGCCATGGCTGACATCGTGGCTCATGTCTGGCCAGAGAGGTCCAAGGCGACGAGCTACTTTGGCTTATTGCAGCAATTCCTTGGGGCGGTGCCGCATATAAAGGAGATGAAGCGGTCGGCCTGCATCGAGGGCGTGCGGATGGCTCTTGCCCGTGTGAAGGCGCATTATCCGGAGATGGATGCCACCGCCGTTGCCACCCAGGGTCCGGATGAAAGCGGGCTCCCTGCCGAGCACTACTTCGGAGAAGTCATGCGCGGTGCTCGTAAAGTAGAGGCGCAGTGCTCAAAGAATGTAACGTTCAAATGAACGCAGTACCTTGTAAATCAATGATTATAGTATGAATGCTTTTTATACTTGTGCTTCCAAGTAGTAAAACTTCTCCTGTGCGGCCGTTTAAGTATACTTGTGTATAACCTGAAAGATGCAGTCTTCGGCTTCAACCCCCTCGCACAAGGTGCTGGGGTGTTCGCAAAATAGCGCTTTCACACTTGATCCGACGCCTCGGTCTGTTATAAGGAGGTGGTAGCGTAGCGAACGAGGCAATCCGGACTATAGTGCTTTATCTCTTTCACTTAGCCAATGGAGCTCGAGGGTGGGGCTACGACATAGCCCCTGGTGGCACCGCGCATCTCCGGATTCGGGTGTGCATATGTGCTTGACCGGGAAGCGGTCCTTCGTCAAAGCGGGGAATTCTAAACATTCCGATAGTCGATCGAGTGGCTGACCAGACTCCCGCTATATCATGACAGCCGGCCGGCTTTCATCGAGGTGCTCGCCCAGCGAACCGGGCACAATCGCAGAGTTCTCCGGTGCCGCGTTAGCCGGGTGATACGGAACGTAAGGCAGCAAAACACAGGAGTCGGGCAAACCCAACATTTGACCAAAGACATGATTCGGAGCTGATGCATATAATGCCAAACTCGAGACGCCAAACACTCCTGAAGGTGTTCGGACTTTATAATAATGGGCAGAATTATGCCCTAAGCCCCTAGTGTCCGTGCACGGCATGGTCTTTTACGCGCCGATGCCAAAGCGTCGAGCTCGCTTTGGCTATAGGAAGAAGCCAAGGAGAGTAACAACAAGAGACAAGTGATAAAAAGGTCTCGCAGGGTCTTAATCTGAAAAGAATCCCGCAACGGGTCCCTACTTCACGCTCTGCGCTGTGTCTCCGTTGCTATACCGTTATCCTCGACGGTACGCACCTTGTTCATCTGGAGAAAGAGAGGAACGTTTAGCCTTAGAAATAGTTCGTGCGAAAAATATGCAAAAGAATAAGTATAAATAATTAAAGCTAGGTTTATATGAAACCGCGATTAGTTGTGCGCGTAGCCCCTTGTGAAAGGGTATGCGGCTAGGGAGCCCCTAGCCTGCTGAGTCCGGATTTGTCTATCCGAGTCCGGGGTCTTTAAATGACCCGCGCACTGAAATAGTGCCATGTGGGCCGGGCATCTTGAGTGTAAGAGACGCGTAATGTGGTATGGCATTGAAGCGGACGAAAGCCTTTCGTCCCAACAGTGCTTGATATTCACTTTTAAATGGGACGATATGGAAAATTAGTTTCTCGCGTCGAAAGTTGCTCGGCGATCCGAACACGACTTCTAGTAATATCGAGCCTGTGCACTTGGCGTAAGGGCCTGGCGTCACTCCTTTGAAGGAAGTGCGGCTATGTCGAATTTTAGTAGGGTCTATCCCCATCCGACGGATTGTGTTTGAATATAGCAGGTTTAAGTCGCTGCCTCCGTCCCATTAGGACGTTTAGAATTGTAATCCGCCTATGATCGGATTCAATATCGTGGAGTCCTTCCCGCTTTAACGCTTCGAATAGTCCAGTGGTCGAAAGTGATTGGTTTTGATATCCAATCTCTATGGTTTGTTGGCTGGACCGTGCGGCTTTTTTAGAAAGTGCCGACTGTTTTTCCTTGTCCTCACACAAAGTGAGTTTACTTTTTGACCCCTTGTGGGAAAGTCTTTTGTTTTCCGTGCCTGCTGGCGGGGTTTATCTTCTTCGCTGGACCGCCGAGCCCCTTTGTGTTCGGCGTTTAATCGCCGGACTGTTTGAAAACCCAACAATCCCTCGTGGGTCTGATTTATGGGCCTTCCGGGTACTGTGGATTTGACATATCCGACCCAGAATTTTATGTAGGTTAGACAGTTCACAACGGCTATCCTTGAGGGGCTGAGTTTTATGATCGGGCCATGAGCTTTTGAATCCGGCGTTAATCGCCGTGCTCTTTTGGCTTTTCTCTTTATTCCGGTCTTGTTCTTTTTCTCGCCGTGATTTTCCGCTTCCATCTCTTATCTCGGATGTACTTGGGTCGCTGGTGCTGCTTCTTGCTAGCTACTATCCTCTCCCGCACAAAAGCGGGTCATGAGGCTTGTTAGTGCGGACATTGTCCTCGGTTTCTCTTGGCCGAGGTGCCTGGCGAGCCATTCGTCTCGGACATTGTGCTTGAAAGCTGCTAAGGCTTCGGCGTCCGGACAGTCGACTATTTGGTTCTTTTTGGTAAGAAACCTGTCCTGCATTTCATGCACGACTCTCCGGGCTGTTGAGTTATATGACTTAAATCATCAGCGTCTGGAGGACGGACATAAGTCCCTTGAAAATTTGTTCTGAATGCTTCCTCGAGCTCTTCCCAACTTCCAACAGTGTTTTCTGGGAGGCTTTTGAGCCAATGACGGGCTGGCCCTTTGAGCTTGAGGGGTAGATATTTTATGGCGTGGAGATCGTCTCCTCTGGCCATGTGTATATGTAGTATACAATCTTCTATCCGCATCTGTGGTCTCGTTGTTCCATCGTAGGCCTCTATGTTTATGGGTTTAAACCCTGCTGGAAATTTGTGGTCCAGTACCTCATCCGTGAAACATAGTGGGTGTGCGGCGCCTCTGTATTTGTGTACTCCGTTGTCATCGGACACTTGGCGTGTTGCCTTGCTTCATGGGGCCTTCTCCTTTGGCCCATAAATGGACCTGGCTGGGCCATCTATCCTTCCGAGTTCATTGGTGGAGTTGTGTGTGGCGCCTCTTTCAGAATTTGGCCTGTCGTCTGGCCGTCTATCCAGCCAGGCGGCCCTTTTATTTTTGGACGGTGGGGGTTCTATGGCCTCCTTGTCAAATTCCGGTAGCAGCTTGCGCTTAGGGTAGCTCTTTGATTGATGGCCATTGCCGCATTTATCTCATGTGTTGAGCACTTTGCCCCATCTCATTTTGAGTGTTTCTTCCGCTGTTATGAGCTTCCGCTTTTCCCTTCAGCTTCTTGCAAGGCTGCCAAGTCTTTTCTCGGAGGTTCTTATTCTCCGCGATGTGTCCGACATGTGGTCGTCCGGACTGTTGTCTTCGCCGGCTTTGATTGACTATCGACTTCGCCGTGTTCGGACGGTTGCTTATGTGCGTGTTCGTCGTCCGATTGTGAGCCCTAATGTATAGCGGGCTCGTTGGGAGCGTTGTTGTCGCCGAGGCGGACTTAGCGCGCGCTCATACCGCCGCTTTGGTCGCTTATCGCTAGCAGTTATTCGCCGTGGCCCGTTGGTCCTCGTTATCGCTTCCCTTTGGGGTATCCACCATATATATGTCATGCGACAAGGTGGTCCTGTTGTCAGATAAGCTCTGTTTTTTGTTCGCCTCCCGCATCGCCGCTCATTCCGCCGATGTCTTCGAGTCGAATTCAGCATGTCGGTTAGATCGTCGACAGTGGCTACAAAGTGGGTGGTGGGTGGGATCTGAATTTCTTCGTCGTCCGAACCCCAACCATCCTGGCCATAGTCCGGCCAGGATCCTCCTCGTAGCGAGAGATGCTTCAGGGAATTCAGGATATAGCCAAAAGGCGAGTGCTGGAAGATGTCCGCGGCGGTGAATTCCATAACCGGCGCCCAATCCGGATTAATCGGTAGGGGCACGGGAGGCCCGGAGTCCGGCGAGGAGTCCGACGCCTCGGGATCACGAGTTTCGCAGGGGACAAGATTGGTATTCGGCTCCATCGTCGTGGATGTTGAAGCCCCCAGGGCGGCATCTATCCACCGGCCCTTGATATGGGCAATTGGCTCCGGGCTAGTGGCGAAGCGATCCGAAAAGTGCTACCAAAGCACCGTCCGCGGCGAGCTAGATCATGCCCATCGCCACAAAGGCGGCGCGCTTGGTCAGGCTCGAGTCCGTCAAGATCGAGTCTCCGCGACATCGGCCGTGAAGTTTAAGCTTCCAAATCCGACCGACGGCCAGGGGCGAAGCTTTTCGATCTGCTCCGGATGGCCAAGAGAATTGCCCGCAGCAAAGCCGCCAATACAAAGATCTCGTCCGGGAGAAAAGCCTCACCCAAGGCAGCGCGTTGTTGGTTGACGATGCCATCGAGCCTATCGGTGACGCATACGCAGGAACTCTCAATGAAAGCACCAATGTCGGTGTCAAACCGCCGATCTCGGTAGGGGGTCCCGAATCGTGGCGTCTAGGCGGATGGTAACAGGAGACGAGGGACACAATGTTTTACCCAGGTTTGGGCCCTCTCGATGGAGGTAAAACCCTACGCCCCGCTTGATTAATATTGATGATATGGGTAGTACAAGAGTAGATCTACCACGAGATCAAGGAGGCTAAACCCTAGAAGCTAGCCTATGGTATGATTGTTGTAATGTATGTTGTGTCCTACGGACTAAAGCCCTCCGGTTTATATAGACACCGGAGAGGCTAGGGTTACACAGAGTCGGTTACAATGGTAGGAGATCTACATATCCGTATCGCCAAGCTTGCCTTCCACGCCAAGGAGAGTACCTTCCGGACACGAGCCGGAGTCTTCAATCTTCTATCTTCGTAGTCTTGGAGTCCGGCAGATATTGATAGTCCGGCTATCCGGACACCCCCTAGTCCAGGACTCCCTCAGTGTCCGTCAAGGAGGACGGCACTGGTGGTACCTTCACCATCAGTGCCACTCTCGACCCTAAATAGGAAAGCGCGCTCGTTGCTTTCCTGCGGGCGAACGTCGACGTGTTTGCGTGGCAACCGTCTGACATCCCCGGTGTTCCCAGGAAAGTAATCGAGCACCATCTTGCCGTCTGTCCTCATGCGCGCCCGCTGCGTAAGGTCAGAAACAAGCAGTGGAGCGCCAAGAATTCATCGCATAAGAAATCAAGAAATTGGAAGCAGTAGGCCTTGTCAGAGGAGTGCTCCATCCTACGTGGTTGGCCAATCCTGTGGTCGTGCGTAAGGCAAACGGGAAATGGAGGCTTTGTATCGACTTTACCGATGTCAATAAAGCTTGTCCCAAAGACCCATTTCCCTTACCGCGCATTGACCAGATTGTTGACTCCACGCCTGGATGTGACTTGCTTTCATTTCTTGACGCATATTCAGGATACCATCAGATCTTCATGGCAGAAGAGGATGAGAAGAAGACCGCATTCATCACTCCATGTGGCACATACTGTTTCATACGGATGCCTTTCGGTTTAAAGAATGCTGGTTCAACATTTGCAAGGGTAGTCCATGACGCTTTTGAGCCACAAATGCACAGAAATGTGGAAGCCTACATGGATGACATAGTGGTCAAGAGCAAGGACAAGGCAACTCTGATTCAGGATTTATATGAAACATTTGCAAATCTGCGCAAGATCAACCTCAAGCTTAACCCCGAGAAGTGTGTGTTTGGAGTCCCTCCGCAAGCTTCTCGGTTCTTCGTGGTCTCAGCGGGGATTGAAGCCAATCCCAACAAGATCAAGGCCATTGAGCAGATTGAAGCACCAAAGCGCCAAAGGATGTACGAAGACTTGCCGTTGCGTGGCTGCTCTCAAAGAGTTTATCTCTAGGTTCTGCTGAGGCGCCTCGCCGCTTTTCAAAATATTGAAAAGGCAGGTCCAATGAAATGGACTCGAAACGGAGGCTGCGCTGCAGACTTAAAGAGATACTGTCCTCCACTAACACTTGTCGCACCTAAACCACAAGAGAAGTTGTCAGTATATAGCGGCAACCAATCAAGTGGTTAGTGCTGCGTTAGTAGCGGAGAGGGAGGCGGATGATGAGCCATCAACCATGGCAGATGCATCCAGCGACAAGCAGGGGACTTCACCGACAAGCTCTGGTCCCGACAAAGATGGATCTGCGCAGGCGCGCGAGGAGATACAGAAGAGAATGGTGCAGCACGCAGTTTACTTTGTCAGTTCCCTTCTGCAGGGGGCTAGGTCAAGGTACTCTGGTGTGCAGAAATTGCTTTTCGGCCTTCTCATGGCCTCGAGAAAGCTGCGCCATTACTTCCAAGCACATGAGATCACAGCTTGTCACTGCTTTCCGTCAAGAGGATACTGCAGAATCCGTACAACAGGCGGGATTGTCGAGTGGGCACTGAACTGCCAAGCTTTGGCCTCAAGTTTGAGAGCACTTCAACTATCCAAAGCCGAGCATTGGCGAATTCATAGCGTAATGGACGCTAACACCGATGAAGAAATTCCGAAACGAGCATCCCGTCAAGGAAGCAAGCAAAGAGTGGCTGATGTACTTTGATGGTGCCTTCGCTGCAAGGCGCCAAAAGGGCGTGCTACTTGTTGCACCCACCGAGAGCACCTCAAGTACGTAGTCCGGATGCACTTTCCCAAGGAGCAAGCAACAAACAATACCGCAGAGTATGAAAGTTTGCTTGCCGTCTCGTGATCGTGAGCCGACCTTGGGATCAAGAAGCTCATTGTCGGGGTGACTCGCAGCTTGTCGTCCGCCAAGTGAACAAGAATTATCGAGTCCGCTGATGGAAGCTTACGTTGATGAAGTGAGAAAGTTAGAAGAGCACTTTGACGGCCTACGGATGGAACATGTTCCAAGAGCTCGAAATCGACATTGCCGATGGCGTGTCAAAGCGCCCGACTTAAATTACCTGTGGAACCAGGGATCTTTGTGCTCAAACTGGCTCAACCGTCTGTAACGCCATCAACTGGACAGAGCAAGAAGAGGAAGTTGATTTTTGGTGACTATTTTTCGGCAGAGCTCCCCGAAGCCGCCGCCAAGAAGGTCCCCAAGATCAACACCAAGGGTGCTGAGGAGCAGTCTGCTCCAGCAAGCCCTATGTTTTGTTCCATTGAAGCAGATGCTCCCGACAAGTTTTGCCCCGGCAAGCTTGCCGGGGAACGTCAAGCTCCGGCTGAGCCGCAGGTTCTCGCCGTAGAAGCGGATGTTCCCACAGCAACAGATGTGCCTTTAGTCCTTGTTGCCGAGGCGCAAGCTCCAGCATGGGCACAACAGATTGTCCGTTTCCTTCAGACAGGAGAATTTCCCGAAGAGCAAGAAGAAGCGGAAAGAGTAGCCCGACAGTCAAGTATGTACCAGTTTGTCGACATCACACTGTACAGAAGAAGACTCAACGGTGTGAAATTGAAGTGTATTCACCGGGAAGATGGACAAAAGCTGTTGGTAGAGATACATGGAGGCATATGTGGTCACCACATTGGCGCAAGAGCGCTTGCCGGCAAAGCATTCCGGCAAGGTTTCTTTTGGCCGACAGCCCTCCAGGATGCAACTGCACAAGTAACCAAGTGTGAAGCGTGCCAGTTCCATTCCAAGCAGATACACCAGCCAGCTCAAGCTCTCCAGACGATCGCTTTATCCTGGCCATTTTCGGTCCGGGGGCTCGACATCCTAGGCCCCTTTCCCCGAGCTGTCGGGGGCTTTGAGTATTTCTATGTTGCAATCGACAAGTTCACAAAGTGGCCGGAAGTGGAAGCAGTGAGGAAGGTGATAGCACAGTCAGCAGTCAAGTTCTTCAGGTCGATTGTTTGCCGCTTCGGGATCCCTAACAGGATCATCACCGACAACGGCACGCAATTCACGAGCCGCACCTTCATGCAGTACGTCCAAGATCTTGGCGCCAAGGTCTGCTTCGCTTCTGTTGCTCATCCGAGAAGCAACGGTCAAGCGAGAGGGCAATGCTGGAAGTGCTGCGCTGGCTCAAGACCAGGACTTTCGGCAGGCTGCGCAAGTGCGGAAAGAACTGGATTGAGGACTCGCCGTGGTTCGCTTGGTCGATCAGACGACGCCAAATCGAGCCACTAGCCGCACACCTTCGCTCTAGTCTATGGAGCAGAGGCAATTCTCCCCACGGAACTCGTGATACGGTCACCTCGAGTACTTGCTTATGATGAGCTTGAGCAAGAGCAGCTGCGACAAGATGACGCTACGCTCCTTGAGGAAGACCGCTCTTCAGCCGCCAGACGAAGTTGCTCGATACCAACAAGCTTTGCGCCGCTACCATAGCCGCAAAGTTAATGCCAGAAGTGTCGAGGAAGGCGACCTTGTTCTTCAGCGAGTTCAGTCCGCCAAGAATTCCAACAAGTTGACGCCAAAGTGGAAAGGCCCTTACCGGGTGAAACGAGTCACTAGGCTCAAGCGCCGTCCGCTTTTGAGACCAAGATGACATTCCGGTGAGCAACTCCTCGAACATTGAGCATCTTCATAAGTTTTACTCAGAGGGCGCGGTTGCGGAACTCTGTTCCGCAACCACCTTTTGTACAAGTCTTGCCGATGTTGCATGTAATCCTTTGTACAAAGCCGGGCAGACCTGCGGCATAAGTAAAGCTCATGTGCTCCCCACATCTTGTCAATTTCATGCTTTCTATTTTTTTGCATGTGTTATCTGACATTTTGTGCAGCACCTACCCCCGGTATGCAATAACGAGCCGTAAGGCTCCATATCTTTATTTTCTCTTCTTTTTTCTCAAAGAAAGGAAGGTTCCTCGCCCACAAGTTTGCCGGGGGAAAGGAGAAGATAATGGTGTGGACCAGCGCTGCTCAAGAAAGTTTCGCCTTACCGGGAAGCAAACGATGTAAAAGCTAAGTTGCCAAAGTTTGAGCAAACCGTTTTAAGATTTTTAAGTTATCTTCCCCGAACGACCGTGCTTTGTATGGAAAACCTGTGCGCGGAGGAACCAACTCATAGCTAGTTGCGCCCTTACTTTGTTTCGAGTCCGCTCAACAACTTAAGTGAGCTGCGACTAGTTGCGACAAGGTTTCTTGTCGGTTGCGGCACCGCCAAAGAAGTTGCCGACATCCCGCACTCAGCGCCATGACTAAGTTGCTCAGACCGCAAGTTCCCTAAAAGCGTAGGGCAAGAACATACAGAGGAAGGAATCAAGTAAAGGAAATAACATAGCAATCGCTACCCAAAATAGAGTTATATTACAAGATAGCTTGTCGCAGCTCTAACAGATTGTTCTCATAACATGACCAGCAGCGACAAGAAAAGGAGAAAACGGGCGGCCTAATCTACGCGATCGCCCTCAACCCTCTTGATCCCACTCACCTTGTCCACAATGGGTGCGACAAGGGTCTTGAGCGCTTGAGATCAGCATCCGCGCAAGGTCCCGAGGACGCTGGTGAGGTTGAGGCCTGCTGCGGAAGGCCACCTTCACCAACACCTTTGGAAGAGCTCCAACAGAGATCTTGCGCCACTGCCGGCCAGCTGCTTTGGGATCTTCTCCCGAGTCGCTGGAGGGCGCCGCCACGCCTTTGAAGAACAAGGTGAGCTTGGCGCTGGGTAGGAGGTTCTCATCGAGGGATACCCGAGATCCTCCATCCCTAGCCGCCGCCAACTCCCCGTCAATGGATGCGGCAACATCCACGAGACCCTCCGCCCAAAGGCTCCACATTCTCCCTAAAAGTGTTCTGGCGGCAGAGCCTCGCCTCAGCGCCTGTCGGCCTTGATCTTCTCCTTCAAGGCCACCTCCTGCCCCCGGGCGCCGGCCCAGCGCCTTGGTCAAAGTAGTCACTTTCAAGTCAAGATCTGCTTGGAGTCCTTGGCGGTGCTAAGCTCCTTGCCTTCTCGGCGAGATGACCCTGCAGCTCGCCAAAGGTGTAGGCGTCCTTCAAGGCCACGCTTGAGCACAGCAAGCTTTTCACCGCCGCCTTGAGATCGGCCTCCAGCTGCGCCCACCTTCGCCTCCAGCTCCTTCTCGGCGGCCTCGGCAGCTGCGGCAAGATCCTCTCGCTTCCTTGAGAGCCCGCCAAATGTTTGCTCGCACAGCAAGCTCCTCCTCGTGGCTGTCAAGGTTGACCTTCCGCTGCGCCAACTCGCCCTCCTACGCAGACAGCTTCTCGGCGGCAAGCCGCTATTGCTCTTCAACTTCGGCCTTCTCGAGGAGGAAGGATTTCCGCCTCGGCGAAGTTGCTCCCGCCTCCTCTGCCAGGACCGGAGAGCTTCCTGTTAAGACCCCGGAGCTCCTCCACGCTTCTCGATGTCCACTCCCGCCGCAATAAGCGCTTCTCGATTCCAGCTTGGCCTATCGAAGCGGTAGAGCGACACCAGCTTCCGCAGCAGCCGCCTCCTCGGATTGCCGCTGCTGCTGCTTCGGCGCATCAACCAGCGCCAGCTCAGCGGAGGCGCAGCACCTCTCCATCCAAGATTTCTCCTCGACCGGCGCCGAGCTTGACGCCTGTGGAGCTTGATGAAGACGCCATCGCCGCCTTCAAATAGGCGCTGGCTGGGGCTCTTCGAGCCCATGCAGCGGCAGCGGCGGAGGGATCGGCGGTCGGCGTGGCGCTGGCGCTCCCGCGCCTCGGGTCGCTGCAGGATCGCTGCACCTCGCCAGCTTTTGCGGGCGGCAACTTTGGCGACCCCTTCGGCGGGATCATCAGCGCCACCTGCTTTCTTGGTGGCAGCGGCCATCGGTATTGCCGCTGCTGTTTTCCTCGCCGCGACCTCGGTTCCATCGGCCCGCGGGCGAGGGATCCGATGGCCTAAAAGGAGAAAAGTCAAGCAAATATCCAAAAAGAAAATCAGAAGAAGAAGAACCCAAGGAAGTTTTCAAGCAAGAGGATTACCGTGCTAGGTTCTACAATCGGGTCTCCGCCACCGGGGTCAGCTGTGTTGTCCCTTGCCGAGAATCTCCTTGCCGAGACTTCTCCCTTACCGTAAAATTCTCCTTCCGGAGAACGCCCCTTGCCGGGAACCTCCTTGGCGGTGTAGTCGGCAGATGGCATGTCGGGGCAGCTTCAGAAAGCCTGGTGAGCTCGCTCGCTTCCTACGCCGAACCAATAGTCAGATGTCAACAAAGAAAGAGCACCCATGCGCGCCTAACAGCGGGAAGTAAACTATATACTTATGCTGGGGCCTGCGCTGGGGGCTGCTTTGGGGAATAGTTGCCGGGCCCGGCAAGGTGGTCTCGGACACACCCCCCGCTGTCGCGGTGGGTTCGTCCTCGATGACAATCACCGGGACCTTGGCTCTCTTCACCGCTCTTTGGGCCAGAGTCCTGAAAAGGAATGGGTTCGGAGTAAAGCAAATCACATACAAGACAAAACAGCAAGAATTGAAGAACTACAAGTAGAGCAAAGAATCTTACTCTTCTTCTTCCTCGTCGGAGCTGAGCGCGGAGAGGTCGAAGTCCGGCACACCTCCGGTGCGACGAGGCGGAGGAGTAGGTTCCCTTAGCCACTTGGCGGGGGCAGTGGCGGTGGTCTGAGACGGCCCAGCTCCGGCCGCCACCGCGGCGTGAGAGGCGACAGGAGCAGAAGCGGTGGTCCGGGAGGACCCCGCTCCAGTTGCCGCAGCGGTGTGAGGTGCTCCCGCGGCAACAGTGCTTGCCACGGTGGAGCGTGTCGCGCGGCGCGGCAGCTGTTGACTCGTCTGCCGCCCCACTACGTCCCCGGCCTTGCGGAGATGCCTTCTTGGTAGAGCTGGAGGCTCTGCTTGCGGCGAGCTATCTGAAGATGAGGAGTGAGGGAGTCCTGGACTAGGGGGTGTCCGGACAGCCAGACTATCATCGCACGCTGCACTCCAAGACTACGAAGATACAAGATTGAAGACTCCGCCCGTGTCCGGATGGGACTTTCCTTGGCGTGGAAGGCAAGCTTGGCAATACGGATATGTAGATCTCCTACCATTGTAACCGACTGTAACCCTAGCCTCCTCCGTGTCTATATAAACCGGAGGGCTTTAGTCCGTAAGAGACAACATACATCACAACAATCATACCATAGGCTAGCTTTAGGGTTTAGCCTCCTTGATCTCGTGGTAGATCCACTCTTGTACTACCCATATCATCAATATTAATCAAGCAGGACGTAGGGTTTTACCTCCATCAAGAGGGCCCGAACCTGGGTAAAACATCGTGTCCCTTGTCTCCTGTTACCATCCGCCTAGACGCACAGTTCGGGACCCCCTACCCGAGATCCGCCGGTTTTGACACCGACGCTGGTGCTTTCATTGAGAGTTCCTTTGTGTCGCCACCGATAGGCTCGATGGCATCTTCAATCAACAACGCTGTCCGTGGTGAGACTTTTCTCCCGGACAGATCTTCAGATTTGGCGGCTTCGCAGATCGGGCTAATTCACTTGGCCATCCGAGCAGATCGAAGCTACCCGCCATCGTGTCGATTCGAAGCCTAAACTTCACAGCCGACATCCGCGGGACTTGATCTTCGACGGGCTCGAGCCAAAGCCAAGCGCCAAGACTGCTTGCGACGGGCATGATTTAGCTCGCCACGAACAAAGGCCTTTGGTGGCCGACACAAATCTGCTTCGTCATTAGTCCGGAGCCGATCACCAGACGAGGACCGGTGGATGAACACCACCTCGGGGGCTTCAACTTCCACGGCGATGGAGCCAAACACTAACCTTGTCCCTCGCGAAACTCGTGATTCGGAGGTGCCAGACTCCGGACCTCCCGCGCCCCTGCCAATCGAATCGGATTGGGCGCCGGTTATGGAATTCACCGCCGTGGACATTTTCCAATACCCACCCTTTGGCGACATCCTAAATTCGCTAAAGCATCTCTCGCTATCGGGAGAGTCCTGGCCGGACTATGGCCAGGATGGTTGGGATACGGACGACGAAGAAATTCAGAGCCCACCCACCACCCACTTTGTAGCCACTATCGATGATCTTACCGACATGCTAGACTACGACTCTGAAGACATCGACGCTATGGACGACAATGTCGGAGACGAACAGGAACCAGCGCCTATAGGGCACTGGAAGACCACCTCGTCATACGACATATACATGGTGGACACCCCAAAGGACGGGGACGGCGAAGAAGTAGCGGAGGCAGATTCCTTAAAGAAATAGCCCAAGCGTCGGGCCAAGGCGCCGCCTAAATCCCGCCATAGCAAGAATGGAGATTCCGCACAGAGATAATAATACCCCGTAGAGTGCCAAGATAATTCCTCCAAAGAAGACTCAGCGCAGGAGGACGCAGGCAAGCCCCCACGAGAGGGCGGCGGGCGAAGAGGTCGAGGATTATAACTATATACCTCCTCCAAGATGAGGCAAGCCTCAACGACGATTTAATTGCCGTGCCCGAGGATCCCGCTGAACAAGAGCGCTTAAACATAGGCTTATCGCCACGGCAAATAGCCTAAAGAAAAAGCAGCAGCAGCTTCAAGCCGATAGGACCTGCCGCCGATCGATGGACCGAGGTCCTCGCGTCAAGAGTTTAAACTCGAACGCCTCCAAAAGCTACCCAGACGCAAGTTGCTCCCCGATTAGAGGAGGAAGCATACATACCTTCATCACCAACAAGACGATACGGCCGATCGACCACCCCGTGGTCGCGACAGAGAGGCATCCGACCCTCCACAAACACCGCACTCGCACGCTTCCAAAAGTACGGCCAAGAGGGAACGCACCGGACTTGCGAGACGTATTGAGGACAAAGCAAGGCAATCCAGATCCATCTACGGATCACGAGGGCGCCCTACGACCGCGCATTTAATACCGCCGCCACGGATACAATAACCTCGCCAGGCCGAACACAAGATACAACGCTCTCTCGAGCTGCGCCGTGATATTGCTCAATATAGAGGCGCCAGACACCCGCTTATGCTTCATCGACGAAGTAATGGATCATCAAATCCTCAAGGGTTTAAACCCAGAACATAGAATCCTACGACGCACAACAGACTCGCGGTTTTGATTGAAGATTATCTCCTTCACATCCATATATTCGCGGCGACGATCTCCATGCCATCAAGTACCTCCCACTCAAGCTTAAAGGACCAGCTCGGCATTGGCTTAACAGCTTGCCCGCAGAGTCAATTGGTGTTGGAAAGACCCGAAGCCGCATTCTCGACAATTTCTGTGGCACGATGCAAAGCGGCCACCGCACGCCGATGACCTAAGCCACATAATTCAGCAGCCAGAGGAATCGCCGTATACACTCGACACGGTTCTTGACAAAGAAAACCAAATCGCCGACCGCCTTGATGCAGAGGCCCTCGCAGCCTTCAAACATAACATCCGCGACGAGTGGCTAGCCCGCACTGGACAAGAAAAGCCAAAATCCATGGCAGCACTCACATCATTAATGACCCGCTTATGCTGGAGAGGATAGCTGGCTAGCTCGCAGCAACAACCTCAATAAAAATTATGCCAGTCCGGATACTAAGGACCACAACGGCAGGTCACGTCGAAACAAAAACAAACGCCGCATTAATGGCGACGATAAGGAGGATACGGCAGTCAACGCCGGATTCCGAGGCTCTAAACCCGGTCAGTGGAAGAAGCCATTCAAAAGAACCACTCCGGGTTCGTCCAACTTGGACCGAATACTCAGCCACTTATGCCAGATACATGGCACCCCCGAAAAGCCAGCCAATCACACCAACAGAGATTGCTGGGTGTTCAAGCAGGAAGGCAAGTTAATTGCCGAAAACAATGACAAGGGGCTAAACAGCGACGACGAGGAGGAGACCCGACCGCCAAACAATAGAGGACAAAAGGGTTTCCCCCCACAAGTGCGGACGGTGAACCTGACTTAGGCAACCCATATACCCAAGAGGGAGAGGAAGCGCGCACTAAGGGACATCTATGCGATGGAGCCAGTCGCCCCGAAGTTCAATACATGGTCCTCTTGTCCGATCACTTTCGATCGAAGAGACCATCCGACCAGCATACGCCATGGCGGATTTGCCGCATTGGTTTTAGACCCAATCGTCGATGGATTTCACCTCACGAGTCCCGATGGACGGCGGTAGTAGCCCGAACTCGCTTTATCGTGATATAGTGCGCAAGATGGGCATAGACCCTCAAGGATTAAACCTACAAAGACAACCTTTAAAGGTGTCATACCAGGTGTGGAAGCCAATTGTACGGGCTCACCACACTCAAGTGGCCTTCGATCCCGGATAATTTCCGAGCGAAGAGTTAATCTTCGACATAGTCCCATTTCACAAGCTATCACGCTCGCCGGACGAACCGCTTTGCAAAAGTTCAACGCGTGCCGCATTATGCGACTCAAGCTCAAGATGCCAGCCCTCGTGGAGTCATCACGGTCAACGGAAATATAAACGCCCTCCGAGCGGAGGAACATACAATGCTCTCGCGCGTATAATCTGAGCAGCCTTTAAGGCATTTCGAGTCCGACCGCTAAACGGCCGGATACAGCAAAACGTGCCCGAAGCAATACCAATCAAGACAACCTGGCACGATCAGAGCACGCGTAGCAATGCGGCCCTAACCCCCGCCCTCGCATGATTGCAAGAACAACTCTCCGCATACATCATTACGCTTTGGAGATACCATGGGCGCAGGGGAAGGGGCACGATCACAATGGACCCAGAGTGCGGCTCGACCACACCACGGGCTCGCAAGTGCGCCACCCTTTTTTATTACTATTTTCCTTCTTTGTATACACAGACTCCGTAATCAGAGGCCCTCGTCCGCGGTGAACTCCGCCGAACTCACGATGCTACAGCCAGGAAGAAAGAAGGCTGCGATTTAACACCTGTGTGGTCTCAATTACGAGCATTAAATTCGATTATATACACCAAGTCCGCAGCTCACCCTCGAGGGGGACATGTTTAATTAGTCCAAACCTTGCTTATCAAGATCTGCTTGTATCAGTCCGCACTCATAGCAGACTTCCTTTAATAAATAATGCAGCACTTTTCGATTGCAATTACATTACATTTATATATATATATATATATATATATATATATATATATATATATATATATATATATATGTTCATTACAGACATCTTGCACCAGATATTTTGGTACGGTCTAATACACCGTGGGCTTATGTTCCTACATTATGGTGTGATAAGTCCGAACACTTTCATAAGTGCGGCACCTCGAACTTATAGCATTATATGAATCAGCTCCAATCATGTCTTGAGTCAATAGTTGGGTTTGCCTGCTCCCACGCTTTGGTGCCTTATGTTCCGCTCGCCGGCTAAGGTGGCACTGGAGAACCATCGCGATTGCACCCGGTTGAGCCGAAGCGGCGCCTCAAAGGAGAAAGCTAAAAATGACCGGCATGATAAGGTGAGAGACTGGTCGCTGTTCAAGAGGTCTTTTCGAGTCCTTAAAGACTCACGCCGCTTCGAGCGAAGTTCCGGATAAATGTCCGACGAAGGCGTGATAGCGCCCGGATTCGGCCTTCCGAATACTGGGGTGGGGACCCTACCATAAGTCGTGATCACCGAATGCACGTGTACAAAGGATCCCGCAGATCAATGCTCACCGAACACACGTAAGTTTAATAACAAGAGTCTTACATCCATACATACCGCTTACACAAGTAGGACCATTATGGTCAAGTCCCGAGTATATCATCGCAGCGAAATCTTCGCCGATAACTTGGACCCATGCCATCTGCCTTAACCCTACAGCATTCTCGACTGAAGGCCCTAGCTCGCACGCTCACATCAAGTATTCTTCATCATATCCTGTTCTTTCAAGCCTGGCCAAGTAATTAGCCAGGGACAAGCCAGTGAGTACGTTTGAATGTACTCGCAAGCAATCCATGTTTTGGTTCAAGATATAACAATGCATGATATAGGTAGATTTTTGCAGAAAGCTAGTTTTGAGTGCAATGACATGTTCAGCAACTTGTAAGACATGCATCAAGAGAATTCAAGTAACCATGAGGACAGGTTACAGATATCAACATAAATAGAGTGGGCACCAACCCAATATAAATAGAGTGGGCACCAACCCAACATAAATAGAGTGGGCACCAACCCATCTCAAACATGTCAAGTCCTTTGACTTGACCCAAGTAGTTTTATCAACACACACACACACGGTTGAAAACTCTGGAAGTAGTTTAAGCAGCACCGCCCAACTGTCCTTGACCGTGGACACGGCTATTCGAATAGTTTTACACTCTGCAGAGGTTGCACACTTTACCCACTAGATCCGGGGAACTTCCGTGTCATCCACGACCCGTGGTACCTCAAGTACCCGGGGTAAGCACCCGATCACTACCTTTCCCTAGACGACACTAACATGGGGTCCACTCGATTGGCAGTAGCCCCCGTGCCCAACATTTCACATAACATTTTCGCGGAGGCTTGCTCCCATTCTTATCACATACCACTGGCACGGGGTACCAACGGTGTGCCCGGTGCCCCATAAAAATGGTCATGGCCACACTACCTGGCACGACCCCGTCCCGAGAGAGAGCACCAACTCTCCCCCGTCACTAGTAATGTGGGCTCCAAGCTAGTATCGGCCTAGGTAATCAATAATGCCCTTTCCCATATAAGGGTAGAGTGGTTGCGCATGTAAGGTTGGGTCAGTCGACAAATCTTAAATCTAATCCATTTTCGAAAACAACACACACACTTGCCTCGACACCACTTCGCCATCAAGTGGTTACCCATTTCATCATCTCCCTCGCATAAGTGGCACCCGACGGGTTTTCAAAAGTCTTTTGAAAATACTTTGCCTCCTTCACCATGCATATACCCGTCCTTTTATGTAGCACTACCTTAGCATCCTATCTACTCCCACCGCATAACCTTCATAAGAAGGTAGGGTCATGCACAATGCAAGTATCAACGAGAAAGTACGGTGGCAAACCATCAAGTGGTTACCACCTCATCATGATTCCGATGCAACAATAAGAAAGAGCTATATGACATGCATAAAAAAGGTTTCATAGACATGGTCAAAGGGCTGCTTGCCTGTTTCATCAGAGTCTTGAAATCTTCTGGTCCTTCTCCAAGTACTCCGTCTACTTCGTCAACTAACGTCAGAAACAAACACAATAAGCAACACAACAAGGCAAGAATTAAATGTGCTCTAAAAATGTGAAGTTGACTTTTATTGGATACCTCTGGTCATATGAGGAATGACCAAAGTGACTTCATTGGAAGTGGATCAGTGGATATTTCTAAACATTTCGATATGATGGAATCAAGGGGTTTATGGAATTGCAAGAAGTGTACAGAAGAATTATTTTGAAAAATGAGCAAAGGCACCCATTTAACAAAGGATGATTTTAGAAGCATCTAGGAATTGGTTTCACTGGATTTGGAGTTCAAATGGATTTCCTAGGAATTTGCAAAGTTGGCTATATATGAAGAAATAGACCATTATTTTATGTGTTACATAAAGTATTAATAAAAATGTTCATAAACTAAGTTATGAACTTAGAAACATCTAGGATTTTGAATCATGGAATTTGGATCAAGAATGGGCTCTCTGTGATTTTCTAAAGTTCATCACAGAAATAGGAAAATGGGGGTTTGATAAATATTTGGGAAGAAGAAGTCTCTGGAAAAATGTGCATGTCGCACCAACAGGTAGAGCATGATTTTATGAGTCACTAGAAATTTGAATCATCAAATTTGGACTTAGAATAAATAATCTATGGATTTTACAATTCTACAGAAAAAGAAAAAGGGGAAAAGGGTTTTACGCAAATGGGCTGGATCTGGGCGGCGGCGGCACGCACCGGGCGAGGTTTAGCCGCAGGCGCCACTGGCCGCCCAGGCTCGCCAAGACGCTGCCAGGGGCTACGCCGGGCGGCTCGAAATACGCCGCTGGTGGAGGCGGTAACGGCGAAGCCGCCTCCACTTGAACGGCGGGCCCGCCCACCGGGTTGCCGACGAGCGGGCCCGCTTGTCGGTTCGTCCCCAACCTCCCGCCGAACAGCAGCAGCAGGCAGGGCGGCGCTAACGGCGGCTTGCCGGGCGCTACAGTATGCCTCCGGCGATGCTCGCCCACCGGGCGTGCTCAAGGGACCCAACTGCGCCCAACCGTGGTGGCACGGTCACCAGAGGCACCGGTCGAGCAAGGCGTCGATCACAAGCGGACGAGGCCGACAAGGGTGATGCAGCTCGGCGGAACAGCCACGGGAGGAGGCGGAGAAGCACGGAGGGTCTCGAGGTGACGGTGGGGTGCTCTAGTGTGGTCTAGAGGGAAGGAGGAGGGAGATGGGTGCGATTCTGCGAGACCGACGCAAGGCTCACCATTGCGGTGGATGGAGGGCACGGAGAGATGTGAGTTGGTCCATGGGGTGCACGGGAGAGAGGGGAAGCAAATGGAGCAGTAGATGGAGGCCAGGACCGCCTTAAGTAGGAGGGGTGAGGTGCACCGTGATGTATGCTCAAGAGCTCCTAGCCGTTCTTTGGAGGCCACGAGGGCGCGCGTGGGCGTGTCTGGGGTGCTCGTGGGGTCGGGTCCAGGCGCAGAGGAGGGGAGAGAAGAAGGGGAAGGGCCAGGGTGCCAAGGTGAGCCGCACCATTGGCGCGCCGGGCTGCCTCTGCTTGCTAGCGCGGAGGCGCGGGGAGGAGGAGAGAGGAGGGGGCCGACCGCGTAGCGTGTTGCAGACGCCGAGGCACCTCGACCGCACGAGGGGAGGCTCGAGGTGGTTGGTGGCTTGGGCAGAGAGCAGCTACAAAGGCGGGGAGCACCAGAGGCGCCCTGAGCACGCCTTTGGCATGCCATGGCATAAAAAGGGGAAGTGGGCGCGGCCACTTGTGTCCAGTAGTGCTAGCGAGTAGTAAAGAAAGGGGGGAGGGCCTTGGATGCCCTGGTGAACCACTAGGAGAGGAGAGAGGTTGAGGGAGAGAGAGAAAAGGGCTGTCTAGAGAGGGAAAGTGGGGTTTGACCCCTCCAATAATTGAGCTGTGGATTTTTCATTGCTACTGGACGTGCAAGGGGACTAGGAGGAGCTGTGGTAACAAGTTGAGCTCATGGAGAATAGTGGAAGTGGTCAAAATGATGATTTTGGAAAAATGGCAGAAGGTGTTTGTTGTTGGTTTGGGCAAGAAAATGGACTTCCCTTGTCATGAGGCTTGACAGGGTCAAATGGCATAAGAAAATAAGATGTTCCACCAAGATTGAGCTCATTTGGGCATAGTTGCCAATGCAACTTTGGTAAACCCTAGAAATCAACAGAAATGGGCTTTCCAAGATTTAGCCATGCAAATATATTCTCCTTGATGCACCACTTGGTGTAGTGGCCTCATTTGGTCATGTGATCATTCTCACAAAAGTTGGAATCAAGGAGAGAAAGTTGGTAATGTAGAGTTGTTCAAATTTGATTCTGGTCAGAGAGGGTTTTGGGGCACTTTGATAAATATAACTTGTTCTCCAACTTGTGCCACTTGGTCTAGATGAATAATTAGACCATTTGAGAATGTTCACAAGGTTTGAGAATATTTGGAAATGTTTGGCAATGTAAAGTTGCTCGAACTTCAAAATGGACAGAAATGGTTTTGAGGGTTTTTGATGATGTTATCTTGTTCTCCAAGACATGAGACTTGGCAAGATCACCAAATATGTCATATGTAACATGCTAGAATTTTCTTGGAATTTTTGGAGAATATTTCCTTTGTAAATATTTCAAAAGCTTGAAATATCCAGAAAGGGTTTTTGACGGATTTGACCAATACTTTGAACATGACCATGTGTTGAAACTCCTATATATGGACAATATGTGTCCACCGAGTTTCCTGATTTTTGTCAAATATTTTAAAACAATAAAATAATTTTTCCCTATTAAAGACCATTTCGGCCTTAAGAAAAGCTTTTAAATAAAATAGGAAAATAACTTCTAAAATTATATTTTTGTGGTTTCGGGTAACCTATATCTAATAGGAGCCAAATATATTTTTAGAAAGATTTTTACCGCCCTTAATTAAGTATTTGCAAAGGCAAACCTCAATTCAGGGGTTTTTGAAAACCTAATTTTAGAAAATACTTTTTGGCCAAATCATTTTTGTAAGAGAATATTTTTATGTCCTATACACATGGCATGATCATTGGTTCAAGAGTTTGGATCAAGGAGATGAAGTATAGGAGTTGGAGGATTTATTTGATTTTTAGAGCACTTGCAAACAGCAGTCAACCATTCAATCAAAGCAAAGACAAAACACACAAAAGTTTTTGTCAAACCACATTTTAGCATTATTTATTGACTTAAGTGTTGTGGCATGAAAATCAGGGTGTGACAAGGGGCTTCGCCGAAATTTAAAATTATAGAATTCTATGGCTAAGTGAGAGTGTTCAAGCAGTATAAGTCCGGTTGCCATGTTCGTTGTGTTGAGCGCCTCCCTAGATGGACCGAAAAATGGGAACAAGAGTTCTCAAATTTATCCCGAACACCCCAAAGACTTTCGTTCGGGGTCAAGCCAACGACTTGCCATCTCTCGATTTTATAAACGGCCGCATGTAAGGTAATATTTTAAATTAAACAAGCGTTGCTTAATGCGATATGAACAAAGTTTCCAGCGCACAGATAATACATAGCGAAGTTTACTCAAAATTACATCTCGGGGCATTCATCTGCAATATCGCTGGCTCCCTTCAGACAGTTTTATAATACATTTCGAAGCGACGATACTCCTTGCCCGGTGGCGGCGGGTCGCTGAGAAGCTTCTCGATCCATCCTGCCCCAGCAGCACCTTTGTGCGGGCAAGGGCCCGACGAGCGCCTTCAATACAAAGTGAGCGCTTGATGACCTCCACCTGTGGGCACGATCCACCAGCCGCCGCGACGAGGCCGGTAGCTCCTGTGCATGGCCTGTCCGTGCCACAACGGACTATAAGGCCCTTCATGGCCTCCTCGCCTACCTTGTGGAGTTTGACTAGCTGCTTGGTTGGTCGCTTGGGGGCACTGGATGGCCGGCCTCGGCATCGAGACCGAAGACCTTCTCTGTCGAGCTCCCTCCTCGCCACGATAGAATGCGGCGGCATCGGACACACTACGCGCAGATCCGCAAACGCCTCGAGAGCTCGAACGCGGTAAGTGTCAAGTAGTTTACATTAACATGCTTGCTTTGCATGAAAAATGCCTTACCCGCCGCTATCTTATTTACATCTTCAACCTCCTGAAGGGCCTTACTGGCCTCGGCCTTGGCGGACTTGGCACTTTCGAGAGCCGAGGTGAGCTCGGACTCTCGAGTCTTGGAGTCACGCTCCAAGCTCTCAAGCTTCTCCGTGAGAGCCTAGAGCTCTTGCCGTACTTCCGCCACCTGTGCCTCCAGCTTTTCTTGTTTCTGCCCATTCATGTCAAGATCATGCTCGTCATGGACACCTCCTTCGTGGCTGCCACCTCGCTCGTGGGCCCCGCAATACCCATATTATCCTTGTTAATTTTATCGCAACCAAAATCCTTTTTTGTAAGGTAACTATTCAAAGTGGTGTTACTCACCTTCTTTGTCCTCGAGCTGCTTCTTGGCATGGCCGAGCTCTTGCTCGACCGCCGAGATCCTGTTTCAACACACCGACCTCCGCAGCGGTCAAGGCGGCAGAGGTCAGCAATAAGAGCCGCAAAACCATATTGACATATTTAAAGCAACCTCAAGTAAATCTTCTTAGATCCTCATCCGCTTTTCTTTCCAACACCGAACCGAGCATCGGGGCTACCGTCTATGCGCGTATTACATTACATAATTATAACTTCTTACCTCAAAGCCTGTTAGAAGGCTGCTGCAGGCTTCGTCAGCCTGCTCTTGGCGAGCTGAACCTTTCAATCATCGCACTCATGATAGTGCGGTGTTCTTCCTCGATGGAAGCGCCTTTAAGCGCCTCAACAAGTTGACCGGCGCCCGGTTGACGGAGGCCACCGGTGTCACAGCTCTTGCCCTTCTTTCGAAGGGCACGCTGCCGGACTCGAACCGCTGCAGTTCCGGCGTAGAGTCCAACAAAAGTCCGGAGGTTGCCTTGCGGCGCCCGAGCCTCCTCCCGATGGTTCCTCTATGGGATCCCACCTCGGCGTCCTCGTCGGCGCTGGGGGTAGAGGCAATGAAGTGAATCCACATCCGACGGGCTAACGACCCTTCGATGAAGCGGGAAGATCATCATCGGCGGACTCAGGACAAGATATGCGCATTAGTAGGACACTAGGTGACGCGAAAGAAATTACATATCGTGGATCCGAATACTTACGATCTCGCCGAGGCTGGCCTTGAAGGCCACCTCCTCACCAACGATGGTGTTGGCGGAACTGTCCGGGAATAGTTCTCGCCTCTTGACCCCTTCGCCTCCCCTATTGGGGAAGCCTTCCTCTTCTTCTCTCCTCCTCCGAGAGAGAGTCTTCTTCCTCCTCCTCGTCTTCGAGGGAGGAGTCCACCTCGTCGTCGGACGCTTGATTGCGGGAACTCTTTCGAGTCCCCGTGGCCACCTTCTTGGCCTTCTTCTCCGCACCACGCGCGGTGCCGAACCAGCAGCCCGCTAGACGGGTGTTTATCGGGTCTTCGCATGGGAGCCGACAGATGAGCTGCTCGGCCTTCTCCATCCATTCCTGCCAAAAGAAAAGAGAGATTGAAACCTCTTAGAATCAATCTGCTTACCACAAGTGTCCCGCATAGGGTCGAATCACTTACCTCGCCACCGGATGCTACGAGCGAAATCCGCGATCTTCCGTCATGATGCGGGGCTTCGCGCCTTAAACAGCACCCTCCAGCGCCTTCATACGCCGTGGTCAAGAGCCCGCTTAGCGCTGGTGCTGTTCCGCATTGAACTCCATGCATTGAATGCCCGTTTGGCATGGGAGAATCCGGCGGATGAGCATGACTTGGACCACTTCGACGAGCCTGAGCTTATTGTTCACCAACTTCTGGATACACGCTCGGAGTCCCGTCAGCTCCTTCAAATTGCCCCAAAACAAGCCCTTCTCTTTCCAGGAGGTGAGTTGCGTGGGGATGCCAGATCTGAACTCGTGGCCGCTACCACGTGGTTCGCGGCTCGGTGATGTAGAACCACCCGATTGCCACCCCTTAACGGAGTCCACGAAGGCCCTTCAAGCCAAAGGACGCTGGGCAACTTGCCCAACATGGCGCCTCCGATTCCGCTTATGCGTGCCCTTCACAACCTTCGCTTGACGTTGAAGGTCTTGAGCCACAGGCGAAGTGGGGCCGAATGCAGAGGAAGGTTTCGCACACCCACGATAAACGCCGAGATGTTGAGGATGAAGTTCGCGCGGATCATGGAAATCTAGGCCGTAATAGAACATGAGCCCCTGGACGAAAGGGTGCAGTGAAAGCCCATCCATGGAGGAAGTGGGGAAGGAAGACGACCTCTCATGGGGCCCGGGGTAGGGATGAGCTGCCCTCGTCGGGTAGCCGATCGCGATATCGCCGAAAGGTATCCGGTGCTGCGCAGCTTGGTGATGTGCTCCTCCTAATGGTAGAGGCTAACCATTTGCCTCCCGCCCAACATGATCGGAGAAGGTCGAGGCGAGATGCGCGAGCTTAGGCGTTGGAGCTTGAGTGCTTGGAGTTGATAAGCAAATGAGGAAGAAGGCGAGGTGAGAAGGTAAACCTTATCCTTATATATAGGCGGACGAAGACTATGCGCCCCCGCCACCGGTAAAACTCGCTTATCTCCCAAGCGCCACCATCAATGGCGCGGTTGGGTTACCCACGTCCGTATTGATGAGAATCTCGAATAAGGGAAACGATCTCCGCTCGACAAGACGTGCCAAGAAACCGCCGCTAAACGCATCGAGGTGGTATAATAAAAACGATTCAAGTAAAGGCCCGGTAGCGGTGTGATGTCATGCCGCCAAATACGCCGCCAGATTGGATTTATGTGCAATATTCTCTACGGTGGAATGTAGAATTTATTTTGCGAGCCGACACTATCCCGGTGTTCATGATCTTCTCTCGATTATTCAAGGGAGGAACCCGCCTTGCAATGCCAAATATTATGCGCTACGGACTTATCGCCATTGAAGCCTGGTTCAGGCTACCGAGGAGTCTCGACTAGGGATGTCCGGACAGCCGACTATCATCGTCCACGGACTCCAAGACTACTAAGATACAAGATTGAAGACTCCGCCCGTGTCCGGATGGGACTTTCCTTGGCGTGGAAGGCAAGCTTGGCAATACGGATATGTAGATCTCCTACCATTGTAACCGACTGTAATCCCTAGCCTCCTCCAAAGGTCTATATAAACCGGAGGGCTTTAGTCCGTAAGAGACAACATACATCACAACAATCATACCATAGGCTAGCTTTAGGGTTTAGCCTCCTTGATCTCGTGGTAGATCCACTCTTGTACTACCCATATCATCAATATTAATCAAGCAGGGCGAGGGTTTTACCTCCATCAAGAGGGCCCAACCGGGTAAAACATCGTGTCCCTTGTCTCCTGTTACCATCCGCCTAGACGCACAGCTCGGGACCCCTACCCGAGATCCGCCGGTTTTGACACCGACAAGGAGGAAGAGGAGTTGATCTTCAACGAGCCGCTCACACCCTCGGCGGCTCGCCTGACTCGACTTCAGGCCCGGCAAGCTCTCCTCGCCGGCAAGCCCTCTCGCTTTCGGCAAGGCTTGCCGCCGCTGCCTCTGCCTCCTCCACAGCTGAATCCAAACTCGCCATGGGCAGCGCTGCCGCCGCCTCTTCCAGCCTTGTGGCGGCGCGCTACATCTCCGCGATCGGTGGTGTCGCGAGTAAGGCTTTTCGCTCATCGAGCGAACCGACACTTCTACCAAGCCGTCAAAGAACTCCCGCACGACGCCGCTCGCAGGATCTTGCCAAGTTGGGACAATTCCATGCGAATCGCACAAATGCATCATTGCATGGATGCGGTCAAGCGAGGAGTTGTTGCACAATGAACGACACCTTCGCAACCTGAACACTTCGGGATGTTCAGTGGTCGACGGAACAGTTCCTCGGAGCATAACGTTAAGTTCCGGGGAGCTGAAGTTGAAGTTGAGGCCCGGCGCAGCCTCATGATGTCCGCCGATTCGAACTCCTGTGCGGTCTCCTCCTCTCCTTCGGGGCGGCGCGGCGGCGAAGAAAATCTGCGCCACGGTGTTTATAGTGAGCCCGCAAGCCCGAGGCGTTGATCCGGTAACGGCAATCTTCAGCCTATCGCCTTACGGGGCCACGTTGTTCCAATCGCTGCCGCAAGACTATCGGGTTTGGCGCCATGGTAACGGCGGCTGCGGTTCTCCTCGACAATCCAGCACCAGTTTGTTCTCCAAGATTCCCACTTGCCGCTGAGCTCTCCCTCCGTGATAAGCTTCCTTCTTGCCAGCTCTCGAGATCCAGCGATTCCGCCGATAAAGGCTCCCTCTCTCAACTCGGGGCATAAAGAAGTGGCGAAAAAGAGCTACATTTGGATAGACACCGACAAAGTTTTCGCAGAGATGTGCGAAAACTGCCATGGTCAGAACGGCATTGGGGGTGAAGTCAAGGAGGCGGAACCCGTAGGTTTTCATAATGTCGCAGAAAAACTCAGAGAAAGGCGGGCACAGCCCGCAGTAGAAGAACAACGCGAAGAAGGGATACCCATTCGGAGCCGGTTCTGAAGCGGCGGCTGAGAGTACCTTCGTGCGCGGATGCACTCGCATCTCCGTCGACCAGAAGAGGTAGTAATACTCCTCAGCTCCTTCGGCGAGCTTGGGGGAAGGTTGCTTGTTCCTTCGCAGCGCCATGAGAGCTGCGCCTCGGTCGACTTCACGACCTTCCCCTTGTCGGCTTTCGGAGCCATGGCGGAGGTGGTGGGGGAGATCGACGACATTGGTGGCGATGGGGGGCGGAGCGCTGCTCTCTTTCAGCTTTGGGAAGAAAGGGAGGGGCGGCGGAGGTTTTTGAGATTGGAATAGCAACCGGTGAAATGGGCGAACTGCCCCTGTTTCCCCTGCTTATAAATAGTGAGGGGGCGGACGTTCCGTCTTTCCGAATAAAGAAACCACCCACGATATCTCCCATGACGCCGCATTCGACGCGTGCCGTTCGAGGAGGGCGCGGTGGATACGGAGTAAGATACGGCGAAACCAGGCCGCTGCGTCGCGCCTGTTTTGGGCATGGCCCAACAGCGCTTCAGATCGTGTGTGGCCCAGGCCCGGGCTCCTGCCGGTGTACTAGAGTAGGGGTACCCTAGTATCCCAAACTTGTGCATGGGCAACAGCAGCACCCCAGCAAGGCTTGCCCGGTGACCGCCAAGGTCCTCCGTGGTTCCTTTGGAGCCATTCAAGAACAAAGTATTCAAGCCAAGGAGACAAGGCCCCGGCAAGAGGAGCTTGCCGAGAAGGCCAACCAAGGCATCTCAAGGGACTTGCCGCGACGCGCAACGCGTCCCGGCGAGGCCCGGTGAGCGACAAGCTTCCGAACGCGACAAGACAACGACCGCGGCAAGGCGCTTGCCGCGGCAAGCTACCACTCTGTACCCGCGCTCCAGCACATCCACCAACGTGTCATCCTGGGACCTTTCCAGGCGCGCGTGGCAAGAGGCTGTGCAGCCAGCGGTGCGCGGTGGCTAGTGGCGGTGACAAGATTGCCATCGTGGCAAGCGGTGGCATCCCTGACGGTCCCTTTTTGCACTATTTGGGAGACGCAGACGGGCATTTAATGCCTTTGTCCCCTGCCGTCAGGGTTAGGTATGATACATCGCATGTAGTTGTACCAACCGCAACACCTTTCCATTTTTACCCTTGTTCACGCTGCCACCTGTCGGTGACCCTTGAGCATATAAAAGGAGGCCCATGCGCAACGTAGAGGGGGTTCAAGGCGTAAAACACTCACGCTTGGTTTCAAGTAGCAGCTAGTGTGTATCAGTAGCACTCAGCGCTCCCGAGCAAGAACTCAATACACTCGCACATGCAGCAAAGAGGAGTATTATCTTCCGAGAGCTCCGGCTGGGTAAACTGCTCGTGTGCTTCACCGATCCGCTCTCCGCGACCTCCGCCCCCCGACGAACCGAAAGGGGCTCGGTCCGCCGGTCCCATAGGTGTTCGTGGATCAGTTTCCCCGACAAAGAGTTTTGAGACACTCGCCATTATAGTGATTTTTTTGCAAAAAAAACAGGCAAAAAAGCGAAAACAAATTATAGAGTGTGCTTTTCCCTTGTTTCCGTGTTGTGCCGTGATTTTGTTAGTGTTCTAGGCTCGCGTCTCTAGCACGGTCTAACCTAGGACCAGCACAGTACTGTCGTTGAGCCTGGATTCATATTTGCATCTATGAATTGATTATTGCTGATATTTTTGCTACCATATCATAAGCCTTCCCAGCTCCACATACATCTACATCGTGCATTTGATACCACCTAGCAATCGCTTTGTCCAAGGTTTGAGAGTTTTGACTACAAAGGTTACATGATAAATGTCTGCAGATGATGAGTGGACACGTGCAAGATGTGCTAAACAGATTTGAAGAGGCCATGGACAAGATAGATGGCATTGAGAAGACGTTCGAAACAAAGCTCGATAACAAGTTTAATGAATTGCTCGCGCGTCCTCCACAACAACCGCCGGCTGCACCTGTCGCACCTCTACAACAACAACAACAACAACAACAACAACAACAACAACAACAACAACAACGTCGCCTTCCAAATCAAGTGGGACGAGTACGGCGCGTTCCCCTTGAGCCTGGTCAAACTTCTAGTGCCGCTGCACCTATAGATGATGCTTCTATGGCTCCTACTGCTACTGATGAAGAGGACATTTACGACGGCGATTACGAGGATGAGGTTGATCAAAATCAGCACTATGTGCAACCACCACCACCACCACCAGGTCGTCCTCATGCCTATAATCGTAATGGTAGGGCTGCACCACCACCTCAAGTATGAGATTATGACCATGTTCCTAAGCTGAAATTGAATATTCCACCATTTGTGGGTCGATACATTCCTCATGTCTATCTTACTTGGCAGTTAGAAACTTAACAATGTTTCACATTCTTATAATATCTTGAGGATAGACGTGTTGCTGCTACTATTTGTGAATTCACTACCTTTGCTTCTGTTTGGTGGTCTGAACATTGTAAATTGTATCATATTCCAACTACTTGGGCTGCTTTGAAAACTGCTATGTGTATTTGTTGGGTTCCACCATATTATCAACGTGAATTGCTTACAAAATTGCAGCAAGACAAGGATTTTTTTGTAGACGAATATTATCACGAGTTGCAAACTGGTATGATTTAGATGTGGTATTGTTGAGGTTAATGAAGCTATGCTTGCACGTTTTATGGGAGAATTAAATAAAGAGATTCAGACCATTTTAGAGTATAAGGAATATAATAATATCACTTGTTTATTCCATTTTGCTTGCAAAGCTGAACGAGAAATGCAGGATCGACATACATTGGCGTGGACTAAATTTTCTGCAGGTTCACCTTCATCATGGACACCGCGTGCATCTTCTACTTCCACACATTTTGCTACACCGGCACCTCCATCAGCCGCCACCTCCAGCCGCGATACAAGAAAGCAGGCATTACCACCACTATCTGCCAAGAGCACACTTACTGGGCCTGCACAGAGCTCTTCTTCTTCCATGGCATAAATAGGGCACACAAGTGATATTATTTGTTGTCGTTGTAAGGGAAGAGGTCATTATGTGAGAGAATGCAAATCTCAGCATGTGATGATTGCTACTAAGGATGGTGGGTATGACTCCGCTAGTGACTATGATGAGGAGACTCTGGCTCTTATTACAAGTGAAGAACACGGTGGAGATGATTTTGAACATGAGACACAATACATGGCTGCTGAAGACGCCGATAGGTATGAAAGTTTAGTTGCTCAACCTGTTTTGAGTGTGCATGTCACACAAGCTGAGAAAAATCAGAGGCACATTTTTTTCATACAAAGGGAGTTGTGAAGGAACATTCTGTTTGCATCATCATAGATGGAGGGAGCTGCAACAATTTGGCTAGCATGGAGATGGTGGAGAAGCTATCTCTCACCCCAAGACCACATCCACATCCTTACTACATCCAATGGTTCAACAACAATGGCAAGGTTAAAGTAACATGTACTGTTCGTGTGCATTTTAGTATCTCTACATACGCTGATTATGTTGATTGTGATGTGGTACCCATGCAAGCATGTTCCTTATTGCTTGGTAGACCATGGCAATTTGTAAAAATTCTATACACCATGGTACAAACAATTAGTATACTCTTGTTGATAAGAATAAACATATTACTTTGCTTCCTATGTCTGCTGATTCCATTTTGAAAGATGATATTAATGGAGCTAATAAAGCAAAGCAGGAGAAAATATACGAGTGAAAATTAGATTGGGGCAAAATAATTTTAGCAACAAATGAAGCCTAATAATAAACCATCTAGTGTTGCTTCTGAAATTAAATTGAAAAGTGCATGTTTACTTGCCACAAAATTTGATATTGATGAGCTGGTGGCAACTTTAATATACATCTGGGTGGATTGGTTGAGGCACCTAGGGAATCCAGTGTTGACTATTTTGGGAAATCCCGGAGTACTCGTGTGATTTTTCCTATGGTTCACCACCCAGGCTCAAAGGGATCATAAGATTATTCATGCTAGAAACTTCCGTGTGCATCGACAAGCCATTATGGGCTCTGGCATAGTTCAGTAAGTTGCGTGAGCTCTTGAAGAGGTGGACTAGCAGATGTAGGGGAAAGTAGGTGTATTAGTCTGCCCGGAGTAGAGAGTTAATGCTTCAGAAAGACTATGTCTCGATCATCCGATCATGGATGCGGTCGAGTCTTGTGGGGAAAAGTGCGCAAACCTCTGCAGAGTGTACAAACTAATCATGGTTAGCTGTGTCCCCGGTTATGGACATCTTGAGTATCTAGTACTTGAACCTATTGATGTGATCTCATTATGTTACTTTAATTAATTTGATTTGGGTTAATGATGATACTTTTAGTTGAGATTTGAGTTGGGGTTACCTTCTCAAATATTGGGCAACTTGGGGTAGTTAAATAAATTTATTCCTTTGTTGTAGGGAAAAACTAGCTTTATGCAAAATCAGAAACTTACAGCCTCCACCAGCCAAATATTGTTCTTGCATTTCATTGCTTTATAGTGTAACTCTGCCAGCATATTCAATGTGCGGACCTACATGGCTGCAACGTCTCATGTTGCAGACTACTCAGATGACGAATAAGGTCTGATAGGTCGTTGTTTTGCACTCAGCTATGCCGTTGGATTTGATGGACTCATTGACCTATGAAGCTTCCGCAGTTATCTAGTTTAGATGGCCTTCAGCCATGATATTTTTGTGTAATCATACTCTTTATGAGGAATCGATGTAATAAGCGTGTGATTGAAACTCTGTTATAATTCCTCGAGTACTGTGCGTGTCAGCATTACCGACCCAGGGATGACACTGATGCATAGAGACTTGACCATTTGAGGTCTGGTCGCCACTACAGGATTTCTGTCAACTTGGGTATTTGGTTCATAGGAATTGGAAGAGGTGAGGAATGCAAAGAATCATGGACAAAATAAAGTGAAACCATATGAAAGCGTGTACAGTTCGAATGTTATTCTACCACTAATGCACTTGGTCTTGTTTTCATTCATAGGATTTTGAAAAGTAGGTCCAGGTGGATGTTTTGCTCCGTTCCTTTAAACAAATGCATGAATAATTGAATAGTAGAATGCCATAGGAAAATTTCCTATTGCTATGTTTTTTTGTTTAACCAAAATAGCCCTAATGGATCGACATGAATGTAGAGTAATAAGTGATGCAACATGTGTACAACCTCTTTGCCGTAGCCGTGTCGACCTCAGCATCATTGGGTTGGTCACTAAAGAAGTTGCGGTAGAGGTGGTTGTCAGAAGTGTGGAGGAAGATCTGAGGAATCTGTAGACGGCATCCAGGGCACTGCTCTATTGTGATGGATCATTCTGTCATTGGAGCAGATCTGGTGAGTCGCAAGACGTCAAGGCTGAAGCAACACAAGACAAACATCGTTAATGTTAAGTGGGATTCTAATAGCATCTCCAATAGATGATGTAAAATAAATGTAAAATTTACATCACCAAAATCGACCTGACTACAACAGATGAGTAAAAACTATTGACTCTGAACTTAACTGTCAAAACTGAAATTTACTATGGAACCCGAAGGTTACTGTCGAAACTGAACACAATGGTAGCAGAGAGCCACTTGACATGTAGTTTAGGGAGGCCCTACAGTTCATCTTCAACCTGCACCCCCCTGAGCCGCGATCCACCACCGGCCCCTACGTCGCCTCGCCGCCCCGAAACAACTCCTCACCGCCGGTCCGCCGCTGCCCCGGCCATCCCTCTAGCCCCCTCCCCCGCGCTGAGCTTTTTCTCTAGCGATCCCCACGCCATCGCCCCACCACCGCGCCCTCCCAACGCCGGCGACCACCGCCCCCACCCTGAACCCTAAGATAGATAGTGGGGTACTGATCTGGCGAGCCCCCTCCCCATTGCGGGTGGTTCTTCATTAACTCCAGTGAGCCCCCCCGCCCACACCCTGAAAATCGACTGACCCAAAAGTCAATTCAGTCGATTGAAGTGTAGCTCAATCAGAGAAGAGCTGCAGCATGAGCGAGGGGGAGAGCAGCAGCAGCAGCGCGAGTGAGCGAGCGAGCGAGAGACAAAGAAGCAGCAGTAGCGCAAGCGAGGGAGTGAGAACCAGAGCAGCAATAGCTGGCGAGCGAGCGAGAGCCGAAGCAGCAGCAGCAGATCCGGCTGGTATGGACTCCACCGACGAAGGGGCCTTGCACTGGGGGAGAGCCGCCGTAGAGATGTCGCTCGCGGCGCCGGCTTCGAGGTAGCCACTCCACGGGGGTGCTAGATGGAGCACCGTCGGTGCCGGAGGTCGAGTTAAGGAGAAGGTACGATGCGATGAGTGTACAACCTCTTTGGTGGCGCCGAGTAGGCCTCGGCTTCATCCAGGAGTCGGTGAGGATGTTGCGGTTCCGGTGGAGCAGGTTAAGGCAACACTATGGGGATGGAGCAGCCGCGATAGACGAGGCGATCGTCGGAGAATCTCCTTGGAGGTGGAGGACGGCGCGGCTGAACCGGTGGGACGACGAGATGGTCGACGGATCCTCATCTAGGGAGGTGGCCGAGGGACGTCAAGCTATTGTGGTGGACGACGTCGTCGGGGAAGAGGCTCCGGCTGGGCAGCGGTGCGGTGGCGGATGGAGGAGGGTGGGGTTTCGCTGCTGGAGCGGAGAGGTTATGGCGGCCTGGGATTTCGAATGATGAAAAGGAGGCGATGGGAGGGGGGAACCATGACTTATGGTCGCGCTTGTCCAAAATGTAGGGTGTGTTACAAAAGTACCCCGATCGATTTGAACTAGTGGCCCTTTCGGCTCAGGGTTAGAAGGGGGATTTTGCGTGTCAGGATTTGGCAGTTGGAGGGAGTTTTCGCGCGTGTTGTAATTTCAGGATAGCAAGGCACGGGTTGTGAAGGCGCCAGTTTTGGGAGCACGATATCTGAATTTTCGGGATATAACAAGGCGCGGGTTGAATTTTAGGAACAAGCCTAACGTATAATATTATACCTATACGTACTAAATCAATTCGCACTTCCCTCAACGAAAAAAATGAAAAAAAATAAAACTATACACCCCACACAAAGAGAGAGTCTTGTCCCGTTTTACTTTGCAAATGCTATTTAAAGCTACTCCCTCCTTCCATCTATATAGGGCCTAATGCGTTTTTCGAGGCTAACTTTGACCAAATATTAGAGCAATAATATATGACATGCAACTTACACAAAGCACACCGTTGAATTCGTGTGTGGAAGGAGCTTTCAATGATATAATTTTCACATTGTGCATGTCATGTACTATTAATCTTGTCAATAGTCAAAGACGGTCTTAAAAAACGCATTAGGCCCTATATAGATGGAAGGAGGGAGTATGAATCCATGTTATGTCCAATTAATTTTTTTCGCTGGCTGTATAATGCATGTAACCTACTCATACCAACATTTTAGTGCATTCCAAATGTTTATACTACCGCTGCAATTCAAACTGAATTTGAATTCGTTTTTCTATTTCAATAAGAATCTACAATCATGATTGTTGCCAACTTCAACCATCATTCGTGTATTACCTTAAGAACACACCACATGATTACTATAGAGATAGATATGAAATATGTGTACTATATGAACTCGAATTCAATTTTTTGAGTACACTTGATGTTGATTCCAAATAATAGTACATTTGATGTACTAACTATATATTCATAATCTAAAGCATGTTCCATACATACACCGTGTTTATCACACAAAGTATAGTGCCCCGCCCCCTACATTATGACAAGTATTTAGCCGTGAGCTGCAAAAGACACACATTAGCCCAAATTATAATCAATGTTATATATATATTATATGTAGTACTAGCAAGATGCCCATGCTTTCCACGGAACATCAATATGATCAATGGGAGGCCTTATTTGCAAATATGAGAGGAGTGTGGGTACCTTTTTTCAAAATTTCCATAGTTTCCTTCCTATCCGTCAGATATAAATCGGACGTCCTATATTGCAGGATGGCAGGCACACCATCATCAACAACTCTGTTTTTTGTAAGAGTAGAGATAAAATATATTATATGTAGTATAATATGTTCATAACCACACCATGTGTATCACCGTTTTATATATTCACACATGCGTCGGTTTAAAACACTATGATAAATTCTTCAAATATCCGAATTCGCTTTTTGTAATGAATTATGATCTCTATTCGTATTTTACACCCACACAATCCTCTTATCTTTGAGCTAGTCTCTCGCGCATCCACACGCCTGCATACCTCTCACCCTCCCTCAGCATTCTCTAGCTCCATCGCACAAATTCGTCTTTTCACTTTTAGGTCGTTCACCCACGGTGAGTGTAGGCCCCAGCTCCTTCTTTACAGCACACATCGATCGATATGCCTCTCTAGCCACGTGTGCCTACCACAAACACAAGCTTCCCCTCTTCTCTTATCATCGTCCATGCCTCACTCCCACCACTCTTTTCATCGATCTCCTACTAGCACACTCCTTCCCCCTCGATATAGTATGCCTCTCTCACCACCTCTAGATGTATCCCTCTCTCTCTATCCTTCTCCCTGGGCCATATTTGCTTCTAACACATACATGCATGTATACCAATCGATCTGCCTACATATACCTAGGTCGACTTTAACTATTTCCCCCCACCCATCGATCGACTTACCTCACAAGTTATGTCTCTCCTTTCTCTGACAAAGGACGATTGATCTTCCTATGTAGTTACGTCTGCTTACCATAGCCATTGAAGGAAATATGCCCTAGAGGCAATAATAAAGTTATTATTTATTTCCTTATTTCATGATAAATGTTTATTATTTATGCTAGAATTGTATTAACCGGAAACATAATACATGTGTGAATACATAGACAAACAGAGTGTCACTAGTATGCCTCTACTAGACTAGCTTGTTAATCAAAGATGGTTAAGTTTCCTAACCATGAACAAGGAGTTGTTATTTGATTAACAAGGTCACATCATTAGTTGAATGATCTGATTGACATGACCCATTCCATTAGCTTAGCACCCGATCGCTTAGTATGTTGCTATTGCTTTTATCCATGACTTATACATGTTCCTATAACTATGAGATTATGCAACTCCGCCACCGGAGGAACACTTTGGTACTACCAAACGTCACAACGAATCGGGTGATTATAAAGGAGTACTACAGTGTCTCCAAAGGTAGATGTTGGGTTGGCGATTTCGAGATTAGGTTTTGTCACTCCGATAGTCGGAGAGGTATCTCTCGGCCCTCTCGGTAATACACATCACTTAAGCCTTGCAAGCATTACAACTAATGAGTTAGCTGTGAGATAATGTATTACGGAACGAGTAAAGAGACTTGCCGTAACGAGATTGAACTAGGTATTGGATACCGACGATCGAATCTCGGGCAAGTAACATACCGATGACAAAGGAACAACGATGTTGTTATGCGGTCCGACCGATAAAGATCTTCGAGAATATGTAGGAGCCAATATGGGCATCCAGGTCCCGCTATTGGTTATTGACCGAGACGTGTCTCGGTCATGTCTACATTGTTCTCGAACCGTAGGGTCCGCACGCTTAAGGTTTCATGGACGGTTATATTATGAGTTTGTGTATTTTGATGTACCAAGGAGTTCGAGTCCCTGATGTGATCACAGACATGACGAGGAGTCTCAAATGGTCGAGACATAAAGATTGATATATTGACGGCTATATTCGGACACCGGAAAGGTTCCGAAGTCTTCGAGAAAACCGGAGTGCCGAGGGGTTACCGAACCCCGGGAAGTAATGGGCCTTAATGGGCCAAGAGGGAGAGAGAGGGCCGCACCAGGAGGTGGCGCGCCCCTCCTGTGGGAGTCCGAATCGGACAAGGAAGGGCGGCGCGCCCCCTTCCCTCTCCTCTCCTCTCCTTCCTCCCCTTCCTCCTTCCTAGTTGGATTAGGAAAGGGAGTCCTACTCCCACTAGGAGGAGGACTCCTCCCTTGGCGCGCCCCAGGCCGGCCGCCCTCCCCTTGCTCCTTTATATACGGGGGGGGGCACCCTATAACACACAAGTTGATCCTTGAGATCGCTCTTAGCCGTGTCAGCGGTGCCCCCTCCACCATAATCCACCTCGGTCATATCGTTGCGGTGCTTAGGCGAAGCCTGCGTCGATAGAACATCAAGATCGTTCCCACGCCGTCATGCCGACGAACTCTCTCCCCGGAGCTTTGCTGGATCGGTGCCCGAGGAGCGCCACCGAGCTGTACGCGTGTCAAGAACTCGGAGGCGCCGGAGTAACGGCGCTGGATCGGTTGGATCGCGAGGAGAACGTCGACTACTTCCTCTACGCCAGATCGCTTCGCTTCGGTCACGAGGGTATGTAGACAACACTTTCCCTCTCGTTGCTATGCATCACCATGATCTTGCGTGTGCGTAGGAATTTTTTGAAATTACTACGCTCCCCAACAGTGGCATCCGAGCCTAGGTTTTATGCGTTGATGTTATATGCACGAGTAGAACACAAGTGAGTTGTGGACGATATAAGTCATACTGCCTACCAAAGATGTCATACTTTGGTTCAGCGGTATTGTGAGATGAAGCGCCCGGACCGACATTACGCGTGACGCTTACGCGAGACTGGTTTCACCGCCACGAGCACTCGCTGCTTAAAGGTGACCGGCGGTGTCTGTCTCTCTCACTTTAGTTGAACTGAGTGTGGCTACGCCCGTCCTTGTGAAGGTTAAAACGGAGTCTATTTGACAAACTATCGCTGTGGTTTTGATGCGTAGGTAAGAACGGTTCTTGCTAAAGCCCGTAGCAGCCACGTAAAATTTGCAACAACAAAGTAGAGGACGCCTAACTTGTTTTTGCAGGGCATGTTGTGATGTGATATGGTCAAGACGTGATGCTATATTTTATTGTATGAGATGATCATGTTTTGTAACCGGTTATCGGCAATCGGCTGGAGCCATATGGTTGTCGCTTATTGTATGAAATGCAACGCCTGTAATTGCTTTACTTTATCACTAAGCGGTAGCGATAGTCGAGAAGCAATAGATGGCGAAACGACAACGATGCTACGATGGAGATCAAGGTGTCGCGCCGGTGACGATGGTGATCACGACGGTGCTTGGAGATGGAGATCACAAGCACAAGATGATGATGGCCATATCATATCACTTATATTGATTGCATGTGATGTTTATCCTTTATGCATCTTATCTTGCTTTGATTGACGGTAGCATTTTAAGATGATCTCTCACTAAAATTATCAAGAAGTGTTCTCCCGAGTATGCACCGCTGCCAAAGTTTGTCGTGCCTGCACACCACGTGATGATCGGGTGTGATAAGCTGACGTCCATCTACAACGGGTGCAAGCCAGTTTTGCACACGCGAATACTCAGTTAAACTTGACGAGCCTAGCATATGCGATATGGCCTCGGAACACGGAGACCGAAAGGTCGAGCGTGAATCATATAGTAGATATGATCAACATAAGATGTTCACCATTGAAAACTACTCCATCTCACGTGATGATCGGTTATGGTTTAGTTGATTTGGATCACGTGATCACTTAGATGACTAGAGAGATGTCTGCTAAGTGGGAGTTCTTAAGTAATATGATTAATTGAACTTAAATTTATCATGAACTTAGTACCGATAGTATCTTGCTTGTCTATGTTTGTTTGTAGATAGATGGCTCGTCTTTTGTTCCGTTGAATTTTAATGCGCCCCTTGAGAAAGCAAAGTTGAAAGATGATGGTAGCAATTACACGGATCGGGTCCGTAACTCGAGGATTATCCTCATTGCTGCACGTAAGAGTTACGCCCCGGATGCACCGCTGGGTGCGTGCCTGCTTCCGATGTAACCGACGACGTTAAGAACGTCTGGCGAGCAAAGCTGATGACTACTCTATAGTTCAATGTGCCATGCTTTACGGCTTAGAACCGGGTCTTCAACGACGTTTTGAACGTCATGGAGCATATGAGATGTTCCAGAGTTGAAGTTGATATTTCAACAGTAATGCCCGGATTGAGAGATATGAAGTCTCCAATAAGTTCTATAGCTACAAGATGGAGGAGAATGGGTCCATTAGTGAGCACATACTCGTAATGTCCGGTATTACAATCACTTGACTCAACCGGGAGTTAATCTTCCGGATGATTGTGTCATTGATGTAATTCTTCAATCACCGCCACCAAGCTACAAAGGCTTCGTGATGAACTATAATATGCAAGGGTTAGTAAAGACTATACCGAGCTCTTCGCAATGCTAAAGGCTGCGGAGGTAGAAATCAAGAAGGAGCATCAAGTGTTGATGGTCAATAAGACCACTAGTTTCAAGAAGAAAGGCAAAGGGAAGAAGAAGGAACTTCAAGAAGAACAACAAACAAGTTGTTGCTCAGAGAAGAAATCCAAGTCTGGACCTAAACCTGAAACTGAGTGCTTCTACCGCAAGCGCACTTGTCACCGAAGCGGAACTGCCCCAAGTATTCGCGGATAAGAAGGATGGCAAGGTGAACAAAGGTATATGTGATATACATGTTATTGATGTGTACCTTACTAGAGCTCGCAGAGCACCGGTATTTGATATCGAGTCTGTTGCTAATATTTGCAACTCAAAGCAGGGACTATGGATTGCTTAACACCGCAAAGGACGAGGTGACGATGCGTGTGGGAAATGGTTCCAAAGTCGATGTGATCGCGGTCGGCACGCTACCTCTACATCTACCTTCGGATTAGTTTTAGACCTAAATAATTGTTATTTGGTGCCATGCGTTGAGCATGAACATTATATCTGGATCTTGTTTGATGCGAGACGGTTATTCATTTAAATCGAGAATAATGGTTGTTCTATTTATATGAGTAATATCTTTTATGGTCATGCACCCTTGAAGAGTGGTCTATTTTAATGAATCTCGATAGTAGTGATACACATATTCATAATGTTGAAACCAAAAGATGCAGAGTTGATAATGATAGTGCAACTTATTTGTGGCACTACCGTTTAGGTCATATCGGTATAAAGCGCATGAAGAAACTCCATACTGATGGACTTTTGGAGTCACTTGATTATGAATCACTTGGCACTTATGTAACCGTGCCTCATGGGCAAGATGACTAGAACCCCATTCTCTGGTACTATGGAGAGAGCAACAGATTTGTTGGAAATCATACATACAGATGTATGTGGTCCGATGAATGTTGAGGCTCGTGGCGGATATCGTTATTTTCTCACCTTCACAGATGATTTAAGCAGATATGGGTATATCTACTTAATGAAGCATAAGTCTGAAACATTTGAAAAGTTCAAAGAATTTCAGAGTGAAGCTGAAAATCATCGTAATAAGAAAATAAAGTTTCTACGATCTGATCGTGGAGGCGAATATTTGAGTTACGAGTTTGGTCTACATTTGAAACAATGCGGAATAGTTTCAAACTCACGCCACCCGAACACCACAGCGTAATGGTGTGTCCGAACGTCAGAATCGCACTTTACTAGATATGGTGCGATCTATGATGTCTCTTACAGATTTACCGCTATCGCTTTGGGGTTATGCTCTTGAGACGGCCGCATTCATGCTGAATAGAACACCGTCAAAATCCGCTGAGACGACACCTTATGAACTATGGTTTAGCAAGAAACCAAAGTTGTCGCTTTCTTAAAATTTGGGGATGTGATGCTTATGTGAAAAAGCTTCAACCTGATAAGCTCGAACCCAAATCGGAGAAATGTGTCTTCATAGGATACCCAAAGGAGACAGTTGGGTACACCTTCTATCACAGATCCAAGGCAAGACATTTGTTGTTAAGAATGGATCCTTTCTAGAGAAGGAGTTTCTCTCGAAAGAAGTGAGTGGGAGAAAGTAGAACTTGATGAGGTAATCGTACTTTCTCCCTTATTGGAAAGTAGTTTATCGCAGAAACCGGTTTCTAAGACATCTACACCAAATAGTGAGGAAGTTGATGATGTTGATCATGAAACTTCAGATCAAGTTACTACAGAACCTCGTAGATCAACCAGAGTAAGATCCGCACTGAGTGGTACGGTAATCCTGTTCGGAAATCATGCTACTAGATCATGATGAACCTACGAACTATGAAGAAGCGATGGTGAGCCCAGATTCCGCAAAATGGCTTGAGGCCATGAAATCTGAGATGGGATCCATGTATGAAAACAAAGTGTGGATTTTGGTTGACTTGCCCGAGGGTCGGCAAGCAATAGAAAACAAGTGGATCTTCAAGAAGAAGACCGACGCCGACGGTAATATTATCGTTTATTAAAGCTCGACTTGTCGCAAAGGGTTTTCGACAAGTTCAAGGGATTGACTACGATGAGACCTTCTCACCCGTAGCGATGCTTAAGTCTGTCCGAATCATGTTAGAAATTGCCGATTTTATGATTATCAAATTTGGCAAATGGATGTAAAGACTGCATTCTGAATGGATTTCTGGAAGAAGAGTTGTATATGATGCAACCGAAGGTTTTATCGATCCAAAGGAGCTAACAAAGTGTGCAAGCTCCAGCGATCCATTTATGGACTGGTGCAAGCATCTCGAGTTGGAATAAATGCTTTATAGTGTGATCAAAGATTTGGGTTTATACAGACTTTTGGAGAAGCCTCAGATTTACAAGAAAGTGAGTGGGAGCTCAGAGCATTTCGATATTATATGTAGATGACATATTACTAATCGGAAATGATATATAATTCTGGATAACATAAAGGGATATTTGAATAAGAGTTTTTCAATGAAGGACCTCGGTGAAGCTGCTTACATATTGGGCATCAAAATCTATAGAGATAGATCAAGACGCTTAATTGACTTTCACAAAGCACATACCTTGACAAAATTTTGAAGAAGTTCAAATGGATCAAGCAAAGAAAGGGTTCTTGCCTGTGTTACAAGGTGTGAAGTTGAGTAAGACTCAATGCCCGACCACCGCAGAAGATAGAGAGAAAATGAAAGATGTTCCTATGCTTCAGCCATAGGCTCTATCATGTATGCAATGTCTGTGTACCGACTGATGTGTGCCTTGCTATAAGCTTAGCAGGGAGGTACCAAAGTAATCCAGAGTGGATCATCGGACAACGGTCAAGAACATCCCAAATACCGAAAAGGACTAAGGATATGTTTCTCGATATGGAGGTGACAAAGATCTCATCGTAAATGCTTACGCTGATGCAAGCTTTGACACTGATCCGCACGATTCTAAATCGCAGACCGGATACGATTTACACTAAACGGAGGAGCTGTCGGTTGGTGCAGTTCTAAACAAAGCGTCAGAAGGGATCTACATGTGAAGCGGAGTACATAGCAGCTTCGAAGCAGCTAATGAAGGAGTCTGGATGAAGGAGTTCATATCCGATCTAGGTGTCATACTAGTGCATCGAGTCCAATGAAAATCTTCGTGACAATATCGAGCAATTGCCTTAGCAAAGGAATCCAGATTTCACAAGAGGACCAAGCACATCAAGAGACGCCTCAATTCCATCCGGATTTAGTCCGTGGGAGACATAGAGATTTGCAAGATACATACGGATCTGAATGTAGCGCACCGTTGACTAAGCCTCTTCCACGAGCAAAACATGATCAACACCAAGACTCCATGGGTGTTAGAATCATTACTATGTAATCTAGATTATTGACTCTAGTGCAAGTGGGAGATCAAGGAAATATGCCCTAGAGGCAATAATAAAGTTATTATTTATTTCCTTATTTCATGATAAATGTTTATTATTCATGCTAGAATTGTATTAACCGGAAACATAATACATGTGTGAATACATAGACAAACAGAGTGTCACTAGTATGCCTCTACTAGACTAGCTTGTTAATCAAAGATGGTTAAGTTTCCTAACCATGAACAAAGAGTTGTTATTTGATTAACAAGGTCACATCATTAGTTGAATGATCTGATTGACATGACCCATTCCATTAGCTTAGCACCCGATCGTTTAGTATGTTGCTATTGCTTTTATCCATGACTTATACATGTTCCTATAACTATGAGATTATGCAACTCCCGCTTACCGGAGGAACACTTTGGGTACTACCAAACGTCACAACGTAACTGGGTGATTATAAAGGAGTACTACAGTGTCTCCAAAGGTAGATGTTGGGTTGGCATATTTCGAGATTAGGTTTTGTCACTCCGATAGTCGGAGAGGTATCTTCGGCCCTCTCGGTAATACACATCACTTAAGCCTTGCAAGCATTACAACTAATGAGTTAGCTGTGAGATGATGTATTACGGAACGAGTAAAGAGACTTGCCAGTAACGAGATTGAACTAGGTATTGATACCGACGATCGAATCTCGGGTAAGTAACATACCGATGACAAAGGAACAACGATGTTGTTATGCGGTCTGACCGATAAAGATCTTCGAGAATATGTAGGAGCCAATATGGGCATCCAGGTCCCGCTATTGGTTATTGACCGAGACGTGTCTCGGTCATGTCTACATTGTTCTCGAACCGTAGGGTCCGCACGCTTAAGGTTTCATGGCGGTTATATTATGAGTTTGTGTATTTTGATGTACCAAGGAGTTCGAGTCCCGGATGTGATCACGGACATGACGAGGAGTCTCAAATGGTCGAGACATAAAGATTGATATATTGACGGCTATATTCGACACCGAAAGGTTCCGGAAGTTTTCGGAGAAAATCGGAGTGCCGGAGGGGTTACCGAACCCCGGGAAGTAATGGGCCTTAATGGGCCAAGAGGGAGAGAGAGGGCCACACCAGAGGTGGCGCCCCCAGTCCGAATAGGACAAGGAAGGGGCGCGCCCCTTCCCTCTCCTCTCCTCTCCTTCCTTCCCCATCCTCCTTCCTAGTTGGACTAGGAAAGGGAGTCCTACTCCCACTAGGAGGAGGACTCCCCCCTTGGCGCGCCCCTAGGACGGCCGCCCCTCCCCTTGCTCCTTTATATACGGGGCAGGGGGCACCCTAGAACACACAAGTTGATCCTTGAGATCGCTCTTAGCCGTGTGCGTGCCCCCTCCACCATAATCCACCTCGGTCATATCGTTGCGGTGCTTAGGCGAAGCCTGCGCCGATAGAACATCAAGATCGTCCCACGCCGTCATGCCGACGGAACTCTCTCTCCCCGGAGCTTTGCTGGATCGGAGCCCGAGGAGCGTCACCGAGCTGTACGTGTGTCAAGAACTCGGAGGCGCCGGAGTAACGGCGCTGGGATCGGTTGGATCGCGAGGAGAACGTACGACTACTTCCTCTATGATGTGATCGCTTCGCTTGGTTCACGAGGGCACGAGACAACACTCTCCCCTCTCGTTGCTATGCATCACCATGATCTTGCGTGTGCGTAGGAATTTTTTTGAAATTACTACGTTCCCCAACAGCCATATCATCCGCCCTCATCATTTGTGCATGCCTCCTGACCCATCTTTCACACGCATGGGCACAGACAGGCATCCATCCCCTCTCTTATTTATATTGCAGGCGTGCCCTCCGTTTGTCTAGCAAGCCTCTCCCACCATTTGTAGAAGCAACTCCACTACCACCCCCTCCAACACTCTAGCTCTGTCTCTCTCCCAACCTTATTCCTCTCCTACACATATGCATGGATGCCAATCAATCTCCCTTAATACATAAGGTAGGCCTCTCTCCTCCTCCACACATATACCAGCCATTGTACCTCCATAGTTAATTAGGCCTCCCCCCACCACACACCGATAGTCGAGCATTGTAGGTAGGTATCCACGCCACAGAGACAAACTGCACCTATCCCCTCTCACGTTCCAATAGGCCAGCCACTCTATATGTCAGCACACACAAATTCGATGGCACTCTTTATCGATCACGCGCGCACACACACGCACATCATCCCTCTCTTTGATTGTATGGATACCTCAATACGATGATACCGCCACTCTCTTCTCGTGGATCGCCCCCCCTATATATATGATATATCTAGGACTCTATTTCACACACATTGCATATGTTACATTTTATTGATTGACCCCCTTCCCCCCCCCCCCAAAAAAAACACTCACGAGCCCACACACTATATCTCTCTACGTTTGTATCTCTGTCACACAACCCCACGTAGGTGGTGTACGTACATGAAGAGAATAGGTGCATGTACTCACCCTTCGTGCCCTGCCACAACCGCGCGGGTACACGGTGCAGCTCATTTCTGTATGAAATGGCAGCTCACGTGCTAATTTGAACGCATGTAGCGGTTGTTTACCTACAGAGGTCTTGTACCACGCGTGCACGAAACAAAGTTTGATTTGATGCGTTGGCGTGTTGTTTTTAAATAAAGTTATATCGCTCAATGGCATGTACAAAGAATATAAAACGATTTTTATGGAGAAAAAGGTAGTCCGCTCCACACTATACAATGGAGCCTACCTGCCTGGGTTTGTCTCTCTTCAGAGTATCTCACACAAGGTTGCGGTGTCCTCTTTCTCTCTCTCACACCATTGGTCACTGATCCGGCCGCATACCGTCCGCCAACGGAAAGGGAGGATGTGCATCGTTTCTCCATTCGACGGAGCCAAGGTAGCACGTCCCGATCTACGGTACCCGTCATTCTCTCTGACCAAGCTCTGGCGCGGTAGGGCCTACGCCACCTGCTCGCTGATGTAGTATGGGCAGATCCCGCCCGCCGCCACTCACCTAGTTACATCCCGACGACCCCCAGGTATCCCCTCCGGCCTTGCTCCACTGCCCGTCTTCCCACGTCGCTGCATTTGGAAAATCTTGCATGTGGATCTTCATAGTTCTTTGCCCAAAACATAGCTCGTCCGGCGTACTTTCCGTATTGCAATCTCGTCCTCACACCGTTTTAGAAAAACACAACCGTGTTGTTATCTTCCCGTAGGACAAGGAATATGCTTCTTTTTTGTCGTTGCATGTGTCATCAACTGTTATTGGCCAGTAATCTTTTCCTTTCTACCTCTCTTTTGCAAACAGGGCTATCCATTTCACCTCGTTGCTATTGTGACCTTTTGGTGGACTGCACAAATCACTTTTTTCTTAAGAGTGTTTTGTGCAGTTGTACTAAAATGTCACACGGGCAACGTCTCTACATTTTAGTGCGACTGCACAAAGGGAGATTGGTATTGCTCTACCCTCCTCATCCAACTACGAGCCTAATCTTCTCCAACTAGTTAGTCTTAAGAGAGACTGCAAAGGTCATCGGCTTCTATTTGTGTGTTTATTGTTTCATCAACAGCCCACTATTATCGTAATCACACTTAATATCTTTGGAACAGGGACGCTCAACTCTATTTTAGTGGAACTGCACAAAATGATCGGAATGTTGCATGCTCTAGACAGCTACATTTTTCCCAACATGCCTTGTTGATTTAGATTGAGCTGGGGGGACGTTGCTGCCAATGAAAGCATGGATCAATTTTAATTTAACACCTTCTCATAACTTTGTCTTCAGTGTGATGTAAATATTAGCTCTGATCTACTAATCATTGAGATGCATTAGCAAGGAAGTTAGTTTTTTATTGTTTCTGAAAGAGCATCAATGGCAACACACACGAAAAAAAGCTGAAAGCTCAGAGCATTGTACAATTTCATGTCGCTGGAAAATTATTTGTATAGTACATCAATTATGCAAACAAATGCTGGAAGCTTGATAGCATTGCCAGAAGCCTCTTAAGCATCTGGGTCCATGTGCCATGCACAAAATTATACTCCTCCGTTCCTAAATATTTGTCTTTTTACAAATTTCAAATGGGCATATTTTAGAGTGTAGATTCACTCATTTTTCTTCGTACGTAGTCACTCATTGTAATCTATAGAAAGACAAATACTCCATAGTATATTTAAGAACTGAGGGGGTAGTGCACAACCGCATGGGAGACTCAGTCCGGTCGTTGCACCGCATTAATAGTGAGTAATGAGCAGTCAAATCATAAGCCCCACCTTTCCCTCTGTAAGTTGCTCTGAAGAAGAAACCATCAATACGCTCTTCTTTGAATCCACTGATACTACTCCATCCGTCACTGTTTATAGAGCGCGCTTCAAAAAAAATCTCTGGGACCAAGGCAACTAGCGATCGGCCTAAAAATAGCATTGGTAGTTATAGCACGACATCCATTACTAAAGGAAATAATGCGTACACACATGCATGCAGTGCTTCCACCGTGGGTACACAGATGCATGCACTTACTCCACTCCCTAGTACATCGAGAGAAAATTGTGGACTTGATTGCGGTTAGAATGCCCTAATTAATTGAGCATTAAACCAAACACGTCTAAAGTCTCTCTGGTGGTGGAAATGCATTGAGAGAAATGAATGAGAACGAAGCACGCCCTGTAAACTGTGACGGAGGGAGGAGTAGTATGAAGGTGCAAAACCAAGTATGCGTATGGCCAGTCGGTCAACGCAGCTCCTCTTGGCATATCACTAACATGTGGGACCCAAGTGTGAGCAAACCGATCTCAAATTGACGGCAAAATTTCCAATCCGCCATTTCTTGAGAGAGACGAGGAGCGAGAACACACAAACAGGCTCGCACGGAAGCCAAGATATAGCATCATTACATGTTCGATGTTTTTTAATACTGTACTATTGGGCTGCCGCTTTCTTCCCTTCTCCCGAATAAATGTGTACTTTATCAGAGATTAAAATAAAATAAGAGTACAGACGCTCCACCATGCGGTTCTAGTAGTAGTACTACTCGTACTACTAAACCTTGCGCTTGGCTCTTCGCCTCTTCGTGAAGTCGAACAATGATGGTACTCCGCATGTTGGGTACTATAGTGCATGCCTCTGGCAATCTGACACTGAATGAATTGATGCATGCCCACTGCCTGGGCGAGGGTAGGTTGCATTAGTCAAAAGGCGTAAGCGAGCTTCACCTTGTCCTGCAAGCTTCTCCTCGTTCTGCGAGTTGACGGGACACACCAAAAAGTAGTGCTAGTCTATACTCCCTCCTTTCCGGTTAATATGGCATAATCTTTTTTGTGGGTAAATGAGAGAGCTTTATTCATATATAAGCATAGGATGATCAGCCAAGAGATTGGTCACTAGTAGGCGAGGTACCCCGCAAAAAAAAGAATAAGGAAGTGAGGTGTTTCATCAAGCCAGCTCTCGGCCACATTCAAAGGGCAGCAAGCACGGTTTGCACAAAGATGCGCCACAAGGTTTGCTGACCCGTTTACATGCTGAATAACAAAAAAGAGGGAATATTACTGAGCGCTCCTATTTGTAACAGGATATGAGCCAGAATTAAGCGAGAATTGTGGTGAGTGTTCCATGCTATTAACTTCCATTATCACATGTGAGAACCCTCGAAGACAACCAATTGTGTTGAAGATTGCTTTATCACATTTTTTAAATATAATAAGAGTGCAGACACTCCTCCATCCGGTTCCTAGTAGTATAGTACATATGTCTATAGTAGTAGTACTAGTACTAATAAACTTTGTGCTTGGCTGTTCGCCTCTTCGGGAAGTCGAACAATAATAGTACTAGTATAGTGTATGCTTCAGGCAATCCGACACCGAATTAACTGTTGCACATCCACAGCCTGACCGAGGGAGAGCTCGCATTAGTCAAAAGTTTCTCCTTGTCCTGCGAGCTACCGCGCGCAAGCTTCTCCTGTCTTGCAAGCTTCTCCTCGTTCGTCAAGTTGACGGGAGACAATAAAGTAATGCTAGTACATACTGCCTCCTTTCCGGTTAATGTGGCTTAATTTCAAACGAGATAAATACACTGTTTATCACTGTATATTTGTAAAAATAAGGTCAGTGGACTTCATAATACGCTCATTGCGCTCAATATATACATTTTTTGGTGTTTATATGGTCACTAGCTCACCCTGGCTGAGTATGTGTGTGCATGCACATGTAGGTTGAGCACTTGAGCATGACCGTGTGTGTTCTGTCGTGTGCTCGGACATGCATGCATCAGGGTGTCGCGCGTGTTTTTGCGTCCATGTGTACGTGTGACTGTTGCATGCATGCACGAGGTTGTAGTCCCTTACATTCACATGTTCATAAGTCAATGCTTTGTCAAACCGTTGCATGCAAGGTTTAATCATTTGTTGTTCATGCATGCATTCCCGATATTAATACGTTGGTAAAGACAATTTTCTTGAGCAAAGCGAGCCCATGAATTGAGTACAAAGGGGACCAATAAGCCAGGACGGAGGGAGTACTAGTAGTGAATTGGAAGGACGGAGTATGTACTAGTAGTACAGTACTACGTAACAACATGCAGTAACAAAATTCCTCTATGCGCATCCTGTCTACGTGTCATGCAAGAAAATAGAGATAAGTACAAGTGAGACTCAGGAACAGTCATACACGTAGGGGGAGTACGTGTAGGGGCCACTAAGGAGTAGTCAAATCACACAGTAAGTTAGTCGGAAGAAATAACCATCATTTCACTGTTCAATGACACGAACGCAATATAAAATGGTTGATATGGAGAGAAAAAGAAAACCATTATATATACACTAGCAGGAGCCTAAGCTACAAGCCCGCTTGCTTGGGTTGCTCTCTTCACAAGCATAGAACAACGGTGGCCACACCGCTGGTCACAAATCCGGCCTGATCCCGCCACTAGGGGAAGGGAACAATGTTCTACGTAGACGCGGTCGACATCGGCGAGGGAGAAAACCCACAGCGGGTGCATCCCAATCGGGGGTCCCTGCGGTATTGGCTGATGTCGCGTCCCAACCGCCCTTCTAGCTACAGCTCAACATCCCAGGTAGTACATCTTCCTTTTGGAGCCGGCTTTCTCCACTGCCGCAGGTCCCCACGTAGCTCCATCTCCATGTCGATCTTTTTCTACTTTTACCGGCTTCTATTTGTGATGAGTTTATGTCTCATGAACTAGTGCTAGCACTATTATTCTAATCACACTTCTTCAATATCTTTGCCATCAGGGATGCTCAGCTCGATTTTAGTGGAACTGCACAAAAGCATTGTATGATCCGAGGGTGCCAGCCATCTTTCCTTTGACAGGTTCTACCTAGCCAGGAAATTAAATCATGTTTAGGGTTTAGGGTTTAAGTCGTAGTGACCCCATCAATAGTTTTTCATTTGTACACGCTCTCACAACTTTTGTCGTTAGTTGTGAAGTAAATATTGGCTATGATCTGTGAATCATTGAGATGCATCAGCATGCGTGTTGGTTTTCCTTTGTATTTGATGGAATGTTGTAACGGGGCAACCTTGGAGTAGGAATGAAAAAGGAGTGGAAAGTTTCCGTTTTTCCGGAGAAAAATGGAAACGGAGAGAAACCAGCGTTTCATTTCGTTGGATTGTGCCATCGAGCAAAACCAACGTTTAAATCACGTCTGTCGCATTCGTGTCTCACCCCCCTCCATGGCTCGACCCCACACGGTCGCTTGGCATGCCACTTACCACAAACCGAGTATACGATAACTTTCTCGCCTGCTTGTCGATGGATCGCGCCATGGAGTACTAGCACTACTGGAAGAGATTGACGAGTTGGGGGAGGACAGCTAGCTGTAGCACAGACTCCCAAGAACTTTTTACATGCATGTTGTGGCTGGCTATTGCGACCTTTGAACGCGGAGCAGTCGCGTGCACCGGGAAGTGGCGCGGGCGATGCTCTCTCGGCCGGCGCGCCGCTTCAATGCCGGCGCCATTGAGAGGTCGCGTCCGCTCTGGCCGGGAATGAATGCGGCACTGACCGTTTCGGGCGGGAAGCATGCACGGGTGATGAAGAGGGTTCGGGTTGGTCAGGAGCGGGCGTGGCAGCGGTCCGGACGCCCGCAAACAAGAGATGTTGTACATTAATATTGCTGCTTATGTAATTAACAACGTAAATAATGTGCCAGTTGGACAAATATGATTGGAGATGGAGATGGAGATGGAATATTACGTAAACACGGATATGCATGTCTATGTCTATGTGTGTGTGCCATGACTCTCGGGACCTGGAAGCGGGGGCATGTTTTTGATCGAGTTTTCCTTCTTGGTACGTTAAACAATTGTTCGCCATTTTTCGTTTGTTTTTTTCGGGAATGCACGTATTCTATTTAAAACCACTGCTATGGAGAGATTGTTTTATTCCATTGTATATATAGCCTCTTGTTTGATAGGGTTTCTCGCGTATCGCTCTCTCACCCTCTCCATATCAAAACAAGATGACAGTGTCCACTCAATCTCTCTCCTCACCGGTGGTCACAGATCCGGCCGAATCCCGTCCGCTGCGGGAGGTGAGGAGGTGCAACGTTGATGTTGTCGCCGTCGGCGATGGAGGAAGCCAACGCGCACCGTCCTCTCGGAGCCGGTGCTGGCACGGAAGAAGGTCCTCCGCGCCCTTGTTCTCTGTCGTCGTGTGGGAAGATCCCGCCCGCCCACCTAAGCAACATCTTGCCCACCTGAGGTATAACTTCTTGTACTGGTCCAGCTCCCTAGTCGCTGCATGCTGGTTTTCTTCTTTGCGACTACTCCCCAGCTCCCCATGTATAGTAGCTAGGGTTCGTCGGCTGGTCCAACATCCCCTACTATTACAGAGGAAATGCCACTCGAAAAGTGGTCCTGATTTATGCCTCGACGGAGGTATACATGTTGTTTCGACAAAAAGTACATGGTGGTTGTGCGGTCATTGTCCATATGCTCCTATTGCTGCTGCTGATCTAATACTATCACTGGTTAAATGAAAAAATGGTTTTTTCTTGGGTATCCTAGTTTAGTTCCCATCAAGATAATCATGATGCTTCTATTTGTTGGTGAACTTTTCTTTAATTCTTATTGACAATTGAGATGTCGTTGTTAATCTTGTACCACTGCCAAAACAAAGTAACAACACTATATCCCTTTTTTATATTTTTGCAAACAACCACACGTATCTCCATACCCGGGCATGTCTTCCATAGTTTTAGTGGAATTGCACAAAATTGGATGGCCATTGTTATTCCGCCTCACTGTCCTCTGCCACATGGTTCTTCCTTCCTCGAGCTTGATTAATGAGAAGAAACAGAGCACATGAGGATTTGTCGAACTTCATAGGTGCCTCACCCAAACTTGATGCCAAATGGATGATGCATCACCACAATGACCTATCGATGCTCATGGTTGCGCCTCATGGCTGCGTTGGCTGGTGTAGCTTATCGATTTTCCACGAAAAATAAGCTGTCTTCCATCAGTGCTCTTTGCTTGTTACCCACAAAGATGATATCCTTCATCAGTTCACCTTGGTTGCGTTGGAGACACAGTTGTCTTTCACGTTGGTGCAATTTTATCACACAATTGGCTACGAACCAAATGTTTCCTTGAAAAAGGATAGACATTGGAACTAAGAGCATAAGTTTTGTATTCAGCCCCCCGGTAATTTTATTTGTCCAGCTATTAACTTTGATTAAAAAAATGGTGTGGAATAAAAACCCGGATGGACATAGTAGCCCTCCATTTTTATTTGCTCCGCATATTAGATTTGACTGAAGTCAAACTTTGTAAAGTTTGACCAAGTTTAGGCCGAACACAACAAACCATAAGTATTGAGAGAGGGCAAACTGTACATACTCTCAAACCTTCCCAATAATTGAAATTAAAATTATTTATTTGTACACACTCTCACACGTTTCCGATAATTTGGCGCATGTGTGGTTGTTCACTTAACGGAGGGTAGTGTACCGCACATGAAGGACAGGAAGTGCGACCAGGACGTGTGGATCGTTAGTTCATCGGTAGTATATAGGGTAGTTCACCGGAGCTCAGTCTGTACTGAAGTATATATGTAGTACTATATAAGCTGGAGCCTCAGCGCTTGTTCGCTAGGGTTTGCACTCTCCACACTCTCGCCGCACTACATATATGTATATATATATACACACACGCTGGAGGCTCAGCATTCCTTTGCTAGGGTTTGTTGTATTCATAGTCTCTCACCCTCTTCACCAGATCTAAACAAGACTGCGTTGGCCTCTTGTCTCCCCCCCTCACAGCTGGTGAAGGAGGCATTCGGATCCCGTTGCACCGGGAAGAGGAGGAGGTGTAGCGTTCACTGCCGCCTTCGGCGAGGGAGGCAATCCACTGCTGGCTGTGCTGTGCTCTTTCACCCAGCGCCTGTGCAGGAGGGCCACCGACCCCTTCTTCCTCACTGTCGTACGTAGTGTGGGCAGATCCGGCCTCCCACCACACGCCTTGCCACATCCCGACGACTCTAAGGTATAAGTTTCATTGAAACCTTCATTGATCTAGCTGCATTCGGATCTTTTTCGATTCTATAGTCGAATATAGGTCTTGGTTCAAAGAGGAAAGAAGGGCGTGGTGGGGTGGAGCATGAATCTAGGACGTGGTTCAATGAGGAAAGGAGGGAGGGAATGTAGTATAGACTGGCTATCCAGCCGCTTTGTTGGTTGAAAAGGGAAAAAAGGGGTAACCCAGTACACACATCTGTAAGGAACCGATCTCTTTGTTGAAAAGGAAAAGAAACTGGGGGGTTGGGTAGTTTGTGCAGGAATAGATTTGCTGCCCACACATAGGAAAAAGGTTCAAAGAGAACAAATATGGGACCAACGCAGATATGCTGCTTGGCTACATACTATGCATCACCCATTTATACGTGTGGACGCACATGGTGCTGGCATGTCCCATGCCCCATGTCCCGTACAACTATTTTGTTGTTGTTAATCCAAGAATGCCGCTGGAAAATTGAAGCAACGCCACTATTAAAAGTAAATTACATTTTTAACGGATGTTGTTTTAAGAGAATGTCTCTGTTAATATGAATCAATCACTACAAAAAAAAGACACATCCCTGACATTTTGGGCCGAACGGATTTTTTTGTCATACTAATGACACTTCTATGACGATAATTTTGACAAAACCCGGTATCATCATAGATGTGGTGGGGTCCTACTTCTATGACAAAAAATCATGATAGAAAATGGGCTTTTCGTCATGGGCGGGCCGGAGACGCAGCTGCATGCCATTCTCTGGGCCGTCCATGACGGAAAAAACCATGGTAGAAGCGAGGGCGAGGAAAATATCGGGGTGTTCCCGGTTACGGTGGGTGGTCGGGGCCGAGCGATGCGCGTTTCTCTCGTACACGCACGCGCGTGGGTGCAAGGTCTTGGGCTCTAACTGAACTCGAGCGAAGCGTTGGCCTCTAACTGAACCCGAGCGATTGCACTGCAGGCTACGCGTTACTGAACCCGAGCGATTAATCGATGGCTGTTAACTGAACCCGATTGAGCGATTCCTTCGCTACTGCTGCTAACTGAAGCTGATCGATGCTGCTTTGGATGAATAGTGAGTGTTGCTGGGGGGGTTTGGATGAATAGTTCCCGGTGGGGGTGGATGAACAGGACCCCGTGGTGTTACCTCTAGATGAACAGGACCCCGATCGATCGAGCTGGTTGGGGCTGGATTAACAGGACCCCATGGAGGGAAGCATGAACAGGACCACCCCGTGGAGGGCTGGATGAACAGTACACGGTGGAGGGCTGAATGAACAATGGCCCGTGGAGGGGTGGTTGAACAGGAGCCCGTGGAGAGGGGTGGTTGAACAGTTGCCGCTGGAGTACCGCGCGATGGAGGCTGGATGAACAGGAGCCCGTGGATGAACAGTGCAGGTGGAGGCTGGAGGAGGTCGATGGTGGATGAACAATAGCCCGTGGAGGATGGAGGAGGTCGACGGTGGAGATGAACAATATCTCGTGGAGTCCCATTTTGCGGTACGCCACACCCCTCCCGATGAACATGACCCCTGTTTCGACCATAGCGCTCCAACACAAGTCTGTTTCCTCCGTTTTGCGGTACGCCACACCCCTCCCGATCAACAAGACCCCCATTCCGACCGTAGGAGGTCCGTTTCCTCCGTTTTGCGGTACGCCAGACCCCTCTTGATGAACAGGATCCCGTTTCGAACATGGCAGGTCGAACACAAGGCCGTTTCCTCCGTTCTGCTGTACGCCAGGCCTCGTTTCCATTGGCTGTTCCGTCCAAGCCGGTTGGCTCCCATGCGTTCTGTTGCCTCCCGATGAACACGACGTATTCCGTTGCCTCCCCATGAACACTACGGAGATGTAGTTTCTCCGTTTCGACCCAGCCATTTACAGAGCCCTGGCCATACGTACGCGTGAGTAGGCGTTCGAGACCACGCCCGTATGTACGTGCGTGGCTGTATTTACTTTCTTGCACCCTGGCCGCTGCACGTACGTGTACATGCTACGAGCGCGCCTCTACTACGACACGTGCGCACCTCTACATCGACCAGTATGTACGTACACGTTCGCAACCAGAATGACAATGCTACATACGCTTCGACCAGTTGGGTCCCGACTGTCATGCACTTCCTTGCGTGCGAAGATGTAGCTAGTGGGTCCCAGCAGTCAGGGGGCGAATCTTTTATTTTGCCCGGACGCACTTCCTTGCGTGCGAAGATGTAGCTGGTGGGTCCCAGCAGTCAGGGGGAAACGTTTATTTCACAAAATACGTTGGCTCGTCCGGTGGGTCCCCGCTGTCAGGTCGAGGAATAATTATTTTGCGTGTAATAAGGAGGCACTTCCTTGCTGCGGCCGTGGACCCAACTGTCAGCCTCTCCACATACAGTCCACGTCCGATGGTAGCCGTTCCTTGACCACATTGACCACGCCGCGCCGGGAGCACCAGGGCGGTGGACGACGACGAGGACTAGGAAGGGGACGACGCAGAGCCGGGGAAGATTCGTCAGCGGATGCTGAAAGTGCAACTAATCCCCAGGTGGTTTTGGTAATTAATAACAACATATATATCATTGAACTAATCATTTCTTGAGAATATTTCAGAAAGTTCAGTGATATGGGTATGGCAATGACTGATGATGTGGACCCCTCAAAATGCTAAGGAAAACATTGGCAAAAGCTCAAGACTCCATTTTTTGGTTTAGTGATCCAAGATCACATTGAGTCCATAGGAAAGCCAATACTATTAAAAGGGGTGAGGTTATGATGATGATCTGTTGCTCTAAGGTGCTTAGTGATTTATCTCTCAAACAATCAGCAATCTTTCATTCCAACATAAACTCATAAGTAATCTCGGTCCCACCGATTCCAAACTCACCACACCGAGATGAACCACCTCACCATATAGCCAAACCCTAAGAATCTCGGATTTTCCGATTCCAAACTCGGTCATTCGAAATTGGTGTTGCCAAGCTTTTGTAACCTTCAGACTCAAATCGGTGTCACCGAGATGAGAAAGTCGGTCCCACCGAGATTGGCAAACCCTAGACTTTGGAAGAATCGGTCTAACCGAGATTGTATTTTCGGTCCCACTGAAAATCCCAACGCTCACAAGATTTGAACTTTCGGTCCGACCGAGTTGTCAACTTCGGTCCGACCGAGATTGGTCAAATGTGTAACGGTTGGATTTTGTGTGGAGGCTATAAATACCCTCCACCTCCTCTTCATTCGTGGAGAGAGCCATCGAAAGAACTACCACTCCTACCTTACATTTCGAGAAGAAAACTACCTACCCTTGTGTTGAGATCAAGTTGCTCCACTCCCACCATATGACACTTGATTTCTAGTCTTTCCAAGTTGCTTTCCACTCAATCCTTCCTCCACCACAGCCAAATCAGTGAGGAGAGTTGAGTGTTGGGGAGATTATCATTTGAAGCACAAGAGCAAGGAGTTCATCATCACCAACCCCATCTATTACCTTTTGGAGGGTGGTGCCTCCTAGATTGGTTAGGTGTCGCTGGGAGCCTCCGTCATGATGTGGAGTTGAACCAAGGAGTTTGTAAGGGCAAGGAGATCGCCTACTTCGTGAAGATCTACCCCGAGTAAGGCTAGTCCTCCGTGGGCGTAAGCCATGATGGCATAGACAAGGTTGCTTCTTCGTGGACCCTTCGTGGGTGGAGCCTCCGTGGACTCATGGCAGCCGCTACCCTCCGTGGGTTGAAGTCTCCATCAACGTGGATTGACGATAGCACCACCTATCGGAACCACGAGAAAAATCTTCGTGTTCCATTGCGTTTGCTCTTCTCCTCCTCTCATTTACTATACGTGCAATTTACTTTCCGCTGCCATAACTCTAGAATTGCATGTGTAGGGTGATACTTGACTTGGTTATCATTGTGAACTTGCTAAGAAACTACTCCAATCAAAAGGCAAAATTTTTAAGTTGTCAAGTAGTCTAATCACCCCCTCTAGACATACTTCCGATCCTACAAGTGGTATCGAGCTTTGGTCTCCATTGGATTGGTTTCATTGCATTGACTCCATAAGCTTGGTTTCACAACCTAGGAGAGTATGGCGCCTAGTGAGGGTAATTTTCGAGAGGTCCTTACTTTGATGGTTCAAACTTTGCTAGTTGGAAGCATAAAATGAAAATGCATAT